>CAJGYO010000016.1:56048958-56634791 GCA_904845875.1 Miscanthus lutarioriparius
GTAGAACCAAAGGTTGCAATCGTGGTGGAGTATAAGTTAATTAGTGCGGATTTGGTGAGCACATGGTGCATATAAACATACATTTTAAAATTTTAAATCATAAATAAACCATGAGCATACATATACCATGATCACTTGAAAGATTCATGTTCAAACTAAATTCAAATCCATCTACAAAGCTGCTGCAACAGGAAATTCCAAGGTCACACTACGCTCAGCCAACTTTTACAATGAATAAATATCGATTTTAAAAAATAGCTGATTTGTATGTTTTGCCTTTGACTTAACACACTGCCATATATATACCTCCTTTAACATCACTTCAATCGCTAATAAGTACACCATTCATTCGGTTGGTGGAAAATACAACTTGCAGTAGTGAATGAAATGAATTGTGCTAACAAAATAAATAAGTAAATAATTGAGTTGGATAGGTTTTTTTTCATTGACTGGCGCATTTTGAGTCTGATATTATATTCTTCCAAAAGAATTTCCATTACATATTTGATATTTCCATGGAGGTCATTCCTTCTATATATGTACATGTAATGACCATTCATTATTCTTTGGTTCAGACCCTCGCCACAGTCGCCCTATATATATGTGCCGAATCACAAGGCCCAATGCCAATCCAACAAAGGAGCTATCAAGCCTTGTCTACTCGTCCAGACGTCCACAAACCCATCAGCATCATTTCCAGTATCAACAGCCATGGTTAGCGCATTGCTTCTGGTGTTTATCGTTGCCCTCGCCGCCGGTCATGGCGCCGCCTTCGACCCCAACCCTCTCCAAGACTTCTGCGTCGCCGACTCTACATCCAAAGGTTTGATCGATCCATCCATCAATCCCATGTTTCAGCACTCATTACTTGTTAACCTTCGACCAGTAACTAATGACGACGACTGAATGTCTGCACTGCACGCATACGCAGTGCGCGTGAACGGGGTCCCGTGCAAGGACCCGGCGACTGTGACCCCGGACGACTTCTTCTTCGCCGGAGTCGACCACCCGGGCGGCACGGCGAGCCGTCGGTACGGTTTCACAGCGCTGCCCGTGCAGATCCCGGGTCTGAACACGCTGGGGGCGTCGCACGCGCGCGTCGACGTCGCGCCGGGGGCCGTGTTCCCGCCGCACTACCACCCGCGGGCGTCGGAGACGGCCGTGGTGCTGGACGGCACCGTCTACTTCGGCTTCGTCACGTCCTACCCGGACAACAAGCTCTACGCCAAGGTGCTGCGCAGGGGCGACGTCTTCGCCGTGCCGCAGGGCCTCGTCCACTTCCTCTACAACAACGGCACCGCGCCGGCCGCGCTGTACGCCACGCTCAGCAGCCAGAACCCCGGCCTGGTGCTGCTCGGCGACGCGCTCTTTGGCTCTGGCCTCGCTGACGACCTCCTAGCCAAGACGTTCCTCACCGACCGGGAGACGGTCGACAAGATAGGACTCAAGTTCCGGTCGTAGAACGCCGGCTGCCGGCGGATATAAGTTTCGTTCTCTATTTTTTATCCATGCCATTTGCAATAAACATGCGCACGAATTACTCCGACAGTTTACCAGCAGAAATAGTCAAACAAAAGTCTTGTCCATGCCATTTTTTAAATTCGTTTAAAGGGCAAAGACTTAAAAACAAACATAAAAGAAGTACCTAAGCCCAATTTATAATTTTGCCAATGAATCGATCGAACTACCAAAAAAATGTTCAGAACTTATATCAGGAGCACTGCCCATCCATATTTTCAGCAGCCACGTTTTCATTTGAGAGCATCCAAACATCATCAAATCTATAACCACCGAGCTTCAAGATACTATAAAGTTTTCAAAACTATAAAGTTTGTTCCATCCAAACACTTCATGATGCTCCAGAACCAAAGTATTTTACAAAAACCATAGTATTCTTATAAAACTCTAAATTGCATCCAAACAGGACCTTATATTCAAAATCAAATAAAGTGAGAGGGCATCACAGGTCTACATATCAAATTACAGACATGCTTAAGTTTCGCTCGTTATAGCTACCAAAATGTTATATAACATCATCACCAGGTAGAAGTAGAATGTGTGTGGTGTGAGTGTGTTCTAAGAGTTTCTTTTCTTAATATTAAAGATTATGAGAAAAGAAGAAGTACAAATGCAGAAAGCGGGACAATAATTAGCCATTACATTTACATGTAGAACGTCAGCAGACTTAGACTTATATACAGATACAATGGTGACATGAGGTTATCCACCATACACGTGATGGAAAAATGAAACACCAAAAAGGGTCTACAGAAGGTTATTTTGTCTTCTCAGTCCGGTTCATCACATCATGGTAATACAATAGAACGCACATTGGCTGCCCGTATATGCAGAAAAAGAACCAAAAGATCATATTGCCAACCTATTGAATATACCACAAATTAGACAGGTCCCCATAAAAAAGACAATCCTAACTTATCAACTAAGGATTTCCTCAAAAAATAACAACTAAGGAAAATATGGCTCACCATTGTGTCATTGAACTTATTTTTGAGGTATGATGTCAATATGATGAGGGGAATCTGGTAAAAAGAGGAAAAGAAACATGGTGTCAGAACAGTTTTTTGTTTAGGAGACCACATGGATACAAGGAGCCATATTAGATGACTGATGTCTTCTGGTGGTCATAAGACCCCAGACTATATAGCAAATGAAAAAAAGAACTAGTAAAGAAAAAAAAGAAATGAGTAAAGAAGAAAACAAATTTTGGATACTGATCCATACGGCGTCTTGGGTTGTATTAGATTACCTGAAGCATGATTCCTAAGAAAGCCCAGAACTTGAGTATGTGGCAGGGAACAGCAACACATAACTGGTGTACAATTGTAAAGAAAATGTGTCATAATTTTCTCCAAAGAGACTGGATTATGAAATATAGAATTTTATATAGAGCACTTCATCCAAGTAATCTACAGCTGGTAAGTTTGAACAAAAGCATGTCGAAACTCGAAAGGACACATTTAAAAATAAAGAAGTATATAACTAATATATGCATATGAAGAGCGAAAAGGTAAATGAGTAAGTTACCTCATGAAGTACAGCAGAAACAAAGAACGCTATAAAAGCAGCAACTTCCTGCAACAACACAAATGACTCTTTGAACAGTAATAACAACAGCACAAAAGATTGGACTTAACAGAGTACAGCACCTCCAGTATAGGAGCTAGATTGGAGGACAGTAGATCCATACAAAATTAAGCACATTCTTATTGTTCAATAAACTCAAATGATACTTTTACTGTTGGAATTACACATTTATGAGTACATGAACTTCAGTTTCACTGATGAACTAATTTGATTGTCCTAAACAGCATGGAGTAATTCTTATAGTTACTTTGAAAAAATTAGGAATTACAAAGCAAGCACTGACTGGTGAAGGGATCTACAAGGCACAAACTGTAATGAAGCTACAGTTTAGTCTGATATGCACTGGAAGCAACCCTGAGCAGAACATCTGCACAAATATTATTTTACCTTTGATATACCATTTCGCATGCAAGGAAAATAAATATGACGAACCATCCATTTATGCACAGGCTGTCAAAATGTGGACATTATTAGTCATAATATTTCAGCAAACGAAATTAATATAAAATTGATGGACCGACAAAGGTCATTGGAGAAGAATAAATCCATAAATTCATGGTATTATTCAATCTACTTGGAACATACAAATTAGAATAGTTCTGTGTACCAAAAGAGTCCAGATTTCATTGTTCTCAACAATTTTACAGTGACTTGCCATTTTTATTATGCAGTTGCTTTAAGATGATTACATCTAACCACAACTGTGTATACCATGTCTGGCAGTACATTCTTGATAGAATTATTATTGCAAAGAAAGAAAAGGCATACCATGTTCCATTTTCTCCAGTACTGATCCCATCCAAGTACAGCAGCACAAGCAACAACAGTAAACAACACACACAACATCAGCTATTGTTACCTAGATTCCTTTTTACTTGAAAAATAAAGTAATACTAGGTTGCAACAAACACGATAGTATTTCACCTCATCAATTGTTTTTGCATTCCACCAGTCTTTATAGAATTCACGGTCACCAAATCGAAGAGTCTCAGCAAGTATGTTTAACCTGTATAGATGATTAAGTTCGAAACGGCAAACATGCATATTTGAAAGAGCCGAAAAGGAAATAATTTTCTCCCAGAGCATGGAAGTTGTGAGAAGACACATAGATGACTGATGTTAGAATAATATCAGGATTGATCATCTATTTGAATTTGAATGAATAGATAGAAAATATAATTTACCATAGATGGAAAAGGCAATAGAACATGCAAAGCCACAGGTAGACATTTGGTAATGAGAGCTTCAAAACAGTCTCTACAGCATTCAGTAATCCTCCCTTCAATGGATGTTGAGAGTTCACAACAATAGGATTTATGTACTGCAAGATTGTAAAATCAATAAAAGGTTAAGACATGTATGAGGATATTTTACAAGATATATGGAGATATATAAACAGCTTACTTGCTCAATAATGAATCCTTGGAGACCAGTAAATATCAAGTATAGAATAACTTGACGAACCAGCCAACCTTTTCTAACATAAGGTGTTCTAGGATAACCTGGCTGCATGCAAAACGAAAGTAGTACATTTCTAAAATATTACACCTTGCCAGCACCCTTTCTGCTGGTAACCAGAAATGGGCAGTCAAAAGGCAATAAAGAAATCATATATCTGCTTTAGATCAACATACATGATCAGAAAATTACCTGATAACAGAGTGTCGGAGCCAACATGAAGTATGTTAGACTCCCAAGAGTTGGAGCTTGTAAATTATCTATGTCAGACGTGGTCAGTTCATTATCAACCTAATAAAAAGGGTGTATTAACTTACAACAGTTAAATACATATAAAAAGAACATAAGCGGTAGTAATTGAGGTGATCATGCATCGGACCAGGTTGGACCAAGAAACTCTCAACTCCTTACCTGAAGCCCAAAATATTAGTATTTTTTATATTTTCTTAAAAAAGTATTAACACAAATAGGATATATTATATTTTTAGTAACAATAGTTTTAAGCATAACATATACAGATACCTGCATATTTTTGCATTTCATTTAAGAACCCACGACCAAGCTAAGCCCAGCACCTTGGGCCAGAGAAGGCTGGACTACTATGAACATCTTTAAAAGTAACAAAGTACAAGGGAGTCGGGAGAGGGAGGAAACCCCAGTGATGAGAAGCAGCAGGTCCAGCAACATATCAATGTTCATTGTAAATGTTTTTTATGTTAAAATCCCTTTGGTGCATTAAGTGTCACAACTCCTAAAGAATTCTGAGAGAGTAGCAGAAGAATCACTAGAGTAGGTTAAAATATTTGCTAAGTGCTTGTTCAATTAAATCCGTGACTAGGGGTTCATGTTGGGTTTCAACTCTAGCCTACCCCAACTTGCTTGGGACTAAAAAGCTTTGTTGTTGTTGTTGTTGCTGCTGCTGCTTGTTCAATTAAATCAAATTCTCATGGATAATTACTCAGATGTGTTTTAACTCCGCCTATGTTGTCTCAACATAGCAGGTCCCAAGCCCTGATAAAGGAGGAGGGTTGTGATAGGCGTAGCGAGCCAACGTTAAATCTAGCCATTCTTATGGAGATGAAACCCGAAAGAAAACCGTTGGGGTGTAACCCTCTTAGCGACGCGCCATATTGGAACCCGGGTATGGTGTTAAATGAGCAAGGGCTGGGTCGTCACCCCCGTGACGCGCCGTGTCGCGATCTGGGCACGGTGTCAAGTGAGCAAGGATCGAGTCGTCGCATCCTTAGTGGCGCACTACATCAGCGCCCGGGTGTAGTGAAAAATGAGCAAGAGTCTTCGCATCTGAGTCGACGGGTGCGAAGGGTAAGGAAGCTAGTCGAACCAACTAGGATCCGTTTAGGTAGTTGGAATGTAGGGTCGCTTACAGGTAAGTTAAGAGAATTAGTTGATACCGCGACTAGGAGGCGTGTAAATATATTATGCGTTCAAGAGACTAAATGGAAGGGTCAGAAGGTGAAGGAGGTGGACAATACAGGTTTCAAGCTTTGATACACAGGGACAGTCACGAATAGAAATGGAGTAGAAGTTTTGATTGATAAGAGCCTCAAGAATAGTGTGGTGGGAGTGAGAAGGCAAGGAGATAGGATTATCTTAGTCAAGCTTGTCATTGGTGATATGGTCTTGAACGTAATTAGTGCGTATGCCCCCCAAGTAGGCCTCGACAAGAGTGCTAAGAGACAGTTCTGGGAAGACTTAGATGGCCTCATTAGAGCTGTACCTAGTAGAAACAAGCTTTTTATAGGAGGAGATCTTAATGAGCATGTAGGTACTACAAGCGCAGGTTTTGAGGCAGTTCATGGAGGTTTTGGGTATGATAGTAGGAATCAGGAGGGGAAGGAAGTTCTGGACTTCGCGGTAGCTTTTGACTTGATGATAGCCAACGCTTTCTTTAGAAAGAGAGAATCTCATCTAATGACCTTCAGTAGCGGACAACACTCTAGCCAGATTGACTTTGTTCTCGTAAGAAGAAAAGACAAACGAGCATGCTTGGGTTGCAAGGTGATACCAGGGGAGTGTGTTGTTTCTCAACATAAGCTTTTGGTGGCAGACTTTCGTTTTCAGGTGCGTGCCTGTAGGGATAAACAAGTTAAGATTGAAAGAACAAAGTGGTGAAAACTGAAAGGGGAGACGTCAGAGGTATTCAGGGAAAGGGTTATCAAAGAGGACTCTTGGAAGGAAGAAGAGGACATAAACAACATGTGGGAGAAGATGGCAACCAACATTCGGAAGGTGGCCTCAGAAGTGTGTGGAGTAACCAAAGGAAGTGGAGGCCAGGCTAAAGATACTTGATGGTGAAACGAGAAAGTCCAAAGGGCTATTAAGGAGAAGAAAGAATGCTATAGACGCTTGTACCATGACAGGAGTGTGGACAATATAAAGAAGTACAAAGTGGCAAAGAAGACTGCAAAGCGAGCTGTAAGTGTGGCAAAGGGTAGAGTGTACGAAGATCTTTACCAACATTTGAGTACGAAGGAAGGAGAGAAAGACATTTATAGGATGGCTAGGGTTCGTGAGCGAAAGACAAGGAACTTCAACCAAGTTAAGTGCATTAAGGATGAAAGGAAGCATCTCTTGGTGAAGGAGGATAAGATCCGACATCAATGGCAAGAGTATTTTGACAAATTGTTCAATGGTGAGAATACGGACATAACCTTTTAGTTGGATGACTCTTTTGATGACATCAATAGGCGCTTTGTGATGAGAATCCAAGAATCTGAGATCAGAGAGGTGTTGAAAAGGATGAAAGGAGGTAAGACGATGGGACCGGATGGTATCCCAATCAAGGTGTGGAGATGCCTTGGGGACATAGCTATAGTATGGCTAACCAAGCTGTTTAACCATATTTTTCGATTGAACAAGATGCCTGACGAGTGGAGGAGAAGTATATTGATACCGATCTACAAGAATAAAGGGGATATTCAAAGTTGTACTAATTACCGAGGAATTAAGTTGATGACCATATTATGAAGCTATGGGAGAGTTATCGAGCATCGCTTGAGAGCAATAACGTGGGTCTCTATGAACCAATTTAGTTTTATGCCCGGAAAGTCAACCATGAAAGCCATTTTCTTAATAAGACAAGTTATGGAGCGGTATAGGGAGAAGGACCTACACATGATTTTTATTGACTTGGAGAAGGCTTATGATAAAATATCAAGGAATGTTATGTGGTGGGTTTTGGACAAACATAAAGTCCCAACGAAATATGTCAGGCTCATTAAGAACATGTACAACAATGTTGTGACTAGTGTTCGAACAAGTGATGGAGACACGGATGACTTCCCGATTAGGATAGGACTACATCAAGGATCAGCTTTGAGCCCTTATTTGTTTGCCTTAGTGATAGATGAGGTCACAAGGGGACATATCTTGGTATATGCTTTTCGCGGACGATGTAGTGCTAGTTGATGAAAGTCGGACAGGAGTGAATCAGAAACTGGGGTTATGGCGGGAGACTTTGGAGTCCAAAGGTTTTAGACTCAGTAGAACTAAAACTGAGTATATGATATGTGACTTCGGCACTACTACTCGGGAGGAGGAAGAAATTAGTTTGGAAGATCAAGTGGTGCCTAGGAAGGATACCTTTCGATATTTAGGATCAACGCTACAGAGAGACGGAGATATTGATGAAGATGTTAGCCATAGAATCAAAGCAGGGTGGATGAAGTAGCACCAAACATCTGGTGTCCTATGTGACAAAAGGGTACCACAGAAGCTAAAAGGCAAGTTTTATAAGACGGCGATTAGACCTGCTATGCTGTATGGTGCAGAATGTTGGACTACGAAAAGACGACATGTTCAACAGATAAGTGTCGCAGAAATGTGTATGTTGTGTTGGATTTGCGGTCATACAAGAAGGGATCGAGTTTGGAATGATGATATATGTGATAGATTAGGGGTAGCACCAATTGAAGAAAAGCTTATCCAATACCGGTTGAGATGGTTTGGACATGTCCAACGAAGACCTCCAGAGGCACTGGTGCGTAGTGGAATTCTAAGCCAGAATAGTAACGTGAAGAGAGGCAGAGGAAGACCGAAGTTGACTTGGGTAGAGGCAATAAAAGGAGACTTGAAATGATGGAATATACCCAAAGACTTAGCCTTAGATAGGAGTGCTTGGAAGATAGCTATTCACGTGCCTGAACCTTGATTGCTTCTGCTGGGTTTCAACTCTAGCCTATCTCAACTTGTTTGGTACTTAAAGGCTTTGTTGTTGTTGTTGTTGTTGTTGTAATTACTCAGATGTGTTTTGAAAACAAAAGGGACACCAAAAAGGATAAATGCCAATATCTTCTTCCATAAGGAATCTTACAAAAGAAAATCTGAGACCTACTTCAATCAAGTCAAAAGGATTGTAATCCCCTTGGATGGTATTTCAGATGTATTTATAAAACACAAAAAAAACGAGGGCTGAATATTTGCTTGATTCTGACCAACTAATTGCATAATTCAAGTAGGAGCTTTAAAGCAAATATAAAACAAACGGAGGAGGAAACAATATAGCACACAGTGTACCTTCTTGCCGCTTGTGATCAGTTTTCTTATATCATGGTTTGTATGTGCAAAAGATACAAGCTTCAGCCAAACAATGCAGGCAATAAACATCAACACAAAGCCTGATAAAACTGCAGAATCACACCTGAACCCAGTTACAGAATTTGGTGTTAACACAATGCAAAATGGCACGGTATTTGTACAAAAGCACTATTTTCCAGAAGTTACAAATGCGATTTGACATTTGAAGTAAACTTATGGTAGATTCATATGAACTAGACAGCATACTGCATTTTATTCTGCTTCTACGTCCTTTCTTGATAAACAAGATGTCAATATCTTGATGCAAAGCGAAGTGCATAATCAACCATATATTTCAAAGGTTATTACATATACTTACTTAAGAATCACGAGCACTGGATATACAATTTCAGATGTTGTAAGAAGGATGTGAAAACAGGTAGCAGACTGAAAAAGAAAAGAACCATAAATCGATGGTTTATAAGCAAAATTTGGAGAAACAATACAAACAAAAGGTGTCTCACAACTGTTTCTATAAATGAAACTAATAGTCTGTCGTCCATATACAATATGGACAAATGTATAAACTGTTAATGAGAACCTGGACACCAAAAAAGTAAGCTTTATAGCAACGAGGTGTGTGCTTACAGCATCAGTAATGAGATTGTTGAATGCCAACTTTTCGACTGCAAATGCACCAAGGGGAAGCACAGGTAGACTAAGGCTGAAAATATAAATTAGCTGATAAGTTTCGGAGATAAGAATCCATTGAAGTGGACGATAGAGCAGTATTGACTATTACCAACACATTAGCAGTGGCCAGTCTCGCAATGATGTAGCATTAAACCAAAAGCCAGACCTTATTAATAAGCCATACTGCAAAAGGCATCAGAAAAGACAGCTCAAATATGTTGAGTGAGATGCGAAAAACCAATGGCATCAATTTGCTCAATCGAAAAAGTATGACAAGAACCTTCATCAGGTTCTCAATAATGAGCCTGCTATTCACTGCAACCAGAACAACAATACATAGGTTGAAAAGGCCTGCATGACTCTGTCAAAAACCAAAAGAGAAGTATTAGCTAACAGGCGCTCAATCAGCTAATTTATATCCGAAACGCAAAAGGACAAAACACAAAAAGATGAAGCGAAAATTAGAGGAAAAAAGAAAAACATAGCCACATAGGGCCCCTTTAGGCAGGAATTCCGTAGGAACCATACAGGAAGAATCAGTTCATTTTCACAAAAAAAAAACACAGGAAACACGAAAAATTCCGTCGTTCCAAAGGGACCTCACTATGACCTTAACCTTACCATGTGAGCTGAAGCATACATATTATTATGTGTTGGATCCATTTGTAAAATGGCAGGTCACATATGATGTCAATAAAGGAGGTCACGTGATTTGAACTCACAGCTCCCAAAAAAGGTTCCTTTTATCCACACTAGTCCAGTAATCCACATATCACGCCACTAATTAACTATGTCATCAAAAGGTTGGCGTACTAATAAAACAGAATGAACTGTGGGCAGCACGCTGTATGCTAGGTTCGAGCTTCTCACACGCATATGCAGCACGAAATGTTAATTTCCCCTCCCAGATTCTGTGAAAAAAACGCGACGCCTTTATCCCACATGCGTAAATGCACCTGGAAAACTCCCCCGCTATGATTAATTAGTTACACATCAGTTGAGAATCGTAACTGGTGAAATCAAACATGGTGAAGAAAGTTAAATTGGACGCAGGGAATGTGACAATTCGACGAACAGCTCACGCGGGCGCGCGGCAATCAAATGGGCCTCTTCTCTCACCTGCTTGAAGATAGCGTCGGAGCTCAGGGGGCTCTCCTTGGCTTTCCGGTGGACAGGAGCCGCGGCGCGGAACGTGAAAGCGGGGAAGTCCCCCGCCCCGCCCTGGCCGCCGCCGGCGGACGAGGCGTCCCCGCCGTTGTCGCGGCGGCGGGACGAAGAGGGCTCCCCGGGGCCGGACTCGTCCCCGGAGTCTGCCGCGAAGCTGGCGCGCGCCGCGGCCGCGGCGCCGGAGCTCAGCCGGCGGCGCAACGCGGCCGCGAAGCCCTGGGCAGCGGCAGCACCGCGGGCGGGGCGCGGCGGGCGGCGGTGCACGGCCGGGGCCGGCGGCGCGTCGTCGGAGTCCGCCATTGGAGCTGCTAGGGCTACGACGATTGGTTGCTCTGTCTCCTTGCCTCTTCTCCGTGCGAGCGTTGCCATGTTGGCCTCTCTCGATTCGGTGTGGACAAGGAGGCGACGGCGAGGCGATGGTGGCGGGTTGCTGACTATTGTGACGTATCAGAGCAAAAAAACTGTTTGTTTTTATATTATTTATTATTTATTTAATTATTACGCGTCGAACCATGAGGAGGGTGGCCAGGGCCCACGTGTCCATGAGACTGGCCGGATCACCGCAAGGTTCATCAGAAGTTAGGACGTGGGAATGGGATCGATTGCGTCTTAAGAAAACCGGTTGCCAAAAAAAGAAAATACAAATATATATATAAAGAGACAAGACATATATTAATAATCAAGCATTAAAAAGTCAGTGCCTGTTTGGTATGGACTCATGGACAACTTCACAAGCTGTTTTTTAGCTTCATCCACCAATCGGGACGTTGTCTCTCCGTTTCACGAGTAGAAGCCCCAGATTTTAAGTTGAGATAAGGAGAGAGATGTAAATAACTAGCTTCGACCCGCTTCATCTTGCACTGGTGGCCTCTGCGCACTCATGGTCTGCTTTGCCCTACGAAGAAGCCCTTGTGCGGGCACGGCCAGGACGGCGGCGTGAACGGCACGGGGACGAACGGCTACGTAGCCGTGCATGGAAGGGCGCAAGTGGTTTGCTCGCACAGAGACGAGCGGAGGTGGCGTGGCTCCGCCAAGTTGCCGGGCGCGGCGCGTTCACGCAGATAGGCACGGCTCGTCTGGGACGTTGCTAGGCGGCACATCTGCGAGCTGGCCGGGCCACACGACGCCATCAGGGTGGACGAACTAACAGGTGGTGCCTAGGGAAAGGAAGAGATGAGAGTAGGAGAAGCAAGGCACAGTCGACGCAGGTCAGAGAAGAGATAATATGGAGAGAGAGAAGAAGGAGAGAAGAGAAATACAGAGAGAGAAAATAGAGACAAAAAAAGGAAAAACAAAAAAGTATTATGGTATTTCATTCTTTTCAACCATCCAGAGAAGTTGTTTTACCAAAAGATCACCAAAACAAATTTAGCTTCGCCGATAAAGTTGCTTCTAGAGCCAAAGCCAAAAACCGCACTTCAACGATGAAGATGAGTCGTATCAAACAGACCCTTACTCACCACGTTCACTTTTAGAACATCTCCAACAATACCCTAAACCAACCTCTATATTATTTTTAGGCCTAAAATTCAAAGATATGGTCACTAGCGGGATCTCTACTTCGGTCATTAAAACTATAGATGTCCATCGGGCCGGCCCGGTCCGGCATGGGCCAGGCACGGCCCGTGGATGGTTGGACCGGCACGGCACGCCGTGCCTCCTGGGCCGTGCCTCTACGGGCCTCGTACATGGCCTTCGGCCCAAGCATGGCACTACAGGGCAAAATCCGTGCTGTGCCGGCCCGCTAAGCACAGCCAAATCATCGTGCCGTGCCAGCCAACAGCCGAGTGACCTTAAGACACCTCAAAATGTTCCTCTAATAAAACTCTTCTCAATTTTCTCCGTTGCACAGTTTCACAGTTTCATTCACAAGCCAAACTCATTCACAATCACAAATATAACATTCTAAACTGAACACGGATTCTAAGTTCTAGCTTCTAACCAAAGTCCAAAGGCACCAAAGGAGAGAAGACAATTAAAAATTTAAGATAATTAAACTCACCCTTGTGAGAAACCCTAGAAAGAAAAAAAAGTGCAGCACAGCTCTTAATTAAGTCTTCCATTATTGTTCAAAGGTCTCACATATCACAGGATACAGATAACTGAGATAACTGATAACAAATCACTCTCTCCTCTCTCTAACTCTCAAGACTCACACTAACTACCAGTAGCAGCCCCCAGTTGAACCAGCCCCAGATGTACCAGCAGTAACGGCAGCTCCAGATGTATCTTCATTAAGATACAGATTCTTGAAGGAGTCTTCCAACGCTTGGTTGTCAACAGCATGTTGTAACCTTTTTTCTCCTAACTTCCAATCCTTTATGTAGGCCAGCATCTCAATAGTTCTAGGCAACAAGCGTCGTCACCACTCTTTAATTATCCTTCCTGTTAAGCTGAAACATGATTATGAAGAGACAGTAGAAACAGAAACAGAAATAATATCTCTAGCCATTATAGAAAGTACTGGAAAGTTTAGTTTGTGGTCACGCCACCAGAGAAGTAAATCAAAGTCATCCTCATATGCAGTGACATTATCACTATCCAGATAAGCTGAGAGCTCACAAGCAGCAGCAGAAGCAGATAGAGATGGAGTGGGGACAGAGGCAGGGAAAGGACCAACAACACCAGATGATCCAGGGCCTCCAAAGATTATTTCCTAGGTCTATTTTTTCTTACCTGTATGGCTTGCAGACGGTGCAACCATTTGAGACCTAGTTGTACCAAACTTTCTCTCAATTTGTTAAACAACTTATAAATTTTAGTTTTCACATCAGTATAATATGAACTATAGTCACAACCAGTGTTCTCTTTAAGTATTTGCAGAACATTAAACAAACCTCTCAACTTAGCTCTAGTATGAAGTATGAATGCAAATGAATATAACAGAGGTATATCTTGCTAGTATTTAAGTAATTTAAGCTTCATAGGACATACAACAGCTATTAGATTTTGATCTTTTTCACTTGCATGCAAATGAGAAGCAATGTCTAGCAGATGGTGCAGAATAAGTGGACTAGTTGGATAGTAAACACCAGAAATAACAACTGTTGATTCATAAAATATTTCTAGAAACTCCAAAATCCTTTTAGCTATATACTAATGCCTTGCAGTTAATAATGTTGAACCATAATTGGCATTAATGAACACAGAAAAAACATCCTTATATAGAAGCAAGTGTTTAAGCATAAGGTATGTAGCATTCCATCTAACATCCATATCTAAGCCAAACTTTCTATGTCTAACACCCTGAGTAGTACAGTAGTTCTTGAATATAGCAATCCTTTGATTAGATGAATTTAAGAAGTTAATAGTAGTTCTAAAATCCTTTGTGTAAGGTTTGAACTTCTTTAAACCAGATTTTACAATCAGATTAATGATATGACACACACAACGTTGATGCACAAGACTATACTTACGCTTATTAGGATTTGAAGGCTCAGGTGCAGGATCAGAACCCAAATAACTAGCAAACATAGGTGTCAAAGTTTTTATAGAGTTACAGAGAAAACCTTGTCAATCAAACCAAACTCCCCAACCATACAAGCAACTTTTTTCAGCAATATTTTCACCAGTATGTTTCACCTTTTTCTATAACTCCCAATCAGCACTCACAGAGCAACAACACTAATGTAGTCCTCCTTAGCATTACCAGACCAAATGTCTGATGTCAGAGCAACAGAGGAAGTAGCAGACAACATAGAATTCTTAAGCATATTACGATGTTCAGTAAACAGCTTGCTAAGATCTCTAGTGATGGTCTGCCTAGATAGCTTAACAAACCTAGGGTTATGAGCATGAATAGTGTACTCTTCCCAGGCCTCTGTCTCACCGATACCTAATAGCAAATCAAGCCTAGCAATCAAGCGATACAACTTAGATCCAGCAAGCATCAGGTTTATAGTCCCAGTTATGCACAGAACCATCAGGATTGTAAACAAGCCTAGACTAAACCCTAGCACGTTGATCAGTTTTCTACCTACAAGATTTCTAGAGCCTCTTCAAGTGGCTAGTGCCAGCATTCGATCTAGCTGACAATGCTTGCTTACACATTTTACATGTAGCTTTAGTGCAAATCTGCCTACCATTCATATTCTCATAAATCTCATTAAAATCAGCCCACACATGTGATTTACGCTTACCAACATTAGAGTTACCAGCAACAGATGGAGCTGAGCTATTAGAGTTGGAGCCGAGTAGGTTCCCAGTCGTCGTCGCCCCTTCACCACCGCCGTCGTCCAGATCGACAGGAGAAGCAGAGCCGCTACTGACATCGATACCGAACAACACAGCAGCGTCCTCACGGGTGTCGTCGTCATCCTCTGGGGCTAGGCCTGCCACGATCAGGTCATCGTTGCCGGTGAGCGGCCAGACGATATCGTCATCAGCAACCATGGTGCCCTCGACCGTGGAGGGCTCTCTAGCACCGTTCCTCTATGGTGCGCGGGGCCACCTTGGTCGCTCTATGCCGCAGCTAGACGATGACGCATTGGCTACCGTCCTTGTGGGGGTATTAACCCCTATACCCTTACGGCTAGGCTTGGGCCGGCCCGGACCAGGGGGTCTGGCCCACTAGAAGACTACGTGCGGCCCGGCCAATCTGTTCGGAGTCCCGCGCAAGGAATCAAGGCAGATTTGGAGATCAAGCAAGATCCTGGTCGGTTAGAATAGGAATCCTTATCCGGCCACCTATGGCAATTGTAACTGGTTAGGATTAGTTTTCAGATCTGTAACCCTGCCCCCCAGACTATATAAGGCGGGCAGGGGACCCCTCAAAACAACTCTCATCGACATACAACAATACAATCAGACGCAGAACGTAGGTATTACGCCTTCATGGTGGCCGAACCTAGATAAAACCTCATGTCTGTCTTGCGTCACCATCTTGTTTGTAGCTTGCGCATCTGTCTACCGATAATCTACTACCTTGGGCATACCCCTAGGTAGACTGTCGACCATATTTTGTCGACAGTGGCGCGCCAGGTAGGGGGTGTGCGTACTGCTCTCCAGACGAACAAGATGGTCATCATCCCCGGTTCCATGGCTATGCCGAACGACCTCACGTTCACCATCGGCCAGATCACCTGGACCACTGGCTCCGACGACTTCATCGCCATGACCACGGAGGAGGTGCGGATTCAATCTGCATCGACCACTGCTTCATCTGCATCGGCTACGGCTCCGACCACAGTGGATCTGGCTTCGGCCACGCCAGCATCGTCTTCAGCCACGCCGACAACCCGTCGTCCGCTTCCTCGCTACAAAGGGAGGCAGATCGACAATACCGACCTGCTCGACTCCATTGATCGGGTCGGCACCAAACTCGCCAAAACCCTAGCTCTGGTAAGTTTGATTCAACGTCAACCTAATGAGCAGGTAACCACTACCCACAATAGATCTACCCTACCAGCTCGGGCCAGTCATCCTACAAGACTCGGTACAGATCTCGTGGTCACATCTACTCCTAAAGGGCGCTCCGTTCGTCGCCGGCCAGCTCCCACGATGGGTATCCGGCTCTCCGAGTACGAAGCCTCGATGGAGAACTACTAGGCTCAGCCCTACGGCCTGTGCAACTTCATCAACATGGTCCGGATTGAGGAGTATCAAGAAGGATCGGTCCACACAGTTCAAGAGGGTGGCTCAAGCTCCCCGTCCGGCATCGCATCTAATGCCTCCGTCCACACCGAGCTCCAGCATCATGACAATGAAGGCGTTGAATATGATCTAGATATCCTAGACCACGCCCCGGGGTTCCCACGATTCACATCCTTCCCACCAAGGCGAGGAGACTTGATCAATGTTGTCAGTAATGATGAACCACTGGTAGTTGGCGAAACAGAACAAGAAAGGCTGGCACGCGAAGCACGCAATATTGATCGGTTTAATCGCCGACAAGTCGAAGCCGAGGCAGAAGAGGAGGCATGACGCATATGGGTCCAGCCACGCGACCTTAACAATGCCTTTGACAGGGTGGGGGACAAGCAGGTCTTCAGGACTCCAAGCGCCAACATAGCTATTGCTATGGCGACAATGCGACGACTACCCAATACCCTAGAAATCCAGGCAGTTCGTGATGATATACAAGCTTACCTGACGGCTGCTATGGCTCAGACCGCAGAGATTGTGAATCAAGCACGGGCTCCATCCATCTCAGTCGAATCAAGCCACAGCCGCCAGTACTCAAGTCGCTCACAGCCACCCAACCAACGTGGCTCGTGCAACAACGACCCATCAGACAACCGTCAAGGCAGAAACGGTGGTCATGATGGTGGTTGGGACAACAACCGCCGCAACTACCGGGATGACAACCGCTGAGACAACCGCGACAATCGCTGTGATAACCACGGTCGCAGGGTTAACCAAGGTGGCAATCGAGGTCGCCGTGATGGTAATAATGATCTCCGCCATTCCCTCGGAGAACGCGATCTATGCGATCGCATTAACCAAAGAGCCAACGATCGTGCATCCCACGAAAGCTATCGCCGTATGGAATATGATACTACCCACGGCCCTCTGGGTTTGAAGCAGTTTACTCCACACCTTCGCCAAGTCATATGGCCCAAGAACTTCAAGCTTGAAAAACTTCAGAAGTACGACGGCAAGGAGAACCCCGAATTATGGGTCATTCTCTACGAAACAGCGTGCAGATCAGCCATGGCTGATGAGCACGTCATGTCTAATTACTTCCTAGTCGCCGTCGGCCATGCAGGCCACCAATGGCTGGTTAGCTTGCCGGCGAACTACTTTGATTCTTGGCAAGAGCTCAAGCAAGCATTCATCAACAACTTCATTGCTACTTGCGAGCAACCCAGCAACAAATATGATCTGCAGCAGATTCGAGATCGCAAAGATGAGCCACTGCGCGAGTACGTCCGATGCTTCTCGGAGATGCACATCAAGGTCCCGTCAATCTCCGACAACGAGGCAATCGAGGCTTTCATCACTGGTCTTCGCTTCCACGATGCCCTAAGGGACAAGCTCCTCCGCAAGAGACCTGAATCAGTCACAGCGCTCCTACCCACTGCTAAAAAATATGCGGATGCCGATGATGCTAAAAAGATAATCATCGAAGAAGCAGCAAGGGTTCCACGCTCTGACCACCCCCCACACCGCGACGACTACTGCGGCAACCGTGGTTGAAACGACAATTTTGATCACCGCAACCAGCGCAACGATTCCTGCGACCACCGCGACCAGCGTAATCAGCGGCGTAATCGCCGTGACAATTATAGGGGCAAGCGTGCTCGGGAAGACGACGGCGAAGTCAACATCATTAAAAAAGGTGGCGGACGTCGCAATTACGAAGAAGACTACGCCAAAGCATTGAAAGGACCCTACCAGCTCCATCCCAAGTCAAACCATACCATGGAGGATTGTCGTGTTCTCAAATCCATCTATACGCGCCAACAGGCTCTGGATAAATCCGACAAGCCTAACGACACAGGGGAGCAGCGTGATGAGGACAACGATGATGAAGATGCAGATCCCCGTCACAAGTATGTCAAGCCAACCGACCGCGTCCATACCATCATTGGGGGCAGAGTGTCCATCGAGACCAAACGAGAGCGCAAGCTGCTCGCTCGTGCCTGCCTGAATGTGGCCAATGCCGACAACCTCATCGCCGATCCATGGCTCCCTCCTTGGTCTCACCGTGAGATCTCCTTCAGTAGAAAGGACCAATGGGCTGCAATACCTGAGCTAGGGCATTTTCCTCTGGTTCTTGATCCTTGTATCAACAAGGTTCAGTTCGATAGAGTGCTGATTGACGGCGGCAGTTCCATCGATATACTGTTCAAGAACAGTTTGTCGGCCCTGAAGATAACCCAGGCTAATCTCAAGCCATACGAGGCACAGTTCTAGGGTGTTCTCCCCGGACAGAGCTCCACACCTCTTGGGTAGATCACGCTACCTGTGCAATTTGGTACTCTAGACCACTTTCGCACCGACTACGTCAACTTTGTGGTCGCTGACTTCGAAGGCACCTACCATGCTATCCTTGGTCGACCAGCGCTCACCAAGTTCATGGCCATACCTCACTACAGGTATTTGGTGCTCAAGATGCCTACTGAGAAGGGGGTTCTAACTCTCAAGGGCAACGTATACGCAGCTTACACCTGCGAGGAGGACAGCTTCAAAATAGCAGAGGCTCACGACCTCTCTATTCGCATGGCCGAGACCACGCTCAACGCCAAGAAGACCCTAGCCGATCACCTGGAGATTCCAGAGCTCGAGGCCCCACACAAGAACATCAAGTCCAAAGAGCACAAAGCGATCCAGCTGGTTGATGGCGATCCCAGCAAAACGGCCCTTATCAGGGCCAACCTGGATCCTAAATAGGAAGACGCGCTCGTCAGGTTCTTGAGAAGCAACGTGAGTGTGTTCGCATGGAAACCCGCTGACATGCCCGGTGTACCTCGGAACTTGATCGAGCACTCCTTAAATGTCGATGGCAAGGCCAAACCCATCAAACAGAAGCTACGACGGTTCGCTTGCGACAAAAAGGAGGCTATTAGGGTAGAAGTTACATGGCTTTTAGCAGCTGGATTTATCAAAGAAGTATATCATCCAGAGTGGTTAGCCGACCCAGTTCTTGTACACAAAAAGAATAATGAATGAAGAATGTGCGTTGATTATACTGATCTCAATAAACACTGCCCTAAAGACCCCTTCGGCTTACCTCGCATAGACGAGGTCGTAGATTCAACCGACGGTTGCGAGCTGCTTTCCTTTCTCGATTGCTACTCTGGTTATCACCAGATTGCTCTCAAAAGGACGATCAGATCAAGACATCCTTCATCACGCCCTTCGGCGCCTAGTGCTACACGACCATGTCGTTCGGGCTCAAGAACGCTGGGGCTACCTACCAACGCGCCATACAGGCCTGCCTCAAGGACGAGATAAAAGACGACCTTGTTGAGGCTTATGTTGACGATGTAGTCGTTAAAACCAAGGAAGCATACACTCTTGTTGACAACCTGGAGCGTACCTTTGCAGCCCTTAACACATTCCAATGGAAATTAAACCCAAAGAAGTGCATCTTTGGTGTCCCATCTGGTATACTGCTCGGCAACGTCGTCAGTCACGACGGCATACGCCCTAACCCAAAGAAGGTAAAAGCTATCTTGGACATGAAGCCACCCAAAAAGGTGAAGGATGTTCAGAAGCTTACCGGATGCATGGCTGCCCTCAGTCGTTTTATATCAAGATTATGCAAAAAAGGACTACCGTTTTTCAAGCTACTCAAAGCATCCGAGAAGTTTGAGTGGTCGGAGGAAGCAGACGTTGCCTTTACACAGCTGAAACAATTCCTTACATCACCTTCGGTCCTCACTGCTCCTAGAGAAAACGAAATCCTCCTGCTTTACATTGCGGCAACTAATCGAGTGGTCTCCACTGCCATGGTGGTCGAGCGCGATGAGCCTGGCCACGTATACAAGGTACAACGACCAATCTATTTCATCAGTGAGGTGCTCAATGAATCCAAGACCAGGTACCTGTAGATTCAGAAGCTGATCTACGCCATACTGATTACATCCCAAAAGTTGAAACATTACTTCGACGGATATCGTGTGGTGGTCATGACCGAGTACCCTCTAGGAGACATCATTCACAACAAGGATGCGAACGGGCGCATCATCAAATGGGCAATGGAGCTATGCCCTTTCTCCTTGGAATTTGCAAGCCGTTCTACAATCAAGTCTCAGGCACTTGTCGATTTCACCGTCGAGTGGACAGACTTAAGCACACCTGCCTCTCAGGGGCCCTCGGAGTATTGGAATATGTACTTTGACGGCTCTCTCAACATCGATGGTGTAGGAGTAGGAGACCTTTTCGTATCACCATCCAAGGAGCAGCTCCGATATGTCCTCAAGATTTATTTCCCAACGTCTAATAACGCCGCTGAGTACGAAGCATGCCTACACGGTCTGCGCATCGCGGTCGAGCTTGGTGTCAAACGTCTCTATGTCTACGGAGACTCGGCTCCGGTCATCAACCAACTCAACAAGGACTGGGATACGACCAGCGAAAAGATGGATGCATACTGTAAAGCGGTCAGAAAGCTAGAAGGTAAGTTCTATGGCATCGAGTACACACATGTGGTCCGGGACAAAAATCAAGCAGCAGATGCGCTGTCAAAGTTAGGATCGTCCTGAGCCAAAGTCCCACATGGCGTATTTATTCAGGACCTGCTCACGCCCTCCATCAAAGAAGAAGATGCTACGGTCGACAAGCCTCCAGACCAGCTATTGGTGGCTACGGTTCTAGCGTCAAACACCACCAAACAACCTCTGACCACTAAGGAGCCTAACTGGAGAGTACCCTTCATCAAGTACCTGACGGATGGCAGCGGTTACATCGATCGGATAGAAAACGAACGCCTGATGCGTCGCAGTAAGCAGTATCTGCTTGTCGATGGCAAATTGTGGCACAAGAACGCGAAGGAGGAAATCTTGATGAAGTGTATAACCCAAGAGGATGGTGAACGTCTCCTAGACAACATCCACTCCGGCTCCTGTGGCAACCACGTGGCCTCGAGAACGCTAGTTGGCAAGGCTTTCCGAGCAGTGTTTTATTGGCCGTCAGCTGTAGCCGATGCAGAGAAACTAGTCCGCTATTGTGAAGGTTGTCAGTTCTTCGCCAAGAGAATCCACGTACCAGCACATGAGATTCAGACTATACCAGCCTCTTGGCCCTTCGCATGCTAGGGACTGGATATGATCGGTCCTTTCAAACCGGCCCCTAGGAAATTTACATGCGTCTTTGTGCTGATCGACAAATTCTCCAAGTGGATAGAGTACATGCCCCTAGTCATGGCATCTTCAGAAAAGGCTGTCACGTTCCTCGACCAGGTCATCCACCGCTTCGGCATACCCAACAGCATCATCACCGATCTGGGTACTCAGTTCACTGGGAACGCTTTTTGGGACTTCTGCGATGAAAGGAGCATAGTAGTAAAATACGTCTCGGTGGCACACCCTAGAGCTAATGGACAGGTCAAGCGGGCAAACGGTATGATCCTGGATGCACTTAAGAAGAGGATGTACAGAGAGAATGACAAAGCTCCTAGAAGATGGCTCAAAGAGTTACCAGCCGTGGTCTGGGGTCTCAGAACCCAGCCCAATCGCAATACTGGCGTATCACCATACTTTATGGTTTATGGCATTGAGGCAGTACTTCCAGCAGATATAGCCTTCAGATCAGCATGGGTAGAGAACTTCGACGAAGACAAGGCCAATGAAGTGCGGGAGCTAGAAGTGAATAGTGCAGAAGAGAAGCGGCTCGACTCTTGCGTACGTACAGCCAAATACCTTGCTGTTTTGCGCAGGTACTACAACAAGAACGTCAAGGAGCGGTTCTTCGTGGTCGGGGACCTGGTCCTGAAGTGGAAGACGAATTAGGTAGGTGTCCACAAACTCGCAACTCCATGGGAAGGACCCTTCATGATCAAGGAGGTTACACGCCCTACATCTTACAGGTTAGCTCGCCTAGATGGCACAGACGTACCCAATTCCTAGCACATCGACAAGCTTAGGCGTTTCTATACTTAGCTACTAAGATATGTACCCCTCTTGTACTATTGATTTATTTCAATAAAGCTATTATGATTTCTCCGACCACTCTAATGTGTCATTTCGAAGTCTATGGTTATTCTAACTCAACCAGTTAAAACTGACCACCATTCCTTCTAGGGTTTTCGGAGCAGGCCCTGTCTCCGGTTCCTCCCAACGCGTGCATGGGATCCGCTCTCTACACTACGGTTGATCGGCAGGTGCTCTCTGGTTTGACTTGTGTGTTTCTATGTGTGCACAAGCTACGCACCTCACACTCCGACCGCAAGACAAACCAGGGCCATACAAACCTTTTAGGATGACGTGTTGGCTAAACTGATACAACTAAATAGAACGCCAACACGTTCTAACTTAGTTACATCAACACGATATCCAAGCTTAAACACGTTTTCTACAAAACAAACAAGCTTATGTTGATACACAGTTACATTATTACAAGCTTGCCTGAAAAGGTCCAAGTTTACAATAACACAACTACATCTTCTTCTACAGCTATAGCCTATACTATTGGCTGGTCGGGGCACGCGGCCTCTCCTGCTCGCAACGCCTGACATCGTGCTCGGGTCTCTGGGACTCTGGCACTAAACGAGCTGAAGAAGATGGCCCCGTCGACGCCTGGCTGGTCGAGACCGTAGGCTTCGCCGGTTGGCTTGAAAATGACTGCGCTCCCAGCTGACTTGTTGACTGCGTTCCTTGTACGGGTGGTGTTGCACCTCCACACAGGTTAATATCGCCAATTATTTTCGCTGACAAGTCCAGCTGGGTCACCCGTAGCTCCTCGGCCTTGTCTAGATCTACCTCCTTTGGGTATCCAGCCTCTAGGCGCTTGAGATCGATCAGGGGGTAGTGAGCACGTACCATGCTCAGCACATGTGCGCCTGTGTACTCTCCTGCCTCCTTCACGAACTCCTGGAACCATCCCCATGCCCTTTGGCATCTCTCGATCAATCCCAGCTGTGGCGTCCTTGGCATGTCCTTTGCTAGCGCTGGATTGATGAGGTTAAGGACTAGCAAAATGCCTGTTGCCAGCTCCTGGCACCGGTTTTTCCAGGTGTCACGATCCTTGGTGATCTCTTGGCATTATGCCTTCCAGTCATCACAGTCTTTTATCACAGCCTCCAGATGCTTCTTCGCATTGATTTTTATAACTGCAAACCGCACATGCTGTTAAGACGCTATATTACGCCAAACTACGGTAGGCAACAAAAATGAGCAAAGGGGTTTGGAAAACTTACCTTTCAACTCCTCTGTCATCTTGGTCGTGTGGTTCCGGAGCTACGACTAGTCTTGCGCCAGTTTTCTATTGTCCTCTTTTAGGCGATCACACTCCACGACCGCACGACTGTTCTCCTCTCGGAGATGGACCACTTCGGTTTCTAAGCCTGCACTACAGCTGTTACTACCAACAACACAACAACACTTGTCAATAGTCGTTGTGATAAAATGGCTACTTACTTGTTCTTTCCCGCTCTTTATTACTGAGCTGGACGACCAGGTTCTGGTTCTGGGACTCTTGCACCGTTTTTTCATGATTGGCGGCTTCGAGTCGCTGGCGCAAGCGTTCCACCTCTGCCGTCAGCTCCTTGTTGCTTGTAGCGATCCCCTCGATCTGGTCGAAGCATTTCTTGCGGTACCTTGTGGTCTTCATTAAGTCCTGTGTGCAGATAGCTAAGTAAGACAACTGCGACTAGACAGCAAGATCAGGGGGTAAAGCAAAGCTTACCTGCACCTCCGTAACTAGCCGTTTCGCCGCCTGTTCAACTTTCTTGGTTTCTTTGACCTCTGGGATTTTTTCATGGACAACCCATTGGTCGTTCTGCCAACGCGACACATACACATGTTGTCGCTTGTCCTGTGGATGGCCCAGGACCTCCTCCACTTCATCCTCTTCGGGCTCTTCTTCGGGTCTCGGTGCTGGTCTGGCGACAACAGCTTCTACGATCACCAAAGCCTTCCCACGGGTTTCAGCGTCGATGAATATGGGTTGTGCTCTCACCTCCAGTTGTTGCTCCTCGGTCTGCTATGTCACCCTCTGACGTCGAGGTGTTGCCCTTAGGAGGTTTAGCACTCAGAGCACTCATGCTCGGCTCAGTTGGTCCCTCGACCACCTGCTCGGGGACTGTTATCTGACTGCTCCCTTGCTGAGGCCCCGACGGATCTTCTGCTATGGCTTCCTCGGTGGCCGACTACTGGGCAATCTGCTCTGAACTTATTGGCAGAGCCACGCAACTTTCGGCTAGCTGGTCCGGACTTTCTGTGGACATGGAACTAGTACATCCGAGAAAAGTTCAGAAGGCAACCATATTCAATGCAAATTGCTAACTTATAATAAGGTTACAGATACTTACACGTTAGAAGCGCGGAATGATGTGGCGAAGGCGCGTCTCTTTGGCCGCACTTGCTCCACGTGCTGTGCGGGTGACTCCTGGTCCCCCTCTAATCCAGCACTATCGCTGGGCCTTGGTGCTCGACCCCTGTGTCGCTTGTCCTTCATGCTGCAGTGGTCGGTGGTGTGCTCGGTCGGGTTGTCACTTCCGTCGCTGGTCGTGTTCCTTGCCCAGGTACTCCCGAGGTCGACCCGGCTGCATCCTTCACCGATGTCGATGATGTGGGTCCCATAGGCGCGGATGAGACACCTTGCCCCATCGACTCTAGTTGTTTTTCCTCCTCTTTCGAGGGACAAGTTGAAAGGTGTCTGCATCCTCTCCCTCCTATGCATCATCATCCGACCAGGCAAAAATCGCCTGTCGACGCTTGCTGGCCGGTCTCTCCTCCGGGTCTCCCTTGGGCTCGTTAATATTTAGCGCCCCCCCAATGAGCAGAGAGGTTGCTGATCTCTTCTTCGACTGATTGGGGGCAGCCGGCTGCTTACCAGCAGCTAGGGCCGCTGCCTCCTCTCCAGCCCCGAGCACCGCCCAGTCAATGTCCTTGTCCTCGATATCGACACTGGTCTGGGTGGTGGGACCACCTCCTTATGGCCACTCCACTCTAGGGGGTGGCGACACAAACACTATCGCTCTATCCCGACCATTGACCTGGGTAACAAAAATGAGTGCACACAGTAAGTTTTTGTTTTTCCTATTACGATATAAAACTACGGGTACAGGGCAAGACGAGTTACCTTTGGGGGAGGTTGGGCAAGCTTGAAAGCGTGCTCGATGTCGCTCAATCTAGCATAATTTGGATCAGCTAAGTTAAATAGCTCTCCAATTCTAGCTTTGACTTCGATTTTGTCAAGCGCCTCCTGCCTCGTCCTTGTCGGGTCCGCGCTACCTTGATATTCATAGCCAGGATGTACTCTCCTCTGGCAGGGCTGGATCCGTCGACTGATGAAACTCCCGACCACGCTCGGACCATCTAGTTTTTTCCACGGGATCATTCCAAATATTTCTAGAATCTGTTCCAGGTGCTCGAGCTTCTCTGACCAGCTTGTCCTCTTCTCCGGAATGTACCCCACGTCGCACAGTGTGATCGTGTTCGGCTCTTCGCGAATGTAGAACCATTTCTTGTACCAGTCATCAAGCGACGTGTTCCATGGGCAGTGCAAGTACTGGGCTTTCATGCCATCACGGAGGTTGAGGTACACACCCCCAGCTATCTTCGAACCGCAGCTTCCTTTCTTCCACAGACAGAAAAGATGGCGGAAAAAATCAAAATGGGGCTGGAAGCCGCCATATGCTTCGCAAAGCTGTATGAAAGTGGCGACAAGGAGGATCGAGTTGGGATGCAGATTGCAAATCCCAATCTCATAGTAAAGACAGAGCCCCTGAAGAAAAGGATGTACCGGAACCCCAAATCCCCGTTTAAAGAAGTCTTGGAACACCACGATCTCACCTGGTTGTGGATCGGGGTACCCCTTGCCCTCCGGCGCACGCCATCCTGCGAGCTCCTTGTTGTGGAGTACCCCCATGGTGATGAGGTCTTCAATGGTCTGCTCATTGCTTTTCAATTTCCACCATTCCTTTGCCATGACCCCTGCTTTCTTCTACGCATCACTTTTCGCCATGACTCTGGCATTGCTGGTGAACGGGAAAGTGGCGGCGGATTGATTGGTGGCGATTTCAGATGTATTAGGGTTGGCGAGAGGAAGAAGAAAGCTACGGTTGCGAATGGCAATGGGGTTCAATAAATATTAACTTACCTATCCTATACTGTATTTAACCCAAGAGTTATGCTGTTTCGTCTGCCCGGGATTCTTGGGAGACGTGCGCACGCTCCGCATATGGTTGTGTTCACAGCCTCGAGATCTACGCCAATATATGCGCCTCTTCGTTGCCAGTGTGGGAGGGCCCATACTGACGCACCTACTAACAGGTGCCACGCAACTGTTTGCTTGACAAGACAAAAAGGCAGTATGATGTGTTATACCCATCTACTTTTTTGACCAGACGTGTCAGATTGGACTTGACTAAACAAGTAAATAAGTAAATATATAAAAAATAGTACAAGTGACTATCTTTGTGCTCGGGGACTGTCGCGATTATTCTTGTGCTCGGGGACTGTCCAGACCACCATTGTGCTCGGGGACTGTCCAGACCACCATCGTGCTCTGGAACTGTCCAGACCACTCTCGTGCTCGGGGACTGCCTCAACCACTCTCTGACTATAGCTCGGGAACTTCATCCCTCGCTCCTTGACTTGTGCTCGGGGACTGCCTCGACCACTCTCCGATCACAGCTCGGGGACTTCGCGTCTCGACTACATGCGACTGGCGACTCGCATACAGTTGGGGTATTTTTTCTTCATTTGACCTTGCTACAAGGCTGATATCTCGCCTTCCAGCAAGCTCGGGGACTACATCGGTACGATGCACCTGCTGGTGCATCTCGTATCGCTTGTACGACGATTAGATTTTCAACTTAATTGGGAATTCTTTTTAGACCCTAGCACCACGTGCCTACGTCACCTACTATCAGGCTCGGGGACTAAGTGGGCACACTTCACCTTGCGGTGAATGTGTTTATTTTATCGACCCCTACGCTCTGACTATTGGCCATAACTGCTATTGTACAAGGGTCACTTACATTTCTTTTCAGAAATACAAGTGGGCACACTTTATCAGGAAAGAAATCTTTTTCTTTTTTCTTTAGAGCACCATGCATTCTTCGGACAACCGGAGTCTTCGGCTATAATCGTGGTCTATTGCTCTCTGTTCTGACCGGAATACTGGCACATTCGCTTGGTCAATGTTTCAACCAGTTGGAGATGACATGAAGACGGATCGCATTAGCTGAAGGAGATCGAACGGCGTGTCGCAGCATAATACATGGTGCTCAGGGACTAGCTGTGGGGGTATTAACCCCTATACCCTTACGGCTAGGCTTGGGCCGGCCCGGACTAGGGGGTCTGGCCCACTAGAAGACTACGTGCGGCCCGACCAATCTGTTCGGAGTCCCACGCAAGGAATCAAGGCAGATTTGGAGATCAAGCAAGATCCTGGTCGGTTAGAATAGGAATCATTATCCGGGCACCTATGGCAATTGTAACTGGTTAGGATTAGTTTCTAGATCTGTAACCCTACCCCCCAGACTATATAAGGCGGGCAGGGGACCCCTCTCAAAAACATCTCTCATTGACATACAACAATACAATCAGACACATGACGTAGGTATTACGCCTTCATGGCGGCCGAACCTGGATAAAACCTCATGTTTGTCTTGCGTCACCATCTTGTTTATAGCTTGCGCATCTGTCTACCGATGATCTACTACCTTGGGCATACCCCTAGATAGACTGTCGACCATATTTTGTCGACAGTCCTGCGCAAAGAGATGAAGGAGGAGAGAGACGAGAAATCAAGAATCAAGAATAAAAGAAAAGGGTTAGGGTTAGGGTTACCGACCTGCGCAACCGGAGCCCGGTGCTGAAGAAGATGAGGGCCACGCAGAGAAGACAACACACTGGTTAGCAAGGATGGCGAGCAGCGGAGGAGGGACAGACGGGGGCACGAACTCACATATTCATCGAGATCTAGAGGGGAGATATGGAGAGGGAGAAGGGAGAGGCAGAGAGGGAGGGGATCAGGTAGGAGGAGCGGCTCGTCGATGGTAGGCGGATGGAGGTCATTGGAGTCAGGGTCAGGAAGGTCGAACGCCCCTAGACAAGACGGCGAGGAGAGAGCAATTCGAGAGCGGTTCAGCGGTGGGAGTGGGTGGAAATTATTTAGGGTTAGGGTGGGGTGAGGGAGAGCGCCGCGGATGCTGGCTTATATATGCCAGGGGGGAGGAGGGGAGCCGTTGGGCTGACCGGTTGGACCGCATCACCGCTGGGACTATGGGGAACTGGGGGTCCGGGGGAAGCCTCGGGCCACTACCGGGCCGACGTCTGTGAGCTGGGCCGTGTCGTGCTAGCCCACGGGCCTTAGTAGCGGCCCAGACATGGCCTATTCCCCTGGGCCGGGCTAGCCCGGGCCCGCCAACCATCGGGCCGTGTCGTGCTTGGGCCAGGCCAAAATTGCGGGCTTCGTGCCGGGCCGCCATGCCTCGGGCTGCATGGACATTTATAATTAAAACTAGGAGGCCCTCAAATCCCACTCTCGAGCTCATTCATAATAGGATTTGGGGGGTCCCCTAAATGTGTTTTTCACCGTTGGAAGCCCCATATCCATCCACTCCCTCTTTAGTTGCCACCACCTCTTTAGCCACTGGCAGCCTCCCTCCTCCTCGATGCAAGCTTCGTCCCCACTTGGCTTCCTTCTCCTCCGGTGCGAACGCCTCTTCCAATGATGCTGACGTGAACACCTCTTCCCCTAACACAAGCACATCTTCCCGCTTGCGGAGACCATCCTCCGACATCCTCTCTGCGATCAAGCATGCTGTCCCAGCGCGTGGACATTGTCCCTCGGTGTCCTCTCTCTAGAGTGGACACTGTCACGGCACGACCTCCACACCTAATGTCCCCTCCGTCGATGCGACCTCCACCTGTCGATAAAATTAATGTTTTAGAGAGATATTTGCTTGCGGTACTCGATAATGCTCACCATATGACGCTTATTACATCATTGGTTGATGTTTAGTCAATATATATGAAATATAGTGTGGTAAAATATTAATGAGCACAAGAATATTTGTTACCTCTTCATGCTTAGCTTGCTTAGATACTGTAGAAGACGAATTGGTGATGGGTTTCTCACTATTCACGCAATATAGCATTTGCTTAACTTGATCTATATTATATGATGAATTTGACTTGAGGACTGGCAAGGGGTTAGGTCATGGCAAGGCGACAGAGGTCTTGAATAACATAGCTCGCTCGACCGGCTAAGGAACGTATCTCTTTCATAGTGAGTTCAAGTGACCCCCATACACACCACATGTCGCGGATGGGGGCGGTAAGACAAGTAGCTTGTGGTGACCGGGATAACCAGGTGGATTCGGCTCGGGGTGAGGCGCAGGGTAGCTAGAATAAGCTAGTACCTCGGGCCATCGCCATACTGTTCATGGCCGATTTGGCCACACTTGTGAAAGGTTGGGGACTTAATACAACCCTTACTTGTGCACGGGTTATGGAGGTTCGTCCTAGTCTTCCGTGTGGATACAATTGTACACCTCTATAGAGTTTTCTTTGAATGCATGAAGTCTTCGGATGGATTAAATTGTTCTTACTCCTAGATTCAGAGCTGTTGTGGCGATGAAGGACACGTGGAAGATTAATCTCCATTTTATGCTTAATGCTCATATATGATATACTTTCTATGCTTATGTGTAGTTGATAGACAACATTTACTTTATGCACAAAATGATATTTATGCAACCCAACTTTTATTCCTTACAAATGTTAAATGCATCCTCCTTTGTTTATATATATTCGGTAGGTCCTTTGGAGTACAATCTTGTACTAACGGTGTTGTCGTTAAGTTGTTTTGCAAGTACCAAAAGGACATCAGTGACCATGTGTCATCCCGCCGATGCCGACAAAGTGGGTGAATGGCAAGAGCCGTCCAAGCTACGGTGGCGACACCCATAAGCAAGACGACCACTAGTTATTAGTTAGAAATAATCAGTAGTATAGAGCTTTCAAACTACACTTAGTTTAATTAATGTAGTATAATTAATTTTTTAATTCAACAAGACTTATGTTGATTTATGTAATCTTGATTTGTGGCGGCTATATTGGTATGATACGTACGCAACTGAGATCCCATGTCTTGATGTATTGGAAATGTGACAGGCATCTCCCGGGGATCACCGAGGTTGATTTCTTTACATCGGATCGGTTAATGGGATGACACTCGATTTAGGTAAATTAATGTGGCGGATCCTTGCATTATATATGCTTGTATAGCAAAATCTAGTCTGTTAGTGCATTTTCATCAGGTCTTGATCTTGCTTAGTGCTTCCTTTATGTGTTTTTGTGCTCTTAGATCATAATATTGTGCTCCTATTCTCCATATAGATGAATGTATGGGTATTTATGGGCGTGTTCGCCAAAAAAAAAAAAAAAGGGTACGGTGCTGTTGCATGGAGCCATGGCACAGCCATTTTATGAACTCTTGCCAATCCGCCACTATGCCTACTTATATATTTACACAGCACACCCTGTCCCCTGTCATCAGCACAAAAAGTTCATTTCAATGTACAACGGGCGCGCAGAGCCATCCCTTCCCGCCAAATTCAAAACCACCATTTGCAATGGCAACCGCATCCGTGGCATCCGCAGCAGCGAGGCCACCACACCGTCGGCGACGACGATCCCAAACAGCACCCCAACTCGCACCACCCTGCTGCCGGGGCCTTGGTTGCCGACGCCGCCGGAGCCTCCGTTGTATCCTCCATCTCAACCGCAAGCCTGCATAATCATATCAAAATTTCGCTCGTCGGAACGGTGATTGCCATACACACTCACGCAAACGATCGATTGGGCTGCTGGGTCACGTACGTGGAGACGACGACAGAGTGCTTGTGCTTGCCCTCGCCGGAGACGCTCTCGGTGGCGGCGAACCTGACGGACTTCCTGGTCTTGCTGCCGCTGCCACACCTGGCGCAGTCGTGCCTGACACACAGCCCCCCTGAGCGGCCCGACGATTCCGACAAGGACGGCAGCTGCCTCATAGCCGCCGCGTCGCGCCCCAGGGACGGGAACCGGGGGAACCCGGCGGCGTCGTAGTAGAAGTCGGCGTATCGCGCGGTGAGGTCGGCGGCGGAGCTGCTGAGCTGGATGCTGAAGAGCGATTCGTTGGAGGTGGCGCTCCATTCGGCGCGGTTCGTCGACCGCGTCCGGAACATGGACGACGGGAGCCTTTTTGGGTCGTACGCCGCCGCGGCGGCGACGGCGGCGCCCTCGGCTCTCTGCCTGCCCTGCTGCGGCGGAATCATCGTCTGGACCGCCGGAGGCCGCATCGTGCAGGGCTCGAAGTCCAGGAACTCGATGTCCGCCGCCGCGGCGGCGGCCGCGTCCTCGTTGCCGATGCCGGGCCCGAAGTTGGAGTCGTCGAGCGCCTCGATGTGGAAGAAGCTCTCGTAGGACGACGTGGATGAGAAGGACGAGAGCTTGATGAGGTCGTCGGGCCCGGACTCGGCGTAGGGGATGCTCTCGCACGGCAGCTTGTTGGACGCCGGCAGGTAGTTGGTCGACGACGACGCGTACGAGAGCGCCGGCGACGCGGTGGGGGACGAGAAGGAGGTGTTGCTGGAGAGCGTGCGCTCGTGGTGGTGCTGGGGCATGGGCTCCTCGCGGCCGCAGGTGCAGGTGCAGGTGCAGGGCATCTCCGTGGGCGTGCGAGCGGCGAGTGGTTACATACACCACTCGCGGCTCGACGCCGCGCCCGCTTCTGGTCAAATCCGCCGACGGCGCCACGGATCTGCTGCGCGCGGCTCGAGGGGCCGAGGAATTTGGTGTCAGCAAATGTGGAAGATCAATCTTGAACGGGGAATGTAATGTAATGTCACGAGAGATGCATGGCAGATTGCAAACGAAAACAGCACTTTAATTTCATGCGATCGTGTTGTACCAGCGAAGAACAGGGCGGGCTTGGACATGGAGCAAAGGGAATAATGGCCGGAGCTCGGCAAAGATGCACGAAGCAATCAAGGAACGGAGCTCCGACAACGGGAATAGGAGGCGGTGGGCTCGGTTTTATACGCTCCTACGCGAGAATGAGAGGGGATCGGAGGAAGGAGCGGCCGGAGGCATGACAGGTCATTTCGGCTGGAGCCGACGGAAACTACTTTCTGCTTCGGCATGAACCAGGGGAGATCTTGGCCCTGCCTTTGCATATCGTGCGCGTGCCGGCGACGGGCTGGACCGACGCAGGAAGGCGACGAAATTAACCGACCAACCGAAACAACGCGGAGTGGGAGCCATCCTATACCGAGCGACCGACCCAAAATAAGACAGAGACAGAGATAGAGAATGTTTCACTGCCAAAAACAAATCATCCTCGGTTCCATTCAATTACAACAAAAGAGAATGTTTCCCATTCAATTTCTTAGCAACATGTTCCGGATGCTAACCTGAGAATTCCAGAATTCAGATTACACAAATGCAAAGTCATACGGTTTCTGATAACAACATTTTTCAGAACTCAAGGTTGATACGTGCCTTTGACTGAAGAATGATGAGCGAATGCCAAGATGATTTGATACTTTCCTGGTTATGTTCTTAATTCATATATGCTTGATTATGATAATGGCTAATGGGCAGTGTTGTTGTGATGAGTTGTGTGGAAAGACATGTCTTGTGATGTGCCTCTGATCCGCTTGTGAAGTGTAGGTGATAGATGCAATATGGTGGTCGGTTACAAAGGGTGAAGGTCAAGCAAGGTTAGTTCTGATGGAACAAGAATGATGAAGGGCGAACACATGTCCTTAGCAGAGATTGGGCATGCCTCGACATCATGAGTCACACTTTTTGCAGAGTATGCAAGAGGGTTTTGCCTGTTTGGTCCTAACAGCCAGGGCATTGACCTTTTGGTGGTTGGAGCCACAAAACCAAAGTGACGAGTGGGAGGATGTGTGGCGTCATTATGAAGCTTGCATCAAGGTAAAAAGTGAGGTCGTGAAGATATCATAGCCATTTGTTATATCAATAAAAAACGATGTTGTGAAAACTCTTGAGGTATTTGGGCTTTGTACTTCATACAGGAGCACTTTGGTCTTTCGATAGGCATCTACATTAGCTGGTTGTGTCGGTCATCCTTGGTGTCGCTCTTGGTTGCGATAAGATACTAGGGTTAGAGAGAAGATGAGAGGAAGATGCTCTTGTTATTGAAATTGTTGACATCTTAGTTCCAAGGGTCAAATTTGTGCTCATGTTCTTGTCCTCTTTCTAAAAAAATCAGCCCACGGGGCAAGCCCATAGGCCAAGCCAAGATATCCGCCGTTGCCATCTATGGAGATCTGCTATTGCTAAGCCCACTAGTAGTCCATGCAGATCCGCCGTAGTGAAGCCCGATGGCCATCCATAGAGACCATAATTTCTAAGCTCACTCGGCGTCCTTGGAGATCCGCTCAAGCCTGCTCATCCTCGCCTTCGCTTCCATCCATCCGGCTGTAGTCGTGTTCACTCGTACTCCCCACAGATTTGGCTGCAGGTGTGCCCTCTCATCCACCTTGCAGATCTAGCCACAATTGAGCCCACGTGGATCCTATGAGGCGAGAGATAGTGAGGGATATCGAGAAATGAGAGGGAGAGAGAGGTTAGAGAGCCACACCTACCACCGGCCTCCTCCTCTACACTCGAGATCTGCAAGTGCCACCCTCCTCCAAGCATGCGATCCACCATGTCCACGTGAGATCAGCCGTCACCTTAGCTGTGTGCCTCCGATCCAAGTCGAGATCCACGCCGCCTGGGCCTCTAAGCCCGCGTCGGAGAGATGGAGGCCCCATGCCCAAGAGAGGGAGGCACGCTCGTAGAGGAAAGGGGCGCGTAGAGAGTCTAAGAGAGGGTGGAGGGAGAGAGAGAGGCTGAGAGAGGGCAACAACCAAGTGGGAGAAGAGGAGTTGAGTCTACTTTTATAAGTAGGGTCCATAATAGGCCTCGTACATCATTAATAGAGGCAGGCCTCTTAAGAGGTTGGCCTCTGAAAATGTGCCCACCGTCAACTGTCATGATCTTAATTTGTACGAGAACGATGTGTCATAGATACCACCAATATAATCCTTATTTGTGCACCACATGTTTATGGATCCACTCAAGTTCATATTGCACATTGTAAAGTTAGTACAAGTAATCATCCACTGCTACAGACACAAGAAATCCTTGGAAGATCATCAATGCTGGATCATAAGCCTAGAATCCAGACAATGATTAATTGGGGATCCTATTCACTTTGCAGTAAAGACCCTTATCACTGCCGGCTTGGTCGACCACCAGGGACAATATTTGAAAATTATAGTCGGGTTATCACTGTTGGTTGATAACACCACCCGACACTGATATTCTAATGCTAGGTCATGGTTTGACCCGGCAATGGTATAACGAGATCAACGCTAGTTTGTTGATTGACCCGATAGTCTCCTAGCTATAGTATAAAACCCTAGGCTCATTCCTCCTTCCACCCAACTCGAGCACACCCATTCAAGGAGGAATCCTTCTCTACCTCTACTTATTTGGTAGCAAAGATGTTTTTTTTGTGTGAATCAGACAAAAACGTTGCCAATTTATATTAAAAGAAGAGAAACCCGGACTAGGCAATACAATGGAGCAACAAAACCTAAGAGTATCGTATACAATGACGATGACCGGAAACAAGAAGCTAAAACTAATAAGTATAAGCATCTACTTCGAACATCGACAAGAACCAATTGGACTAGAACCTCAACACATGCCACGTTAACACCATCACACCCATTGCTCCACTCTCAATTCTCTAGTGACAAAATATCTCTTCTCCACAAATAAGTTGGTGAAACTTAGAAAAGTTTGACTTAAGATACACTATATAAGTTGATTAATTTTGGTACCATGGGAGTACTTGTGAGGAGGGAGTACGCATATGTAAGATCCCCACTTCTCTCTGTGACCCTGAACACAAAAGAATATTGGGAGATCGCCAATCATTGACACCCCAGAAGTCTGGGTGGACTGCGCCCCAATTTGACATTTTCACACACATAGCATATACTGTATTATATACGCATATATACACGATCGAGCCAGTATTACCTGCCGTGCGCTGTCCAATTGGCATTCCAAGCCTTCAACTTTCTTGGAGAGAGCGAGCGCTCGCTGTTTCTAAACCTTTCTCTAGCCTATCTCTGCCCCTGCCTGATCACAGACACAGCGCTAGCCCATGATGGGTGCCAGGGTTCTTGCTTCTTCTCCGCTCCAGCCCTCGCTGTCGTATATTGCAACCTCGACGGCCCATGGAGAGGATTCACCCTACTTTGCCGGGTGGAGAGCCTAGGATGAGAATCCCTACGACCCCGTCACCAACCCCTCCGGTGTCATCCAGATGGGCCTTGCCGAGAACCAGGTAGGCTTACTACCTAGCTGACAATGCTCAAACTATCAGATCGCTGCATGTTCATTCGATTCTATCATGAAGCTCATTGATTAGCCATGGTGGGGCAGGTGTCCTTTGATCTCCTGGAAGCGTACCTCAGGGAGCACCCGGCGCCGTCTCACTGCGGCGTCGGGTTACGAGAGAACGCCCTGTTAAACGACTACCATGGACTCAAATCCTTCCGGATGGTAAAGATATTCAAGTCTTGAAACCAAACAAATCGTGTGCTTGCGTTCTTACAGTCACAGACGGCTGAGCTGACCACCGTGTGATGTTTGTTATGACTCACGACTTGAAGGCAATGGCGAGGTTCATGGAGACGATAAGGGGAGGCAAGGCGAGCGTTTGACCCGGACCTCATCGTGCTCACCGCCGGCGCCACGGCTGCCAACGAGCTGCTGACATTCATTCTTGCCAACCCCGGCGACAGTCTCCTCGTCCCCACTCCATACTACCCTGGGTAAACACTGTTCCATTGCCCACAGCTAGCCCATGGCAGATTATCTCAAGTTTCTATCGTGGAGACATGCTACTTAATCAAGTGTCATGCCTTTTCTTGCCAATTGCCATTTTTCTGTTGCATTACATGCAGGTTTGACAGGGACTTGCGGTGGAGAACCACTACTGGAAACACGTGCTTTGCCGAGGGCCTGAGGCTTTACCGAGGACCAAATCTCGGGCACTCGGCAAAGACACTCTTTGCCGAGGGCCAGCCACAGGAGCCCTCATCAAAGAACGGCCTTCGGCAAAGAGGCCTTTGCCGAGGGTCCGGCCATCGGCAAAGATAGGCCCACGACAAAGATGCCCTCGGCAAATTAGGCCCGTTGGGTCACGGCGGCCATTCCCGTCAAGCTTTGCCGAGGGCCACCCGTTATGCCCTCGGCAAAGGTTTTTTTTTTTTGTGAAACCAGTTTTTCGGCAAATTTTTTTTTTAAAAAAAGTCTTTGCCTAGGGCCCTAGACTAGGCCCTCGGCAAAGATTTTTTTTGAACCAGTTTTTCGGCTAAATTTTTTTTTTATAAATCGTCTTTGCCGAGGGCCCGAGGCAAGGCCTTCGGCAAAGAAGCCCTTTACCGAGGGGCCGAGGCGATGCCCTCGGCAAAGATTTTTTAGCCCAGTTTTTTTGTGGTGCTACAATACATTGTTTTGAACTTAATTTTAAAATTTGGGCCAATTTTGACTTTTTTTTGTATATTTCCTTAATTTATTTCGATTCTTTGATTTTTTTTCGAATATGTCAAATTTGAACTGCAGGTGCATGGAATATTGCAATGTAGTGTTTCGAAAAATGTTATTCATGTTAATTGGTGCATGTTGAGTCCCTATTCACGAACTCGCATCAAATTTTACGCATCTTCTTCGCGTAACATGACGACGGACTTGCCGAAAAAGTGTTTTAAAATTATATAAAATCCATACGAAGTCCGAAAATCACAAAACTTGGCGAGATGTCATGTTATCGCTTGTGTAGGCTGTGGTAAAAAATTGAGAAGGTTTCGAGCGAGTTGTGACATCGGATGCCTGAATCCCAGACATCTCCACATGTAAAACTACCTGCGATCACATGTGGAGATGTCTGGGTTTTAGGCATCCGACATCACAACTTGCTCGAAATCTTCTCAATTTTTTACCACAGCCTACACATGCGATAACATGACACCTCGATAAGTTTCGTGATTTTCGGACTTCGTATGGATTTTATATAATTTAAAAACACTTTTCCGACAAGTTCCTCGTCATGTTACGTGAAGAAGATGCCCGAAATTTGATGCGAGTTCGTGGATAGGGACTCAACATACATCAAATACCATGAATAACATGTTTTGAATCACTAAATTGCATTATTCCATCCGCCTGCAGTTCAAATTTGAAATATTCAAAAAAAATCAACGAAAAGAAATAAATTAAGGAAATATACAAAAAAAAATCAAATTTGGTCCAAATTTTAAAATTGAGTTCAAAACAATGTATTGTAGCACCACAAAAAACTGGGCTAAAAAAACCAAAAAAAAATCTTTGCCGAGGGCCTAGCCTGGCCCTCGGCAAAGGGCTTCTTTGCCGAGGGCATCGCCTCGGCCCCTCGGCAAAGGGCTTCTTTGCCGAAGGCCTTGCCTCGGGCCCTCGGCAAAGACGATTTATAAAAAAAAAATTTGGCCGAAAAGGCCCTCGGTAAAGGGGGTCTTTGCCGAGGGCCATCGGCCAATAACCCTCGGCAAAGAATATTTAAAAAAACATAAAAAATCTTTGCCGAGGGCCCAGGATCTGGGCCCTCGGCAAAGCGCCCAACCCTAAATCGGCCAGCGGGCTGGCCCAAAATCCCCGCCCACATTTCTTACGCCGCCCCACCACCCCGCCGCCCCAGCACCACGCCGCCCGACCTCCGCGCCGCCCCTACGCGTCGCTCCGCCGCCACGCCGCCGCCCCGCCCGCGCCCAGAGCGCCCGGCGCGCGCGCCTCCCCTCCCGTCTCGGTCGAGCAAGGGAGCTCGGCGGCGCCCCGCGCCGCCTTCCCGCCCAGGCGGCGAGAGACACCGACCCCGTCCACCGGACAGCCCCGCCCAGCTACCCCAGATCCGTTCGTTCACTGACGACCCTATTCACCGGATCCAGTCGTTTACAGACGTGGGACGCCCCTCCTTTTCGTAGCAGCCCCGGCAGCCAACCCCGCCCTCTGTGTCGCCGGCGCCGGCGGGATGGCTTCGTCGGCGGCATACCCCGACGCGGACGAGAACCTGGAGGCCATCATCACCCGCATCGAGCAGAAGTCCCGAAAGATCGAGACCCTCCTCAAGCAGTACACCCCCCCTTTCCCTCTCCTCTCGACCCCTCCCCTGCTTTTGATTCGCCTGCTCATTTCTCCGCGGCGTGGGGGCAGGTCGAAGCCGGTGGAGGCCCTGAAGACGGCGCTCGAGGGGTCGCCGCTCAAGACCCGCGACGAGCGATGCAAGGTTCGGTCTTGATATGGCTCGTCTCGTTTCTTCCGTGGGTTCGATCTGGGTTTCTTGGATTGTTCATTCTTGTCGGCTGCGCGCAGTCGGCGAACTGGATCGTGGTGCACCGCGCGATGATGGCGATCAGGGACGTCGACGGCATGTTCAACTCCCTGGATCCCGAGTACTATGACATCCTCATGAAGTAAGGGATACCACCTCTCCCCTGCTCCTCCCTTTCCATCACTTGCTTCCCAGATCCAAATTTACTGGTCAGAGAAGGTCAGTGGTTTCCAGAACTAGATATCAATCACTGCATTATAAATTTTGTTGCATTGATCCACGGTGATTGTGTAATGGTATTGCTACAAAACTTTAGTTTTTATGACATCAGTTTTGTGCGGTGGGATGACAGTTGATGATTGAGAACAGTTATGCTGTACCTAACATTGGTGATTTTCATCCTGCCATGCTTGTTATGATTTGTCATTCTGCTGCGGTAGCTGGTTGGGATTTTGGGAAATTTTGTTTTGCCCTTGCAGTCTAGATGTTGCTTAATTGTGTGTTAATTATTGGGAAATTGGATTAGAGAGAACACATAATGGAACCTTTGATTATACCATTACTTTGTGTGGTCAAGAGGATATAACATTTCAATTATTTTATGGGACTGTACAACTTCCAGTAAAAAATGAGTGCATTCTAGAATGCATGCAGTCAGTCTATGTTTGTTTGGATCGACCATATGATTAGTAGTTCAATTTACTTAAAAAAATATTGTAATTCCGTTGACCTAAAATTAATTTAGAATAGGAATTGCTGATCAAGTTAATGCTTTGGACTGGATGACACACTGTTTTATGAAATCTGTTCTATAAACGACAGTGTACTATTGACAAAATGACAATGAGTTGTATGATTCAATACCTGAACAAGCTCGGTTCTATAACCGACAGTGTACTATTGACAAATGACAATGAGTTGTATTACTCAATACCTGAACAAGCTCTGTTCTATAAACGACAGTATTGACAAAATGACAATGAGTTGTATGACTCAATACCTGAACGAGCTTTGGATACTATGGGCTGTCACTTAGATGTGTGCATTTCTTGTTTAATATTGCTCACGCCATGATCGAATGAACATGTATGTATGCTGATCAATATTCCTATGCTTGTCCACTTTATCACGTTTCACGTCATCCTTGATTTCACATTATTGAAGGTTGCTGTGCCGCTCACCTTAGAACTGTGGTAAAATTAAGTTAGCTGTACACCATTTTACTCACATGTATCTCTTTATTTCTGTCTTGGAATTGTTGCCTTCTATGATTCCTTTTATGCTAATATGAAGATTATTAGTCTCTAAATATCAGTGTGATGCAGGTACCTTTATAGAGGTTTATCTACAAGCCAACATGTGATCAGTGCCTCAAAATTCATGAAAAACTGACTGAGAAGGCAGGCCTAGGCTGTATATTGCGGTCCCTTGCTGATACTGTAAACACTGTATGAGCTTTGTCTCTGCTGCTGAGGGTGGATATAACAAAGTTCTCTTCTTGCTCTTTACTGTGATAAATCACATCAGGAAAATTAGCTGTAATTGTTAACTAGATGTTTTACATTCTCTCTTTCTTTGCCATTAGGCAATTTCAGTTAGAGCATCATTGTACCCTAACTAGAATGGCGGAAATAAATGTGTATTATGTTGGTTTTCAAGTCTTTGTACTTGACGGTTATATTTTTTTTCTAAGTGATTTCTGTACCATTAGAGCTGAATAAATGTCTTTTTGACACCAATTATTACACTTCTAACTTATGGAATGCAAAAAACAAAAAAAAAATTAAATTTCTATCTCTTTGCCGAGGGCAATGACCAAGGCCCTCGGCAAAGAAGGGTCATTTGCCGAGGGCCGTCCCATTGCCCTCGGTAAAGATTCATTGGAAAAATTCTGAAATATTTCTTTGCCGAGGGCCATGGTTAGAGGCCCTCGGCAAAGACTTTTTTAAAAAAATTAAAATTTCTTTGCCAGGGTCTGCGGAGAAGCCCTCGGCAAAGATTTTTCAAAAAAAAAGAATAATTCTTTGCCGAGGGCCGTCCCATTGCCCTCGGCAAAGATTTTTTGGAAAAATTCTGCAATATTTCTTTGCCGAGGGCCATGGTTAGAGGACCTCAGCAAAGATTTTTCAAAAAAAAAAAAGAATAATTCTTTGCCGAGGGCCCCCGGAGACGGCCCTCGGCAAAGACTCCGTCCTAGGCGCCGGCGTCGTGACGGCTGCTTTTCTTTGCCGAGTGCCGGTCCAGCCCTCGGCAAAGGCTTTGCCGAGTGCCCGATAAACGGCCCTCGGCAAAGACCCTCTTCGCCGACTCAAAATTCACCGAGAGCTCTTTGCCGAGGGTTAATGGGCCTTCTTGCCGAAGGCCTCAGGCCGTCTCCAGTAGTGAACCGGCGTGAACATCGTGCCAAATCCGCCCACTGCGGCGGCGTCACACCGGGTTCGAGTCACCGCCCGGTAGCGCTCAGCAGCGTATGATGACGAGGCCGTGGACGGTACTGGATCTGCGTCCGCGGCGTCATTCTGACAAACCCGTCCAACCCACTCGGCAAGACGATGCAGATGGCCGTCCTGGAGGACATCGTCGACTTCGTGGCGCGCAACGACATCCACCTCGTCTCCGACGAGATCTACCCCGGCTCCGTCTTCGCCGCGCTGGACCTGGTCAGTATCGCCGAGGTCGTGGAGGACCGCGCGCGCCACGGCGACGACGGCGGCAGCATCGCGGCGCGCGTGCACGTCGTGTACATACTCTCCAAGGACCTCCCTAATTTTTTTACTATTTAACCTATTTTTTAATAAAATTTACATTTGGCCCCTGAGAGGCTTAAACTCATCTTTGGACCCTGGGGTCGGCGCCATGAGCCCTGACGCCGAGGTAACACATCTCGGCGCTATATATCTTGACACCGAGATGCCTGGTCGTGCATAGAAGAAAATCTTACGTGACCAGTACCTCGGCACCAAAACACATGGCACCGAGCTCGACGCCACAGATCTTAACGCTGAGGTACTGGCCTCAAAGCGTGCGGCCAAGTGAAGAGAGCAGGCGCATGCCTGCCTTGACTACTTGGCCAAGGCTCCCACCATTGTTACGCCTGTGGCCACGGGCCTTGAGTACACTCTTGCCATGGGGCTCCATTACAGCGCCCCCAGCAGCGTGCATTTTGCCACCTCGAGGCATCCGGCGGCTACGACGACGGATCCCTCTCCCTCTTGCCATGCACGCATAGGGGACTGCTCTAGTTAGGAAGCAGAAGGATAGAACTCTGCTGCTATACGGGATGTGAGCTGGGTGGGGAAGAGAAGAGGAACGAGTGGATGGTGCGGCGGAGATGATGCGTATGCGAACGAGTGGACGGCAGGACCGGTCACGGGCGCTTCTGGATGTAGGTGGCTCCGTTGATTTTTTCTCTTTTTTATGAGTTTTTTTTTTGGTCCCACACACGAACAGGAACAACAGGACGGGTCACGGGCGCTTCTGTCAGGCTCCTTCGATTTTTTTTCCTCGTACCCACACGAACTGACGATGCTCTGTTGTCACATGGGTAACACCGCAGCTATGCTGGTGGCAGGACCGACGCGTGGCAGTCAGACAGGCTGTGTTTAGTTTTCAATTTTTTTTTTCAAAAAGTGCTGCAGTAGCTATTCCATCGAATCTTATGATATGGACATAGAGCATTAAATGTAGACGAAAAAAAAATTAATTGCACAGTTTGACTGGAAATTGCGAGATGAACGTTTTGAGCCTAATTAGTCCATGATTGAATACTAGTTGTTAAATAAAAACGAAATTGCTACAATATCAAATTTCTAAATTTTAGAATAACTGAAGGACTGTAGCAGGAGCATTGCATCTCCACCGGCGCAGGTCAGGTCCGTCACGCTCGCTCACAGCGTATCGTCTTATCCCAGGGTAGAGCGAAGGGCTGTGCGCCTGGGCCCTGGGGCACGGCCACGGCCCCTTCGAGGGCAACTGGGCGCTGCTGCTGCTTAAAAGTGGCAGAGCGAACGAGCATTTATGACAGCACAGTGTTTCGCACGGATACCGAGATAAATTGCAGACGCCGCAGATAAGGCCTTGTTTAGTTGGTCATAGCTGGGAGTAAGTTAGGAGTTTTCGGTACCATTTTGTTTGTATTTGTGAATTATTGTTTAAATATTGATTAATTAGGTTTAAAAGATTTATCTGTGTAATTAGTTATTTTTTTACCTATATTTAATATTTTATACCTATATAAAGATATGATATGATGTGATGTGATAGAAAATCTTGCACTTTTTGCTTTTTTGAGGTGCAAATTTGATGCAACAAGGCAAAGCTTTTGAATTAAAGCGTGGGCGCTGCTGCACCACGTGAGATGAGGTTGCCAGAAAGTACGTATTTTATATTACTTAAAACATTAGCAACCGATCCTATAATTTCAATTATTTTTAAAGGAAAAAGCAACCATCTATCTCTGTACCACGCGCAGAATCCAAATTTCTTTTCAACTATCCATAATCTTATCGTGGCTTATTATTTATGGTACATTATTTTTCTCTTTAAGGAATCATTAAACAATATTTTTCGGTTGGACTTTTTCAGCTAAACAAACATGGCTGAGACACAAAACTCCAACTAATTACGTGTGAACTTATATATTTATTTGTTGCCAGCTTTCCTCAACGACTGCCTACTTTCTCTCTATTGGTCTACAGTACATACGCTGCATATACATAGACCCCGGCCCCTAACCTGAAGGAGCCGTTGCAGGCTGCTACTATCTGCTGGCTAATAGCCCACACAGCTTGTACTGTACATGTGTAGGTGCTGCGATAGGCGTGACGATGCCCCTGCCCCCCCTCGCCTCGTCGCGTCCCTTCGGAGTCAGACGGCCCGTCGTCGATATCGCTGGACGCAGCGCCGCACCGGTTGACGAGGCGAAGTCCTTGGTGGAGGGAGACACGCGGTACAGGCGCACACTTTAAATACATGCTTGGCGCTAGAATACATGGTGCCGAGCTCGTGTCAAGATCTACAGTGTAGAGGTACCGGTCATGTCAACGTTACTCAGGATTTTCTATAGTGCATGGCTAGGCACCTCGGCGCCAAGATCTATGGCGCCGAGACGTGTTACCTCGACGCTAGGACTCATGGCGTCGACTCCAGAGTCCAAAGATGAGTTTAAATTTCTCAGGGAGGCAAACGTAAATTTTTTTCGAAAAAAGAGCCAAATAGTAAAAAATACGGAAGGACCTCGGGCTCCCGGGGTTCCGCGTCGACGTGGTGTACTCGTGCAACGACGCCGTGGTGGCCACGGCCCGCCGCATGTCGAGCTTTACGCTGGTCTCGTTGCAGACGCAGCGCACGCTGGCGGCGATGCTGTCCGACGCGGGCTTCACCGCGGCGTACGTCCACGCCAACCGCGCCCGCCTGCGGAAGCGGCACGATCACGTCGTAGCTGGGCTCGCGCGCGCCGGCGTTGCATGCCTACGTAGCAACGCCGGGTTGTTCGTGTGGGTGGACATGCGGCCGCTGCTCGATGAGTGTACGGTTGCCGGGGAGGTGAGGCTGTGGCAGCGGGTGATCGCCGAGGCCAAGCTCAACATCTTGCTGGGATCTTCATGCCAGGGACGAAGCCAGAAAAAAATTTAGGAGGGGCTAAATAAAAGAATAGAGGCGTTTTTATCTTCTCTTAACCTTAGCCCCTTCTACCTAATACATATATGCATAAAATTTTAAGGGAGGGCTTAGGGGGCTCCACGTGCCCAGGATCGGTAGGGGGGCTAGAGCCCCCCAGCCCCACCGCTGGCTCCGTCGCTGCTTCGTGCCATTGCTTGGAGCCAGGTTGGTTCAGGGTGTGCTTCGCCAACATGAGCTTGGAGACGCTCGATGTTGCACTCTGACGACTCAGCTGCTTCGTTGAGAGACGGAACAAGTGCAAGGGTTATTTACATCCATGCCATTATAGTTTTCAGTGTTCTGAAACTTGCCATAGCAATTCACCTATTTTACAACTTATCATTATAATTCTTCATCTACCCGATTCTTGCCATTTTCTATATCTCTCGGGTGTGTAGGCCCACTGTCAGGCTACTACATGCGTACACATCCGTATGGACCAAAACACCCATGCTGCTTCTCTCTCCCTCCACTCGCTGATGTGTGGGCCTAATAAGTCAGCTTCTCCTTTCACCTTGTTGACACCCAAAAGTGTCCAAAGTGCATAATGGACTCATCTATCATGTTTCTATCGTCAAGATGGCCAGGAAAGATACTTGGATCATCGCATTTGGAGCTTGGATGTAGAAAATGACTTTGTCAGGTGTTGAACCAGCTTCGTCAAATGCAAGAACGGACTTCACCGTTGCGTTCCTCTCATTGAGCTAATCGAAAAACATATATGGTTCGCCTAGTTTGGAGTCCGGATAAATTAATTATGAATTTTAAAACCTTGCACCCGAAAATTCTAGAGTGCCGACTCCTCTAGTCGGCTAAGCCGACTCTCCCTGTTTTCAGCCCGATAACAGCACTCCGGGCCCGTGGAAGTCGGCCTAGCCGACCCCCAGGTCAGCTTAGCCAACTTTGTTAGGTCCAGAATGAATCTAAATTGATTTTGACGCAATTTGGAAGGGGATTTCGACCCCTCGAGGGATAAGGCCACCCACACCATATAAATATAAGGTGCACAACCTATTGAGGTGCCCAACACACACAATCGTCCCCCAAAAAATAATCTACTACCCCACTTTTACCCTCTCTTCCTCTCTACTTCTCATTCTTCATCGGCGCTGCATGGACGGTGGATCGACGGCGACGGAGCTTTAGAGTGGCCAAGCCGTCTAGAGCAGCCCATATATAGCTGCTGCACGCCCCAATGGGTTCCCTTCTGGGCGTGTGGGGTTTCAAGTCTCAAGAGACCTCGCTGGCGTGTCTTGCGTATCGCACTCCCGGTGAGGCTACTCCGGTGATGTGTTTTGCGTATCGCGCTCATCGCTGGAGGCACAAAGATCCGAGTGCAGACAAACCCTAGGCGCCGGCCGACCTAAAAGTCGGCTAGGCCCTACATCGAGCGATCTAGCTCGTTATCGAGTGTGGTGACCTAATTAAGCGTCAACACACCTCCATCCACCCTCCACCATGTAGCTGCCGGTCTCGACCATGCCTCGATCCATCGACCAGTAACCTACACCGTCTATTTCTCTTCCTCCCTCTCACATTCTACTTGCTATAAAACACTTGCTCTGGCGCTCAAGAGGTGAGCGTGCGCCACGACGACCGGTCGACCAGGGTGGAGTGGATCAGATCGAACTACTAGCGCAACAATGGAAGAAGAGGTTGAAAGGTCCTTGTTTGGTTTTGGTAATTGAGTGACAACCTAGGTGGACTAATGTGTTTAAATGTGAGATACACAAGTGATTAGTCCACAGGTACACTTGTGTGAGCAACTCATGCCATAGAGGTGAAATGTCTTGGATGTGTTGCAAAGCTCATACATGTGATGAAGGAGCTCATTGCATATGAGACATGACATGGAGTCATGTGACTAAGGTGAGTCATGTGATTAGTCCACAGGTACATTTGTGTGAGCAACTCATGCCATAGAGGTGAAATGGCTTGGATATGTTGCAAAGCTCATACATGTGATGAAGGAGCTCATTGCATATGAGACATGACATGGAGTCATGTGACTAAGGTGGAGAAGACCAAGACAAGACTTGGCTTGATGGACCGGTTGCAAGTGTGAAGGGTAAGTTGGAGGCTTTGGAGCGATGTACCGCATGGCGGTGAAGCTTGAGCAAGACTTGGCGCCGATGGACCAAAGCAACAGTGAAGAGCAAGTGAGATCAAGATCGATGAACCATTAAGGTCCCATGATGATATGAAGTGGATCGTATCATTTGTGATATGGTTGGTGCATGTGTTGCATCAACAATGGAGGAGATGGAATGGAATAGGCAAGGCAAAGGTATATTTGTAGGGCATTTCATTTTACCGGTCTAAGTTGAGTAGAGAAGTGCTTGACCGGATTTAGGATAGATAGCTGTACTATAAAGAGAGGAAATCTTTTAGTTGCAACGGTTATCAAGTGCCACTAAGTGTGAGTTTCATTTACATATACCTTGCGCTTAGTGACGTGGTGAGATGCATGAGAAAGCCTAGAAAAATTGTTTGTGAAAAGCTATCTCAAGTGCTAAAATTGGTTTGGTGCTTTTTGGGAAGAGATAGCACTTGTTTTGGGCAAGCTGTGGATTGCGAACATGAATTTCTTGCTCCCTGGGCTAATTATTCCAGGCAGGGGTCCTCTATTTGTTGGCCATAATTAACTAGAATTTTAGTTAGCCTGAGCTAGAATTTCCAGTGCAGGAGTCCTCAGCGCCGATGGTCGGAAGAGAAGCATCTGCCCGAGAATTTTTAGGCCACATCGGCTGGAATTTCCAATGCTGGAGTCCTCAGCGCCAACGGTCGGAAGAGGAGCGTTCGCTCGAGAAATTCCAAGCCGTGTCGACTGAAAATTCAAGTACGAGTGCTGAGTTGGGAGGGAACTTACATGAGGGGATAAGGCTGGCTTCCCTCCTCTTTTCTTCCACATCTAGCCATTCCCCATTGTTGCTATTGGAAGCTAGGGTTCATCCCCTACCTCTCTCTCCCATGCTTTGTGCAAAATATCTATGAGAGATTGAGTGCCCTTTGTGGGTGTGGATGAGAGATTGAAGATCCACCTCCTCCCCTTTCTCTCCCTCTCAAGCTTGGTGCTAATTTGAGTGAGGGATTGAGAGCCTAGTGTGTGTGCATTTGAGGATTGCATTTGGTGGCACTAGAAAATCTTTGTGATTGGGGATTTCTTGTTACTCTTGGTGATTGCCATCACCTAGATGGATTGGTGGATTGCGGTCTCCATTGTGAAGCCCGTGTGGTGATTTTCTAGTGCTCCAGAGAAGAGCTTGTGAGCGGTATCGTGCTCAACCCGCTGGAGCCGCGAAGAGCAACACTAGTAGAGCGTGTCGTTGAGTTATCCACACTTTTGGGGTAGGTTCTTGCGGCACCCAACGTGTGGGCTAGGTTTGTGAAACACCTATTAGCCACCGAACCACTAAGTCAGCGGTCAACATAATAGTGACTAGTGTTTGGCAAACACTTGAATCTCGTGAGAAAAATCATCGTGTCAATATTGTTCTTCCCATTGGTTTGCATTCCCTATACACAAGCTTGTATTTACTTTCATATATATATATATATATTGTGCTTGTGTAGTTGCCTTAGCTTGTGTAGCTTGCTAATTACTCTCTTTCTTGTGTAGTATAGAAGTAGCTCCCTTGCGTAACTAATTTAGCTTAGTAGCCTTGTTAGTTACTTTGCTTATTTTGTGTAGTTAAGTAATTTGCGCTCTCTAATTTGGCTTGTGTAGCCTTGTTGTTGAGCATTGGTAGTGAGCTTAGGGGCTTTGTGCTTTTGCTTACTAGATTGTATAGAAGCTCCCTTGTTGCTTGAAGTACTAGTTGCATAGGTTTGTATGTCTTTGCATACTAGAATTGTTTAGGTGAGCTCTAGCTAGCCTGGCGCCTTAGTTGCTTAATTAGGATATTTTATAAGGTGCTTGAGAACTTAGATAGAGGGGTGTAGTTTTGGCTAGACCGATAGTTTTAATTCCACATTTGTTTCGGTTAGCCGGCGCGATTAATTTTTAGAAAGGACTATTCACCCCCTCTTGTCGGGGGCCAATACTAGGGTACCCGAAGAGGAGGAGCTAATGACCATCAACATTGATTTGTCCACATGGTCAAGAGCGTGACTACGCCTCTTGCTGGGGTCCGCCTCGTCTGGCCACCGAGGCCATGGGCCCTGCCTTGTCTGACCCCCGAGGGTTGGCTCCGCCTAGGTGGGCGCTGCGGCCGTGGGCTCTGCCTCGCCTGACCCCTAAGGGTTGGCTCCGACTCGCCCAACGTCTGAGGGCTGGCTCCACCTCGCTCAACGTCTGAGGGTTGGCTCCGCCTCGCCTGACGTCTGAGGGCTGGCTCCGCCTCGCCTGACGTCTGAGGGCTGGCCCGACATCTGAGGGCTGGCTCCACCTCACCTGATGTCTGAGGGCTAGCTCTGCCTCACCTGATCCCTCAGGCATGGATCCTTATGGAAGCTCACGACAACCACTATGGTCAGAAGGTGTGATCGAAGGTCAAACTTCTGGAATCGTGCAGGGAGCGGTCACATCCCAGCACAACCCGTCCCTGCGACATGTCATTCTAGGGAACTCACATCACCCACAGTGACGGACGCGTGGTCACTGTGCTACCTACTCCCTGTATGGTCGCTGATCAGCACGCTGGTTTGCCGCGTCGGCCGCCGGGGTGGAGTGGGACGTGATGGCCCGCCGACAATGCTAGTGCATGGCATTATCAGTGGATAGGAGCTCGGCGTGGCCCTATCATGGTCAGCGGATAGGCGCCTAGCATGGGGCTATCCCTGTCACCACCTGCCATGTCAACGGGGCCCACATGGAGGAAAAGGAAGACTCGGTGACCCTGAACGACGTCCCTTGCCTCTCATGTCCCTCACTCTCCCATCTGTAACCCATGCTCTCCCTTGGGCTATAAAAGGGAAAGCAAGGCACCCCACTAAGGGGCATCGATTCATGACATCGCACATCACACCGCATCACAGCAGAACCACTAGCATCGAACCTCGAACACATAGCTAAGCAGCGATCGAGCTCTCGGCACCCATTCGATCTTTCCATCAGAGACTTGGGACCTGTCCCTCTCTCGCCCATTTGTAACCCCTACTATGAACTTTTCGGTGCTAATAACATGAGCTGCAGCCACGAACTGGACATAGGGACATTCTGCCCGAACCAACATAAACCTTGTGTCTTTTTAGCACACCATTTGGCCCAGACGCGCAATAATACAAATTTACTCGTTGGTGTTTACTCAAAACACCGATAGTTGGCACCCCAGGTAGGGGTCTTTGCACGTCTCGACATTAACATCAGGCCACAGATGGCTAGTCACGGCATCAGCTGGGTCTTGGGCGCACACGTGCACTTCGGGGACCTAGACTTTATCATCACGGCAGAGGGAGAGCGAGCGTGGGTGCCCACCATAGTTCAACCCTTCCACTCCATCGGCCTCGACGCGATCACCAATATGCTCGAGGAGCTGCGGCTACATGCGCTGGAGGCCCGCGCCCCTAGAAGCGGCCAGTTCCTTGACTTCGACTACGGAAGGTTGGAGCATCAGCTAGGCGTCTTCCTAGGACCCCAACCATCTCGAGAGGACCTACGCTACCTCAGCTTCTCATTTGCCAACATCATGGTGCAGCTTATCGGGAGAGAGCCGTTCTCCTCGGAATACCTCATCTAGAGCGCCCCGACTGTGCTCCTGTTCGGTCTCTGCAACACCGCAAAGACCATTAGCCACCTTGTGGCACAGTGCATGATCCCGTCCCCTGCGAATGACAAGTTTGTGGGGGTGATCGAACACATCGTGGAGTATTTCCTCAGGCTCTGACTCTAGCAGGGGGAGCCATCACCCCTCTCGTGAATGCTTCATGACAGGTGCCCCCAAGGGACACATCGAAAGCATCCACGAGGAGGAGGCTACCCCAATGTACGACCACAACAATGAGGCCAAGGGGGAGATAGCGACCCCACCTCACATGCGGGTGGAGCAGCTGAAAGCCCGACACCAAGAGCTCGAGGAAGCATGACTCCAGCTCGAGCAGGAACGTGTGGAGCTCGATCGGGAGATCGAGCGCCATGGAGACGGTGGGTGTGCATACACCATGGCCCGCGACGTGAACCAGAGGATCATCGCGGATGATGAAGCCCTCCCTCGCTTCGCTCGGATGAGCTAGAACATCACCGCTACGGTGGTCTTGCTCCTTGGTCTTCTAGAGGCCATGATGCCCGAGGATCGTCGGGCCCACCACAAGATTCGCACACTACTTGAGCGTGCGGCAGAGCAGCAGGCCGAGAGCTTGTTGTCTCAGCGACACGATCTCGACACCAGCCAACACATGCCCTCGGAGCGCACCAGCATGGATGTGTCAGTCCACCAGGCGCCACAAGGCGGTAGGCAGCGCACCGTGGTCCCGGTGCATCAGCGTCTTAGCCGCAATCGTGATGCACGCAACACTCTCGACGCCCGCAGGCGTACCTATGATGACCCAAGAGAGGGAGCTAGCCGCAGCTATCACTCTCAACGTGGCGGACACTATGATAGCGGCGAGGATTGAAGCTCGAGCCCTGGCCTATCGGGGCCTAAGGCCTTCGGCCGACACATCCTCAACGCTGCCTTCCCGCCAAGGTACCGACCACCAACCAACATCCTGAAGTACTCTGGGGAAATGAACCCCGGACTATGGCTCGAGGATTATCGGCTTGCCTGCTAAGCCAGTGGTGCGGATAATGATGATTTTATTATCAGCAACCTTCCATTGTTCTTGGCCGTTTCGGCACGACATGGTTGGAACACCTTCCGTCCAACAGAATCCAAAGTAGGGCGGACCTAAAGGAGATCTTCGTGGGAAACTTCTAGGGCACATACAAGTGCCCTGGGAACCCATGGGACCTCAAGAACAACCGATAGAAGGTCAGAGAAACCCTCTGTGGGTACATCCGACGCTTCTCCCAGCAATGCAATAAGCTACCTAACGTCGCCGACGCTGACATTATAGGAGCTTTCCTATCTGGGACCACCTGCGAGTCCATGGTTCATAAGCTGGGACACAAGGGCCCGTAAACCACCAAGGAACTCCTCGACATCGCCACTAGCCACGCTTCGGGCGAAGAAGTGGTCGGAGCGATCTTCGACAGCCTCAAGGGCAAGGCGAGGCGGGACGAGGACGCTGGCGAAGGCGCCTCCAATCGTCCCACCAAGAAGAAGAACAAGCAGCGGTGCGAGGGCTCGCTCGTGGCCACCACTGACCGTAGTTGTGGACGGAAGCCTGCATAGGGCACTTTGAACCACTTCAAAAAACTACTCGAGGGGCCATGCCTGAACCATGCCTTCTCCATCAAGCATCTATACAAGGACTGCGGCCTCATAAAGCGGTTCTTGTCCGGAGGCTCCAACAAAGGGGAGCACGGGAAGGACCCCGACCCTTCCACGGATGATGCCAAGGAGAAGGACGGTGGCTTTCCAATGCCATATGGCTACCTCATGATCTTTGGGGGGTCGGCGGCCTATGACTCCAAGCGCTGCCAGAAGGTCGCACGCCACGAGGTCTATACGACCGAACCGGCCACGCCTACCTTCCTCCGATGGTAAGAGTCTGCCATAACCTTCAATCAGACCGACCACCCAGAGAGCATCCCGCAACTAGGGAGATACCCGCTCATGGTTGACCTGATCATCAGCACGAAGTGGCTCACCAAGGTACTAATGGATGGAGGCAGTGAGCTCAACATCATGTATGCCGAGACGCTTGACGCTATGGGCATCGACCGAGCGCGCATCCGGCCAACCAGAGCACCTTTCCATGGCATCATGCCTGGAAAGTAGGCCGTACCACTTAGGCAGATCGATCTGCCTATCACCTTCGAGGGCCCATCCAACTACAGGACAGAGACCCTCACCTTCGAAGTGGTTGGGTTCCACAAAACTTACCATGCCATCCTAGGACGACCATGCTACGCGAAGTTCATGGCGTCCCCAACTGCACCTACCTCAAGCTAAAGATGCCGGGTCCCGGTAGGGTCATCACTGTCAGCATCTCCTTTCAGCGTGCCAATGAGTGCGAGGTCGAGTGCTACGATCACACCATGGCAATCGTTGCCTCCGGAGAGCTCGCAACCATCAGGAAGGAGGTTACCGAAGAAGCGCCCAACCCCAAGAGGTCGACCGGGTCTTTCAAGCCAGCGGAGGGCTCCAAGGAGGTCCTCATAGATCCCAGTAGCCCCGAGGGCAAGGTGGTGCGCATTGGCACCACACTTTCCTCTAAATAGGAAAGCGCGCTCGTCGACTTCCTCTGCGCTAATAAAGACATCTTTGCGTGGAAACCCTCGGACATGCCAGACATTCCGAGGGAAGTCGCCGAGCATGCCTTGAAGATCCGCGTAGGCTCTAAGCTGGTGAAACAGCGCCTGTGTCGCTTTGATGAGGGGAAATGCAAGACCATTGGTGAATAGATCGCAAAGCTTTTGGTGGCCGAATTCATTAAGGAAGTGTACCACCCAGAGTGGTTAGCCAATCCCGTTCTTGTACAAAAGAAGAGTGGGAAACGGAGGATGTGTGTTGACTACACGGGGATCAACAAAGCGTGCCCAAAGGACCTATTTCCTTTGCCATGCATAGACCAAATAGTCGACTCTACCTCAGGGTGCGAAACCCTCTGCTTCCTTGATGCGTACTCCGGGTACCATCAAATCACGATGAAAGAGTCCGACCAGCTCGTGACATCTTTCATCACCCCCTTCGGATCGTTCTGCTACGTCACAATGTCGTTCGGTCTGAAGAACGCTGGGGCTACGTACCAGCATTGTATGCTCAAGTGTTTTGGGGACCTCATTGGGTGGACCGTTGAGGCCTACGTTGATGACACCGTGGTCAAGTCCAAACGGGCTGATGTAACACCCCGGGTGTTTAAGTATTAAAAACTGGACATATCATCATATGCATTGCAAGGCATTGGTCATATTGCAAACTTTGATATGCATTCGCTAAAACAAGTTTACATTTATGTTATAAGTATTGCTTGGTATTGTTTGAATCAAGTTCGAAATCTTTGTATTGATTTGAAATTCCGAAAACCCTGATTTTCAATATTTATACCCTACCCTAAAAATCCATTTCAAAATCGAAGCACATTTTGGGGTTGAACCTTAAAGCAAAATTGTAGGGCTTGTTGAGTTGTACAAAGTTTGTTTTTGGAGTTTTCCAAGTTGTTTAGTAAATTTGAAGTTATTTGAAAAAGTGAAATTCCTTAAATGTCCCCTATTTGAATTCAAAAGTTCATTTCAAAATGTAGACCGAATTAGGGGTTGGTTATAAAAGCAAAGTTGTAGAACTTTTGATTTTAAACAACTTTTGTTTTTGGAGATTTTTGAGTTGTTATGAAAATTTGAGAGTAATTTGTGAATTTTGGCGAATGGCAATTTTGTAATTTCTGTGAACAGTGTTCACCGCTTAAGCTACATTGCCGGCGATCCTTCCATGATTTTTATAGGCTTAGTTAATTGTCCAAAAATTGTGAAATTTGTTTTACCACTTAGTTATCATGTGATGATCATGTACAAAAATTTTGAGGCTGATTGGAACAAGTTGATTTATTTCGTAATTCTTAATTAAATAATTAATTCATAAAAGTAAATAGTAACCTTTAATGATTTAGGTTTTGTTTAAATTTTTGATTGAGTGATGTCCTTGGGTCATTAGTTGGTAATGATCCTTGGCAATTGATGTAGGTGTTACGAAATAGGTTTAGTTAGTTTGACTTGTAACTGTACCGCGAAGGAAAGTTGTATTCAAATTGTTAACTTTTGCATCCATCATCGAGCATCATATTTTGTATTCCACATCATGTTAAACATGGCATTGTTACTTCGTGTAGTGAACGAAGGTGATCACGTGGTAGTTAATCAAGTAGTTGAGGAGGTTGATCCATCTGTGGAGGTTAGTGTTGATATCGGTGGAACGACTCCGGACCCGGACTTTTCCATCAACGAAGGCAAGCCCCGAATGCATACAACCGTACCTTGTGTATTACAAATGAATTTCGCTTTTGCTTTTATTTACTACATTAAGTGATTATAAGTCAAGTGGAAATCTAATCGATGCATTACCAACCTTGTTTTATATACCCTGTTACCAGTTTTAATTCGTATATGCCTAGTTATGCTTAGCTATGCTTAGAACGATGAAAGTCAGGTGATTACCTGTCACCTACGAACTTTAAATGGAACTTTGGTTAATTATGTTAACATGTGATATGGGAATGTGGAGTAATAAATCTAGACCGGGCGGACTCGGTGTGTGTGAGCCACAAGACATGGAGGTCTTGTGAGCGGGTTCTTTCCGCCTGTGTCGATTAAGGTCCGTCCGTTGTTGAATTGCATGAGGTGAGACTTTGTAGTACTAACAACATACTCCAGTAAGCCTTAACTTGGCTATTCTATTATGAGAATGGCTACTCGCGCACTGGGAGTGGAGAGATGGCGAGAATAGCGTGTATCCACATGGCAATGGGCTGGATTGGTGGAGTATTGTATTCTCGGGTGGCGCGGACCCATTCTTGTTTTAGAGGATCCGAGGGTAGGTTGATATATGTGAGTCGGTGACCTGCATATATCGTGTGGTCTGGAATCCCCAGCTGGGTTTTAATCGATTCGAATCGTCGTTGCTCCTCGGTTATGGAGACTTAACTCACTGTTCATCATCGTAGTAATAAGTAACTGGAATTTGAGAATGGTTCGGGAAAGTGTTGGATATGAAGTTTCATGATCTCATTACGGATCGTGTCAGCTTTGTATATGATCTTCTGAAGTTTTAGATGTTGATATAAAGAATTTTATTAAAGTGCTTTTACGCAAAAGAGCTTTGATTATTGCTAAAGCCATACCTTGAATCCCATGAGCCTGCATTCCTAAGTTCTATCAGTTTTATTTCGGTTAAGTCTTATTGAGTACTTTTGTACTTAGGGTTTGTTGACCCTTGTTGCAGGTGAGGCTCATGAGCAGATCTGTTTTGGATCGTGCTGCATGACTGTTGTTCAGTGCGATGACGATAAGTAAATGTGTGGCCCTTGGGCAGGGCAGCTTATTTGTGTGTTTTGTAATATATTATAATGCCACTCCACTACTTTGTTTTGTATTATTAATCGAACTTAGTTGTATGGTTTGAAACAAATGGTTTGTAAACTATGTTATTGTAAGTCTTCCGCTATATTTACTCTGATGTATCTATTTGAATAAACTGTTATAATACTGCAATGACTCTGTAATGTGATCCTGCTTGGAAATCGTGGATGATTCGGGGTTCCCCGAGGACACCCGATAGTCTTCCTAAGTTACCGGGAACGTATGCATAGATGTCAAAGGTCGTTGGACAGTGACAAGTGCATGTGGGCCCTATAATTTAGGAGGTTCTGCTACAGAATGGTATCGGAGCGATCGTTACAAAGTTTTTGTTGTATTAGTTTACGAAAACTTCAAAATGATTTGGGATGACTAAATTTAACTTGTTAATTTGGTCCAAATTGCTTCTGACTTGTCTTATTTCTTTCTCACCATTCCTTATTTGATTAAAAAGGTTTTGTGTGGTGGAGTAGTAATCTTATTATGCCCTATATAAAAAGAAATGTTGTTTATGTTCGTTATAAGCTTTGGTGGTTTTGTTCGTAAGAACGATTCATGCATCATAATTAATTCACTTGTTACTTCCTTCGTCTCTGAGTCTGGGGTGAGTAGTGTGTATGGGTTGAGTTGTGTAGTCCATCCTTACTGCTCTTGAGACTGTTGTCAGATTGTTTACTTGGATTAATCATGCTTTGTACAGTATGGCTCGTACCAAGAAGACACCCGTATGTCCGCCGGACCCAAAGGAGTTCCTCGCCACCAACTTGCCCCTAAGGATGATGGTGCTAGCAGTAGCGGCTCTAGGCCTGATCCTCAGGTGGAGATACAGAGGATTTCTGTAGAGTTAGCCCAAGCTACTAGAGATAGGGCTATGGATGCCATCTAGGTGGGCAGATTATAGGAGCAATTAAAACGTCTCACCACCGCTCACAGGAACTGCGAATGTATGTTAGTTCGTACGGTAGAAGGAAGAAATGAAGCTTGGCATAGAGAGAACGTAGCTAGAGCTAGAACTCATGAATTAGAATTTTATGTAGAAGACTTAGAAGAGCATAATACCTATCTGCATGAGGAAGTTCATAGGCTAAGCAATCTCCTGGACCCTAATCATGAACCCCAAGCTGATGCAATGGATCCCGATGTTATCCTTGCTGATGGTAGTGAATCGGAAGAAGAAGAAGAAGAAGATCCCGAAGAATTAGTAATGATTGATGAAAGTGATAATGAAGGCGGTAATATTTCCGGAATGGATACCGAGCCTGAAGTTTGATGAAATCATAAAAAGGAGTAGAGTTGTATAATAGTTAGTTCTAGTTCAAGTTAAGTAGTCTTGTTTAAATGCGGTCTTGTGTTTAAATAAGTGAAACTAGTGTAATGAGTTGTAGTCCGCTCTTTTATCAATCAATAAAGGCTTGTGAGTAAAGTTTGGTTTGTTGTGAACAGATGCGTCATACGCGGGGTTTGTATATTCCTGGTACTTCACAAGATGAGAACAGTATTCTAGATCCGCCACCAGTTCCAACAAATCTAGCGGATGTTATAGCCGCACTTGTCAATGTGACGGTTGAAAATTCTCGTTTGCTTCATGAGATGGCTCAAAGTAATCAGAATCATATGCATGGAAACCGTGGTCGCCATCATAACAGGCAAGAGGCTACATATGTGGACTTCACAGATACAAAACCCCTAGTGTTCACTAAGGCAGATGAACCATTGGAGGCTGATGATTGGCTTAGGACCATGGAGTAGAAATTTGATCTTATACCATGCACAGAGTTTCAAAAACCAGTCTTTGTTGCTCAGCAACTTAGAGGTGCAGCCGGTGCTTGGTATGCAAATCTTATGGCCATGCAACCCATAGGTGTTCCGTTAACATGGATGGAGTTTCGTACTGCTTTCAGAGCCCATTATATCCTGGAGGGAGTTATGGCTATGAAGCTAGATGAGTTCCTTGCTTTGAAGCAAGGGGATCCAACCATGATGCAGTATGTGGGAAGATTCAATCACCTATCACAATATGCACCTGAACATGTCAATACTGATGCTAAGAAAAAGAAATGGTTCATGAGAGGTCTGAATACCAAATTGCAGACTATGATGACAACTTGTACCAATGTCACTTATCATGAGGCAGTGAATATTGCAATTGCTTCAGAGGCAAAGTATCGGCAGCATAAGGAGCTCAAGAAGAAAAAGAGTATGCCGTCTGGATCTTTTGGTGGAAATCCAAAGAGGCAGAGGGTGATTTATCATCCAGTAAATCATAATCGTCCTTCTTATCGTCCACCGCAGTTTCAAGCCGGTCAGCAATCAAATGTCCGCCTTGCTACAAATTATCAGAATCCACAACCGACAAATGCTTCTGGGGTTTCTGCTTCAACACCCCAGGGTCACAAGTATCCCTGTTTCAATTGTGGCAAGCCTAGTCATTTCTCAAGAGAATGTCCGTATCCAAGGCAGTCTAATCCCACTTATCAGAAGGCCCCTGCAAATCAACAACAGGGTCAGGCACAGAATAAGGGCAACAATCAGAATGTTCAGAAAGGCAAAGATGAAAGGAAGACAGGACGAGTGTTCTACATTCAAGCTGCGGAAATTCCGGAAGGGGAGCCAGTGATGATGGGTATGTTTCCTATCGCCAACCATCCTGCAGTTATACTTTTTGATTCTGGCGCATCGCATTCATTCATCAATAGAACATTTGTGGTGAAGTATGAAATTTCAATTGGGGCAACAAAGGAAAATTTCTTTATACAGTCGCCCGAGGGACGTCTGTGTACTAAGGAAATAGTATATCAGGTACCCATAAACCTGGGTGGGCATATTTTTCCCACTACCATGATTATCCTTAAGGATCAGGATATAGATGTAATCTTAGGAATGAATTGGATGTATCAGCATAAGGCTATTATAGATGCTTTGAATAGAACTATAAGGGTGAGTTTGCCAGATAGTACTTCTCAACTTCTCATCCAACTTCCAACCTTAAGAAGATCAGTGGGCAAAGTTTGTGCAACTGCCGTCAAAGAGATTAGAGATATCCCGGTAGTATGTGAATTTCCTGATGTGTTTCCTGAAGATTTACCCGGGCTACCACCTGATAGGGATGTCCAGTTTAACATAGAATTGCAACCTGGAACAACTCTGATTTCTCGGAGAGCTTATAGGATGCCACCAAAGGAGTTAGCCGAGTTGAAGACTTAGTTGCAAGAATTGATTGAGAAGGGGTTTATCCAACCTAGTTCATTTCCTTGGGGGTGTCCGGCAATTTTTGTGAAAAAGAAAGATGAGATCCTGAGGTTATGTGTTGACTATCGTCCGTTGAATGAAGTGACCATCAAGAATAAGCATCCATTACCTCGGATAGATTTGCTTTTTGATCAACTGGCCGGAGCCAAAGTTTTCTCCAAGATAGATTTGAGGTCAGGATATCACCAAATCAAAATAAAGCCTGAAGATATTCCCAAAACAACATTTACCACAAGATATGGATTATATGAATACTTGGTAATGTCTTTTGGTTTGACAAATGCTCCAGCTCATTTCATGTATTTGATGAATTTAGTATTCATGCCTGAGCTAGACAAATTTGTAGTGGTGTTTATTGATGACATTCTAGTATATTCCAAGAATAAGAAAGAACATGCGAAACACCTCAGAATTATTCTGACTCGCTTAAGAGAACATCAACTATATGCCAAGTTCAGCAAGTGTGATTTTTGGCTTAAGGAAGTACAATTTCTTGGACATGTCTTGTCAGCGGAAGGAGTTGCTGTTGATCCAAACAAAGTGAAGGATGTGCTTGATTGGAAACCGCCAACCACAGTTCATCAAGTTCGGAGTTTTCTGGGATTGGCGGGGTATTACCGTCGGTTTATTCCAAATTTCTCTAAAGTATCCAAATCCATAACTGAGTTATTAAAGAACCAAGTCAAGTTTGCCTTGTCATCTGATTATGAAGAGGCTTTCCAGACTTTGAAGAGACTATTGACTACTGCACCAGTATTAGCCCAACCTGATATCGAGAAGCCGTTTGATGTTTATTGTGATGCTTCAGGTATTGGTCTTGGATGCGTGTTGATGCAAGAAGGTTGAGTCATTGCCTATGCATCTAGGCAACTTAAGCAACATGAAGAACACTATCCGACTCATGATCTGGAGTTAGCAGCTGTGGTCCATGCTCTGAAGATTTGGCGGCATTACCTACTTGGTAATACGTGCCATATTTATACAGACCACAAGAGCTTAAAGTATATATTTACTCAGTCAGAATTAAATATGCGACAAAGAAGATGGTTAGAGCTGATTAAAGATTATGACTTGGAAGTACATTATCACCCTGGTAAAGCAAATGTGGTGGCAGATGCCCTCAGTCATAAAAGTTATTGCAATTGCCTGACAGTAAGAACAATGGGTCTGACCTTTTGTCAAGAGATGGAGAAATTGAATGTAGAGGTAATTCAACAAGGTAGTTTGACCAACATAATTGTTGAAGCCACTATTCGAGATCAAGTTATTGCAGCTCAGAAGGAAAACAAGGGTGTAGCCCATATCAAGGAAAGAGTCAGGAATGGAAAGGCAGAATGTTTCAGCATAGATAATGAAGGTGTGCTATGGTTCAAGGATCGCCTGGTGGTACCAAAAGTTACTAAGTTATGGCAGACAATTCTTGAAGAAGCACATGCTACTAGGTTATCTATCCATCCGGGAAGCAACAAGATGTACCATGACTTAAAACAAAGATTTTGGTGGACCAAAATGAAGATAGAAATTGCAAGATATATAGCAAAGTGTGATACTTGTCAGAAAGTGAAAGCTATACATTTGAGGTCTGCTAGAGAATTACAACCATTGCCTATTCCAGCTTGGAAGTGGGAGGACATAAGTATGGACTTTATTGTTGGTCTACCCAAGACATCAAAGGGATTTGACTCAATATGGGTTATTATAGATCGACTCACTAAGTCAGCACATTTTCTTCCTGTCAAGACTATATACCCCACTGTCTAATATGCCAATATATATTTAGCAAGAATTATGAGTCTCCATGGAGTACCAAAGACCATAGTGTCCGATAGGGGTACACAGTTTGTCTCCAGTTTTTGGAAACAATTGCATTCTTCATTGGGTACCAAGCTCCTGTATAGTATAACTTATCATCCACAGACTGATGGACAGACTGAAAGAGTCAATCAAGTGCTTGAAGATATGTTAAGGTGTTGTGTCCTTAATTATTCCAACAAGTGGGATGAATGCTTACCTTTGGCCGAGTTCTCATATAACAATAGTTATCAGGAAAGCATTAGAATGGCTCCATTTGAAGCACTATATGGTCATAGATGCAGAACATTGCTGAGTTGGTCTGAGCCCGGAGAAAGAAGATTCTTTGGAGTTGACCTTGTGAAAGAAACAGAAGACAAGGTTAGGCAAAGATAGAGTAATTTGAAGATAGCTCAGTCCCGCCAAAAGAGTTATGCGAATAGACGACGGAGACCATTGGTGTTTAACAAAAGAGATTTTGTATATCTGAAAGTATCACCAATGAAGGGAGTTACCCATTTTGGTGTTAAAGGCAAGTTGGCACCTCGATATATTGGACCATTTCAAATTCTGGAGAGATATGGAAAAGTGGCCTATCGCTTGAAATTACCAGAACATTTATCAGCTGTACATGATGTGTTCCATGTGTCTCAGTTGAAGAAGTGTCTCCAAGTGCCTGAGCAGAATGTTGAAATTAAAGGAGTGGAACTTGAATCAGATCTGACCTATTCAGAATATCCTATCCGAGTATTGGATTAGAAATATCGTGTTACTCGAAGGAGGACAATAAAGTTCTATAAGATACAATGGAATCAACATTCAAAAGAGGAAGCTACTTGGGAATCAGAAGATTACTTGTTAGAAAAGTTTCTAGAGTTTCTTGCGTCATTATAGAATAGAGTATTGTTAGTTGAGCTCGGTTGTTACAAATTGTGTTTTGTAAAGGAACCTCAGTTGTTTTATGGATAAGAATTGGATGTTTTTGGATTGACACATTTCCTTTTCCATTACTTACCCTATGGCTTTGAATCTCGGGGCGAGATTTCTTTTAGGGGGAAGGATTGTAACACCCCGGGTGTTTAAGTATTAAAAACTGGACATATCATCATATGCATTGCAAGGCATTGGTCATATTGCAAACTTTGATATGCATTCACTAAAACAAGTTTACATTTATGTTATAAGTATTGCTTGGTATTGTTTGAATCAAGTTCGAAATCTTTATATTGATTTGAAATTCCGAAAACCCTGATTTTCAATATTTATACCCTACCCTGAAAACCCATTTCAAAATCGAAGCACATTTTGGGGTTGAGCCTTAAAGAAAAATTGTAGGGCTTGTTGAGTTGTACAAAGTTTGTTTTTGGAGTTTTCCAAGTTGTTTAGTAAAATTTGAAGTTATTTGAAAAAGCGAAATTCCTTAAATGTCCCCTATTTGAATTCAAAAGTTCATTTCAAAATGTAGACCGAATTAGGGGTTGGTTATAAAAGAAAAGTTGTAGAACTTTTGATTTTGAACAACTTTTGCTTTTGGAGATTTTTGGGTTGTTATGAAAATTTGAGAGTAATTTGTGAATTTTGGCGAATGACAATTTTGTAATTTCTGTGAACAGTGTTCACCGCCTAAGCTACATTGCCGGCGATCCTTCGGCTTGCTTCCAGTCGCACGCGTGGTCGTCTGGGCATCGCGCTAGCGAGGGAAATGGCTCCGCCGTGGCTTCCTTGCGCTTCCTGGCCATCCTTTATAACCTGAGCCGCCGTCGTCATTGCTGATTCCTCCTCCTCTGTTTTCCCGTCGCCTTGCTCATCTCCGGCGAGCTCCCACCGTCGAACCAGCGCCTGTGCCATCACAGCATAGCGCTCAATAGTTCCGCCTGCTCCTTGTGCACCCAACCGACCTACTTTTGTTGCTTGACTTCACCGGAAAAACTGATCTGCGTGCTCTTCTTCCTCGTGGCCGGCAACGTCCCCGTCGCAAGCACTTTGCCGTGGCCAGAGCTCCACGGTGCGCCTCTGCCCCTGCTGAGTCTTGCTTCAGCTTCGCCACGATGCCATGGTACTCTATGACCCATTGATTTCTCATTTTTACCACCACAGCTACCGGAGCATCGCCATCGATGACGGTCTGCTCCGCCGTGTCTGCTCGGAACGTCGACCAGCCTCTTCGTTGCTCCTCCGACCCTGCTCGTTGCTTAGTCGTGTTCGGGGTGAGGTGCTGAACCCTTCTGTACTAAGTTTTTAACCTCTACCGCACTTGTGTTGCTGGCGTGGCGCGGCCGTGCCGTCGTGCCCGCCATGGTCGTCGCTATGCTCGGTCCAGTCAGTGTTGGGTCTTGTTTTTGCCACCAGTCGAAGCGTAGTAGTGTAGGGGACGTGGTGGTGCAGTTGCCTTCGCCGTTGGTCTCGTCGTCGGTGAGTTAGCACCGGTCAGCGCCGTCGCCATCGCGGTCAAAGCCGGAGGTTGGGGATGACAAGTGGGACCCGGGTGTCAGCGACTGTGTAGTTCAAAATGAGTTTTCTGTTTTTCAGATTTGAATGAATAGTGATGCAATTTGTTATTTTTGTGTAGATTTATTTAGAGCTCCAAAAATTATGAAATTTTTTGTGTGACCTATATGTGATGAATACTATTTAAGAAAAATATGAAATATTATTTTTCAGTACTTTTTGAATGTGATAAAAATTGCTCAATTTATTAATAAATGGATTTCCATGATTTTTCTAGGCTTATTTAATTGTCCAAAAATTATGAAATTTGTTTTACCACTTAGTTATCATGTGATGATCATGTACAAAAAGTTTGAGGTTGATTGGAACAAGTTGATTTATTTCGTAATTCTTAATTAAATAATTAATTCATAAAAGCAAATACTAACCTTTAATGATTTATGTTTTGTTTAAATTTTTGATTGAGTGATGTCCTTGGGTCATTAGTTGGTAATGATCCTTGGCAATTGATGTAGGTGTTACGAAATAGGTTTAGTTAGTTGGACTTGTAACTGTACTGCGAAGGAAAGTTGTATTCAAATTGTTAACTTTTGCATCCATCATCGAGCATCATATTTTGTATTCCGCATCATGTTAAACATGGCATTGTTACTTCGTGTAGTGAACGAAGGTGATCATGTGGTAGTTAATCAAGTAGTTGAGGAGGTTGATCCGTCTGTGGAGGTTAGTGTTGATATCGGTGGAACGACTCCGGACCCGGACTTTTCCGTCAACGAAGGCAAGCCCCGGATGCATACAACCCTACCTTGTGTATTACAAATGAATTTTGCTTTTGCTTTTATTTACTGCATTAAGTGATTAGAAGTCAAGTGGAAATCTAATCGATGCATTACCAACCTTGTTTTATATACCCTGTTACCAATTTTAATTCGTATATGCCTAGTTATGCTTAGCTATGCTTAGAACGATGAAAGTCGGGTGATTACCTGTCACCTGGAAACTTTAAATGGAACTTTGGTTAATTATGTTAACATGTGATATGGAAATGTGGAGTAATAAATCTAGACCGGGTGGACTCGGTGTGTGTGAGCCACAAGACATGGAGGTCTTGTGAGCGGGTTCTTTCCACCTGTGTCGATTAAGGTTCGTCCGTTGTTGAATTGCATGAGGTGAGACTTTGTAGTACTAACAACATACTCCAGTAAGCCTTAACTTGGCTATTCTATTACGAGAATGGCTACTCACGCACTGGGAGTGGAGAGATGGCGGGAATAGCGTGTACCCACATGGCAATGGGCTGGATTGGTGGAGTACTATATTCTCGGGTGGCGCGGACCCGTTCTTGTTTTAGAGTATCCAAGGGTAGGTTGATATATGTGAGTCGGGGACCTACATATGTCGTGTGGTCTAGAATCCCCAGTTGGGTTTTAATCGGTTCGAATCGTCGTTGCTCCTCGGTTATGGAGACTCAACTCACTGTTCATCATTGTAGTAATAAGTAACTGGAATTTGAGAATGGTTCGGGAAAGTGTTGGATATGAAGTTTTATGATCTCATTACGGATTGTGTCAGCTTTGTATATGATCTTCTGAAGTTTTAGATGTTGATATAAAGAATTTTATTAAAGTGCTTTTACGCAAAAGAACTTTGATTATTGCTAAAGCCATACCTTGAATCCCATGAGCCTGCATTCCTAAGTTCTATCAGTTTTATTTCGGTTAAGTCTTGTTGAGTACTTTTGTAGTTAGGGTTCATTGACCCTTGTTGCAGGTGAGGCTCATGAGCAGATCTGTTTTGGATCATGTTGCATGACTGTTGTTCAGTGCGATGACGATAAGTAAATGTGTGGCCCTTGGGCAGGGCAGCTTATTTGTGTGTTTTGTAATATATTATAATGCCACTCCACTACTTTGTTTTGTATTATTAATCAAACTTAGTTGTATGGTTTGAAACAAATGGTTTGTAAACTATGTTATTGTAAGTCTTCCGCTATATTTACTCTGATGTATATATTTGAATAAACTGTTGTAATACTATAATGACTCTGTAATGTGATCCTGCTTGGAAATCGTGGATGATTCGGGGTTCCCCGAGGACACCCGACAGTCTTCTTATGTTACCGGGAACATATGCATAGATGTCAAAGGTCGTTGGACAGTGATAGATGCATGTGGGCCCTATAATTTAGGAGGTTCTGCCACAGCTGACCACCTCATAGCCGATCTTGAGCAAACCTTCGCAAAAATCTGAGCAAATGGCATCAAACTCAATCCCGAGAAGTGTGTTTTTGAGGTCCCGAGGGGCATGTTGCTTGGTTTCATCGTCTCCGTGCGTGGCATCAAAGCAAACCCGGAGAAGATCTCAGCCATCATGAGGATGGGCCCGATTCAGAATATGAAGGGGGTACAACGAGTTCTAGGGTGCCTCATCGTGCTCAGCCGCTTCATCTCACGCCTTGACGAACGAGGTCTCCCGCTTTATCGACTTCTGAAGAAGGCCGACCACTTCGAATGGATGTTCGAGGCCTAGGAGGCACTTGACATGGTCAAGCAGCTTCTGATGAAGGCTTCGATCCTGGTTCCTCCTACTGATGGAGAACCCCTTCTGCTATACATTGTGGCCACCACATAGGTGGTCAGTGCCGCCCTAGTAGTGAAACGAGAAGAAGAGGGGCACACCCTCAAAGTACAACGCCCTGTGTACTTCATTAGTGAGGTCCTATCCGACTCTAAGACCCGCTACCCCCAAATCTAGAAGCTCCTGTACGCCATCGTCAACGCCAAGAGGAAGCTACGCCACTACTTCGAGTCACATCCAATGATAGTCGTGACATCCTTCCCCTCGGCGAGGTCATCCAAAACTAGGATGCCATGGGAAGAATCGCGAAGTGGGCACTCAAGCTGATGGGTTAGGGCATTGTGTATACCTCCTGGATGACCATCAAATCCCAGGTATTGGCTAATTTCATGGCAGAGTGGACCGAGGTCCAAATGCCACCGGCGATGTACTTCGACGGATCGCTGATGAAGAAAGGCGTTGGCACGGGGCTAGTCTTCGTGTCACCCCTCGGGGTACGCATGAGGTACATGGTTTGCCTCCATTTCCCCTCCTCCCACAATGTGGCCGAATATGAGGCGCTCATCAACGGCCTATGCATCGCCATCAAGTTGGGCATCCGATGCCTCGATGTCTAGGGCGACTCCCAGCTGGTCATCGACCAAGTCATGAAGGAGTCAAGATGCCACGACACCAAGATGGCTGCATACTACTGAGAAGTCCGCCAGCTGGAGGACAAGTTCGATGGCCTCGAGCTCAACCACATCTCAAGGCGCCTCAATGAGGCGGCCGATGCGCTAGCAAAGGCAGCGTCCAACCGGGAGCTGGTGCCAACGGGTGTCTTCGCCAGCGACCAACACAAGCCCTCGGTTCGCTATGAGGGGTCAGAATAAGCCAGTGATGGTCCACCCATTCTAGGCTCAGGGGCTGACCAACCATCGGCTCCATCCGGTCCCAATGTCATGGAGCTTGAAGAGGACCCAGCGACAGAGCCCAACCCTATGGTCGACTAGAGGATGCCCTACCTCGACTACCTCCTTCGTGATGTGCTACCGACGGACAAGATGGAGGCTCGATGGCTCACATGTCACGCCAAGTCCTTTTTCTTGTGGAGAGCGAACTCTACAAGCGAAGTCACATCAGGATCCTACAACGCTGCTTCCCCATCGAACAGGGGAAGTGTTTGCTGAGCGATATCAACGGTGGGGTGTGCAGTCACCATGCCGCACCTAGAACCCTGGTCGGAAATGCGTTCCGACAGGGCTTCTACTGGCCTACTGTGGTAACCGACGCTGAGCAGATCGTACGCACCTGCGAAGGGTGCTAGTACTACGCTCGGCAAAACCCACCTACCGACCCCAGTGCTCCAGACGATCCCCATCACCTGGCCATTTGCGGTCTGGATGCTCGATCTGGTTGGACCTCTCAAAAAAGCGCCGGAGACTACACCCACTTGCTTGTCAACCTAGACAAGTTCACAAAGTGGATAGAATCTCGGCCGATCTCCGCGATCAAGTTCGAGCAGGCCATGTTGTTCTTCCTCGACATCGTCCATCGCTTCGGAGTCCCAAACTCCATCATAACGGACAACAACACGTAGTTCACTGGAAAGAAGTTCCTCTGATTCTATGCTGAATATCACATCTGCATCGACTGGGCTTCCGTAGCGCACCCCCGAACGAATGGGCAGGTTGAACGCACAAACGGCATGGTCCTACAAGGCCTTAAGCCTAGGATCTTCAACTGGTTGAACAAGTTTGACGCTCAATGGGTCATCGAGCTTCCCACAGTGCTCTGGAGTCTGAGGACGACCCTAGCCGGGCCACCGGCTACACGCCATTCTTCATGGTCTATGGTTCCGAAGCCGTCCTCCCGACCGACCTCGACTATGGAGTACCAAGGGTCAGGGCATACGATGAACAAGGAGCCGAGGCATCCCTTGAGGATGCCATGGACCAGCTGGATGAAGCGCATGACGTTGCCCTCCTCCGCTCGACCAAGTACCAGCAAGCGTTACGACGATACCATAGCCATTGAGTGTGGGGTTGGGCCTTCAACGTCAGAGACCTGGTTCTCCGCCTCATCCAGAGCAACAAGGATCGCCACAAGCTCTCCCTACCGTGGGAGGGACCATATGTCGTTGAGGAGGTGCTCCGGCCAGGCGCCTACAAGTTGAAGACCATCGACGGCGAGGTCTTCGCCAATGCCTGGAACATCGAGCAGCTATGTCATTTTTACCCTTAATAAATGCACACTTTCTCTTATCAGTTTTGTTATCAAACTCCCTGATCTTTTGGGACATCTGACCCCAGCAACGATAAAGGGTCGGGCCTCACTCGGGGGCTAATATGAGCACATTTATCCAGCAAACATTCTCTGTGCCTGCCCCTCTTTACACGTTAAGACCTAGGAGCTAGGTTTGCCGAAACAAGCTTTGAGTATAACTGGTCGGACTGCGGGAAACCTACACCCCAGTGGCTATGGTGTCTTTGCTCACCAGCGTGACCAGAATTGGCTCACCCATACTCTGAGCTTTTACGTCCTTAATGACGAAAAGGGTCGGAGTGCGCTAACCTTTTTATTCAAAAAGGAGAAAAGAGGTAAAAAGCCATTTGCAATAACGAAACCTAAAAGCTTGTCCATTTGTTACAAGTTTCTCCACCTGGCTTATCTACCTAACTAAATTCTTGCGCGGGATGCTCTCATCCTTTATCTCCGCAAGAAAGTCTTGTGTCAGCAGGTAGCACAAGTCGACTCGATGGCTTAGCCATCGTCGAGAAACAGGTAGGGAGCAGACAGGATCCTGCTCATATCCGGTGGAGGCTTCCCGAACCCATCACTCTTACCATCGAGGTAAAACTGGTGCCCGGGTCGATCGAACGGCTTAAAGCCACTACTGAGAGACAAGCACCTTTACTTTACGCATTAATTTCTCTACCAAGCCTCTGACCCCAGCAACGGCAAGGGGTCGAACATTGCTTGGGGCTGGCGAGAGTGTCTATCCAGTAGATATTCTCTATGCCCGACCCCTCCTTACATTAAAAATTAGAGGCAGGGTGTGTGGACACAAACTCTGAGTAAACCTGGTTGGACCGCTAGGACCCTACGCTCCAGTGGCTATGGTGTTTTGGCTCACCAGCATGATCAGAGTCTTTGTCTCCGCACCCCAATCTCTAGCCTCCACCTTCTCAGGAAGGGTTGGAGGGGTTTGCCTGCAAAATCTCCATCGAGGAGGGGCCGGCAGGTCGCCCAAGTCGATCGAACGGCTCAGGCCACTGTCAAGAGATAGATAGGGAGTAGTGGGATATCCCATGCAGGTTACGCCAGCTCCGTCATGAATGTCGGACCCAAACCCCACACGGACATATCCGGTAAAAGCTCCTCGAAATTGTCACTCAAGCCATCGAGGTAACTTTACCTACTGCCACCTTTTCTTTTCCATTGCATGGTCATTCATTCTCATGCATGCATTCATACGTTCTTTCATTCATACATACATACATTCATCCCATACATCTAAGCATTGCATATGCAATTGCTACAGCACACCGCTTCGCGTTGCGTCACGAAGCGGTAGTCATCTCATTCGATATGAGTGGCGACCGACCGAGGTTCAAAGGCCGACCCGTGAAGGGCTCGAGGCCGCCTCATGTGAAACAGAGTCAGGGGAGAAAAACCGAGATGAGCCCCAGTGGCCTTGCCCGACCCCGTTCAGAAGCGGACAGGGACACCTCAACCTTCCTCGTTCAATTCTAACCTCGAGCCAAGCCCACAAAATCTCCATCAAGGAGAGGCCAACGGGCCACCTGAGCCTATCAAATGACTCGGGCATTTGCCGGGAGGCGGGTTAAGAAGTAGTGGAATGCCACATGAGGGCTCTACAGACCCCGTCAGTGGAAGACGAACCCGGATTCCACTCGAACATGCCTGTTAGCGAGCTCACTGAGCGCGACACTCAAGCCATCGAGGCAAGTGTTGTTAGCTCAGCCCCTCCGGTTATGGAAACCAAGGACGGGGTGACGCATGAAACACGGCCGACCCCTACCGAGACCCACTGGGCTTGGGGGCTCGAGCCACCTGACCCTAAATTGGGAGACCGAGGTTCGAAGGCCAGCCCATGGTGGGCCCAAGGCCGTCTCGCGTCGAACAAGAGCTAGGGGAGAAAACACAGATGAGCCCTGTAGCGTCATCTCAACCTTCTCATTCGATCCTAGCCTCTAGCCGAGCCCATATAATCTCTATTGAGGGGGCATCTATTGGAAGGCGGGTTAAGGGGCAGCAGAATGCCACATGAGGGCTTTGCTGACCACATCACAAATGACGAAACTAGATTCCACTTGAACATGCCCGTTAGCGAGCTCACCGAACGCGTCACTCAAGCCATCGAGGCGAGTGACAATTAACTCAACCCCTCTAGTTGCGAAAACCATGGATGGGGCGACAATCACAAAGACAAGCCGACCCTCGACCAAACCCTTGCCACATGTGGAGGCTCGAGGAAAGTGGGACTCACAAAGAGACCGAACACACGGTCACAGAACAATAGCTCAGCTCCTAGGGAGGGGGTACGCGCGAATACAAGAGACACTTTCTCCTGCTAGTGTCGCTATCCTCTCGTCGATCTTTAGTGACATGCGACACCAGCAACGGCAAGGGGTCGGATCTCACTTGGGGGCTAATAAGGGTATAAATACACCCTTTTTTGAAACAGTCGCCGCGCCCGGCCTCTTCATCACATTAAACCTAGTGGCAAGGATTGCGGAAATGAACAATTGAATAGGCCAGGTCAGACTGCAAGAAACCTATGCCTCGGCGGCTATGGTATCTTTGCTCACCAGCGTAAATAGAGTTTCCCTCCTACACCTCAAGCCCTACGGTCTTAACGAACAGAAGGGTCGGAATACATGAGCCCCTTTTTCGCATACAAAAAGGGAGGAAAACAAGATTAATTAAACGAAATGAAATGACGAGTTTGTTTTTTGCGATACATAAGGGTCAGCACTTGTCCACTGATTACAATAATGATCATCTGACCTATTTGACTAACTAGCCCCTCTGGGGGAGAACTATGTCTTCAATTTTCTCCGCCAGGTCCTACGCGAGAGGAGCCACCGCCGTCTCTATCTCATCCAGCTCATGGGATTCGTAGCCAGGAGCGAAGCCGAGGCTCATTGTCTCCAAGTCGATGCTGTCCGTGTAATGAGAACAAGCAATTGCAAAGGCTTGGTTGACCCCAGCACGAAGGGCGTTCCTTTCGAGCTGGTGCAGCCGTGCCGTGATCTCGACGGTAGGGCCATGAGAAAACTGGTCCCTTTCGACCGCACCGCCTCCAGGTCGTCATAGACCACTCCGAGGGCGGCGCTCAGGATACTGAGCTCGTCGCTCTCCGCCTAAAGGTTCCTCCTTGCCTCGGCAAGCTCTGCAGCTAGCCCGACAGAGACACCCTCGGCCTCTAGCCTTTGGGTTGTCGTGGTTCCAACCTCGGCCTAGAGGGAGCCAATCTTCTGCTGCGTGCGTCGTTGCGCTCTCGGACAGCTTAGTCGCTCTCCTCGCGGGCCGCGCCATGCTCCGAGCGGAGCCTCTCCGTAGTTTGGTGCAGCTTGTCCCGCTCCTTCCATAGCCAGGTGACCGCCTCGGCATCCTAACTCTCCCTCCGCTCTAGGGCCGTGAGCTTCTCCTTGGCTCCCAGCCTTAGCTCCCGCTCCCTCTCAGCCTCAGCCAGAATTTCGAGGATCTGTCGATGGGTCTTAGCGTCATTCTAGAGTAGCTCATCCCACTCCCTCCTGACTTTGGCGGCCTCCTCGTCATCCTGCTATGACCTTGCTGACAGGGCCTCGAACACCCTCTCAGTCTTGTCCACATGCCGATAGGCCTCGGCCTCCCGCAGTCAGAGATTGTCCACCTCCTCGGCAAGGGGAGTTAGCTCAGCCACCCTCTACTAGGCGACAACGAGCTGAGCGGTCACATCCTGTAATGCCCTAGAGTCCAAACGGCTTAGATCCACTCTGCACGCTGAGCAAACCACACCTACCACCATCCAACTTTCTTTTTTGTCCTCGCTTCGTGTAAAAGGATTAACCCGGGGATGGTGGGATGGACTCTAGAAGCCTTATATGTTCGTCTATCCCACCTTTAACAACCAAGGTGGGACTAAACTCTCCACAATATCTCATTAACTTGCATATGGGCCACTATGGGCCAAATTCCAAACTAGGCCGGATGTCACACATCCCCGCGCAGCCGCGCCTCTTCGACGAGGCGGTCCCAGTTTTCCTTCTGCTCGCGAAGGAACCAGGATTTCTCCCGGCTACAAGCGATAATGAACTAAAAAAAAGATGAGGGCGAGAGGCAAGATCAAGTGAATACCCGGCCAGTGGGAATGATGACTTTGCGTAGGGCGCCCCTAGCATGGTCCAAGGCTTCTAGCAAAGCCGCAATCCCCTCATCGAGACTCTCCCGCTCCATGCTCTCAGCGGCATCATCGAGGGTGAAGAGTGTCGACGTCGGGTCCTGCGGATTCATCCACCAGAGCAGGGGCTCATCCCGTGTAGGCGAGTGGTGGCCCCCCGACGTCAGGGCCAGGGATGATTCCCCGCCGGTCCTCCCTGCCACCACCATGACATTCGGGGACCCCTCGGCCGCGTCCCCCTCCGTCCGACCCACGTTGGGCGCCGTCACTTGGGCCACCGGTGGCGCGGGCCATGCTGCTGCCTCGGGCACCGCCATGGCTACATCCAGCTATGTCCCGCCTATCACAGCCGTTGCCACCTCCACCTGCGTTGGTGGGGCCTCGATCAGCGGTGTCGCACCCACCATAGTCAGCGCCACAATCATGGCCAGTAGCTCTGTCCGCCCCTATCTTCGACAGCGGTATCACCTCCAACGCCAACTGCTCAGTGACCTCAAAGGGCGTCCCTTGAGCCCCAGTGCTCACTTGTCCCACCGAGGGCATGGGTGCCACTATGGGCGGTGTATGACCGGCCGGCGAGGCAGTTGCACCGGCGTCGCTCCCACCCGAAATGGGCGCAACGCCAACCGACGGTTGCCGCCCCGATCGGAGGGCGACGCTCTTCTTTGGCGTCAGCACCAAAAGATTACGCCACCTCAAGACGCTGTGAGAAAGAAAAGCATGAGCACAATGAAAATAGAGAAAAACAGAGAAAAATAGAGGAGTTGGTGACTTACATTGGCGTTGTTGGGCGGTGACTACGTTTGGGGGTTGAATCCCTAGATCCTTGCCCCACCTCGTCGGGGCGGGGCCGTTTCGAGCCCGCCCCCTACTCCTGGGCAGAGGGGCTCGCCCCCCTTGCATCTTGGGGCACAACGGTGGAGCCACCCTCTTCCGCTGGCTCCTCAGGCACGGCGACAGGCCCGCTCGCCCCTGTTGGCTCCTGGGGTAGGCCGACGGTACGACCCGTCTTCGCCGGCCTCTCAGATGTGCCCTCCCCTCCATGGAACGGGAAGGGCCCCGACCCCTGCAAGGACGAGCGGATACCTATCATCACATCCTCGCTCTCTAGGTCATCATGCTCAGTGTCGTCGACTACCTCATCATCGTTGTCATCACTGTCAGTGTCCTCCCCTCACTCCTACACCCGCAATTTCTGCTGCCTCTTCTTCCTCTCGTCCTCCTTCGCCTTCCTCTGTCGCTCGGCCTCGGCGCGATTCACCGCCCTCATGGACGGATCCCTCGGTAGTAGAGCTGGGTGATCCATAAAGACAAGGTCCCTCGGCTAGTCCCCCCATCTCATTGTTAGTGTCAAGGGGTCGGGAGATCAATTGAAGAGGAGGCATGAGGAAAGGAAACTTACGAAGACGATGTAGCCCAGTTCCGGCCGCATCAGAGGGTGCCCTGGCACTAGGTACATGAAATCAAGGGGAGCACCCGCGTCGTCCCACGATGGCTCCATCACCTCCTTGATGCGCTGCGCGACTTCGGAGGGGGAAAGGGCTTCCTCGGCAAGCGCCGTCCTGTCGAATGACGCCTCGGGCACCATCGCATACAACGAGAGCGCACGCTTCATTAGTGGCGCCACCCTCCTCATGTGGTATTCCCGAATGATGCTCGACCCCTTCAGGCCTCTCTCCTACAGGATGCGGAGGGCGACAAGGTGGTCCCAGATCTTCATCTTGTCCTTCTCTAGGACACCCCACTTCCTCCATGAATCCGGGGCCTCATCGATTAGGAGCTCGGTGAACTCTGGCAGGGGGCGGCTGCGTCGTTCTTGAGATGAAACTAATGCGAATGCCACCCCTTGTTGGAGGTCAACAAACGCATCGACGGGTACTCACCAACCCAGTTGTTCCGGAGGTGGATGCCGGCGTATCCCATCGGTGTGTTTAGCTCCTGCTTCTTCTCCCTCTTCTTCTAGAGGGTGATGGCAAAGAAGTACCACCACAGATCAAAGTGGGGACTCATCCCTTGGAATCCCTCACACAGGGCGATGAACGCCGCCATGTACTGGATTCCGTTGGGATTGAGGTGCTGCAACTCGATCTGGTAGTAGTGTAGCAACCCCCAAAGAAATATGTGAGTAGGGGTAGCAAACCCCCACTCATGGAAATGCATGAACGAGATGACATAGCCGTCGGGCGGCGACGGCACATCCTCCTCGCCGAGCAACAGCCACTCCTCGGCCACGGTCTGTGCACAGAGAAGACCATGGCGGACGAGGCCCTCAAAGCGCTGGAAGGTGATGTCAGAGCAGCACCATGGATCCATTGGAAGATGGGGGTGGGAGGATGCGAGCTCGACGGCAGTTGAGATGCCGATATGGGAAGCCTTGGCGATTGGCGGCGGAGGTTGCAGATGCGAAGGCAAGGAGGCAAAGTATGAAACCCTAAGGATGAACACTTTGGTTTTATAGGGATGACGGATGTGAGGAAACCAACTGTCTACCTAGATCTCCACGCCTGCCATGATCTACCATAATGTCACGCCGCGGGATATGCGCACACAATTCCTATCCTTTCCTTCGGAAGACTCGTCGGATGTTTCGCCTCCCTGGGCGAACCAGGACTCATTATGAGTAAGAGGAATATGGATAAAAAGAACACCTCTATGGCCCGTCTAGGCCTAGGAGTTCAATGGTTGGCCCATCAACGGGTCCAACAGCCGCTCCAAGCACCCCTACAATAAGGGATGGGCCCCGCAAGCGGCCAGTACCCAGGCGCACGAGTGCCATGGGCATCTCAACCCATGATCGAGTCTCAACCAGGCTGACCTTGGCCGGATCCCTGCAAATGGGATGCCAGGACCCCAATCAAACTATGCGGCTAACGAACCACCAAATCCCACGACCATACCCATGAAGGGTCCGACCTTGGCAAGAAGGAATCACCGTCTTTAGGACACGCCGTGGGCAACAATAGAAGGCTAGGGCCCTTAGAGTCCTCTCTTTCGGAAAAACCTTCGAAGGAGTATTCTACTCCTCCGTAGGCTCAGGGGCTACACCCACTGGGTGCGCTCGCGCGCACCCGCTGGCAAGTCAAAAAATCCCCCAGGCGATTCTACTCGAATCGCCTGGGGCTCGAGGGCTACTGTCGGGGGCCAATACTAGGGTACCCGAAGAGGAGGAGCTAATGCCCATCAACATTTATTTGTCTACGCGGTCAAGAGTGTGACTACGCCTCTTGTCGGGCTCCGCCTCGTCCGGCCACCGAGGCCATGGGCCCTGCCTTGTCTGACCCCCGAGGGTGGGACCCACCTCGGTGGGCACTGCGGCCACGGGCTCTGCCTCGCCTGACCCCCGAGGGTTGGCTCTACCTCGGCTGACTCTCGAGGGCTGGCTTCGCCTCACCCGACGTTTGAGGGCTGGCTCTAATCCCTCGGGCACAGATCCTTATGGAAGCTCACGACAACCACTACGGTCCAGAAGGTGTGACCCAAGGTCAAACTTCTAGAATCATGCAGGGAGCAGTCACATCCCAGCACGACCCATCCCTGCTACATGTTATTCTAGGGAACTCACATCGCCCACAGTGATGGACGCGTGGTCACTGTGCTGCCTACTCCCTGTATGGCTGCTGATCAGCACGCTGGTTCACCGCGCCGCCCGCCGGGGTGGAGTGGGATGTGACGGCTTGCTGACAATGCCAGGGCATGGCATTGTCAGCAGACAGGAGCCCATCGTGGTCCTATCATGGTCAGCGGACAGGAGCCTATTGTGGTCCCTGTCACTGCCTGTCATGTTAGCAGGGCCCGCACGAAGGAAAAGGAAAACCCAACGACCCTGAAGGACTTCCCTTGCCTCTCATGTCCCTCGCTCTCCCATCTATAACCCATGCTCTCCCTTGGCCTATAAAAGGGAAAGCAGGGCACCCCACTAAGGGGCATCGATTTACGACATTGCACATCACAGCAGAACCACTAGCATCGAACCTCGAACACATAGCTGGGCAGTGACCGAGCCCTCGGCACCCATTCGATCTTTCCATTAGAGACTTGGGACCTGTCCCTCTCTCGCCCGTTTGTAACCCCTACTATGAACTTTTCAATGCTAATAACACGAGCATCAGCCACGAACTGGACGTAGGGACATTCTATCCGAACCAGTATAAACCTTGTGTCTTTTTAGCACACCATCCGGGCCAGATGCGCAATAATACAAATTTACTCATTGGTGTTTACTCGAAACACCGACACCTCTAGTCCACCATCTTGATCCTACAGCGGTGGATCTGGGTGTAGCGGACCGCAGCAGGGCAAGGGCAACGTCGACGCAGCAGGAAGGCTCACCTACGAGATCTTCTCCCTGTTGGAGTCCAAGTTCCGATTTCGTTGCAACGTCCTAGACTCCCGTCCGGCCTCCTCCCAACCATTACACCGGGGAACCCCACTAGCGGCAGCCATCACCCACGTCCTCAACAATCGGGGTGAGTTACCCACTGCGGCCACCATTGATGACCTTTTGTCATGTCCATCAGCATAGGGGCCATGAGCTCCAGGCCAGAGAGGGGGACGAGTGTGGCGTCTCCGATGTTGGTGCCGGAGGACATTGTGCCGGCGTCCACTAGAGCTGAATGTGAGCGCAGTGGCAGCGGGGTGGGAGGTGAGCTGGGGAAGGCGAGCGAGGAGTTGCCGGGGGCATCTCCGGTGAGGCATGGGCCGACCACCAGCGGCAACAGGGCAGGGCTCTGTCGAGCAGTCGAGGCATGGTTGGGACCGCGGCTATGTGAAGGAGGATGACTGAAGGTTGAAGGAGAATCTAACTTGTGGGGCCGACACGTCAGCATGAATGGAAGGAGACAGAAACAACAAGAGTGTTTTGGTCCATACCAAAGATGTCAGTGTTAATATTCATGGAAAGCACTGCATTTTGACTCACCTAAAGCTCATTGGCCATCATTCTCTCTTTGTTGGCATTTGTTGGAACCTAGATAAGCTTGCGACAAGGTGTTCTGTCTGCCAACAATCACATGCGTTGTACCATCATGTGATCTATCTCCATTAGATCAGCAGCTTTTGACTTCAAGATTTGCTAACCCTAGGGCCTGTGTCAAAGAACTTGTCTAAGGACTTATGAAAGGAATGAAGACCGAATTCGTTGATTGTTTGAATAATGTACTCCATCATCAGGAGTGATGCATGGTTTTTGTTGGGCGCGGTGTGTACAGATCTAGATAGGATATCTGGAGTATACTAATGTGCAGGTCGGTTAAGTGTGACATGGAGCTATTCTTCAAATGTATTCACACATATGGATATCTATACGTTGTTGGTTATGCGTGAACAAAGGAAGGTTAGCAACTCACTACGTGAAAAACGGTTTGTAGCGACGGAATAAATTTTTTGTAGGGGCGTTTTGCCCACCCGAGAGATGCTACAGTGTACTTGCACGCATATAAAACAAAGGGTGCACACTGGCTAGGGTTTGGCACCCGCACTTGCCGCCCCCGGTCTCCTTCCGCACACGCTCTCTCTCCCTCTGACACCAGCGCCGCCGGCCTCCATGCTCCTCTGTCCGTGAGCTACAGCGGCGTAGATTGAGGGAGCCGTGTCGGACAGCCAGGCCTAGGAGGCGGTGGCCGCACGAATTATGTAGGCCGCGGGCGGTGGCGGCGTCTGCGCCGATCCGGGAGACTAGGCCACATGGATCTAGCCAGAGACCGCGGGCGGCGGTGGTGGCTGTGCGGACTCCGGCCACGAGCCGGCGGCGGATGCCGCGGGTGGCGGCGAATGCGTGGCTCGGGACACGAGACTGCGGTGGAACCTCGCAGGAAGCTGTAGGTGGCAGCGACCGCGCGGGCTTGGATCCGGAGACGGTACCGCAACCCTAACTGCCAAGCTCGCCGCCGTGGCTCGCTCTCTTGTCTTTTCCCCTCTGCTCGAGCACGCGTGGCTCCTACCATCGGCGGCGATGAGCGCGGTGAACATCACCAACGTGGCGGTGCTGGACAACCCCACCGCCTTCCTCAACCCCTTCCAGTTCGAGATCTCCTACGAGTGCCTCGTGCCCCTCGACGACGGTACGGATGCCTCCCCTTCTTTTTCTTCGGTCCCCGTGATGCGTGGCGGCAGGCTAGGGTTTCGTGCGTCCTGAGATCGACGGGTGTCGTTTTAGATGCTGTGTGGAGCAGGGGATATTGGGTTATGGGGTTGGGCTTTGCTACCTCTGCAGCATGGGGTCAGGAGGGTATGAGAGTCGAGCGCCGCTGCATCGGTTGCATTCCTGTGCGGTGGTTTTAGCATAGATGTGAATGCCATTGCAGTCGAGGCTACCACTATTCTTGTTCGGTGCATATTGTATTCTTGTATCGGAGTATGTTTTGGGATGTAGGGCGATTGGCTAATCTATGAATGATAAGAAAATCGCTTAACAATTTTTTACATACAGCTAATTGTTGGTTCACAAACAATTAAGTAGGGTTACATGGAATTTGGTGGGGGGAAATTGAACTGTCAGTACTCCTGTTCTAGAGCTCACCTTGCTTGTATGCTCGTGACGGTTAACTTCTCTTAATCATATTCTGGCCTTTATGTAACAATTAGCATAACAATGCAGCGTAATTTCCACTATGCTATTCTGTACCATGTGATGCTTGATCATACATTCTATCCTCCATTACTACTTTATGACTGAATCTTGAAACCAGTATCTTATATGACTGAACCTATTTGCTTAGCGGGTCATTGAGTTGTATACTTGTATTGTCAAAATCTGGGTGCCACATTAGAGACAGTTTTGCAAAAAATTCCATGCACACCAAAAAATTCTGGTCCAGACATGTTTGCTTCTCCCCTCTTTTGGCTCTAGTTTTTGATAGTGGCATAAAGGCATGTCATGATAAGTACTACATAGAAATTGTCAGATACAACCCAATCAACATTGAAGTACTAGGCTATAATTTATGGATTATGCATGGATATTGTCTTGTTTGAGGTAGCTTTAATTGTAACGCCATGTGTATTCTTCCCTGCATACTATAAAGACGTATTGAGCTATACATTATCTGTACGAGGCATATATGCAATTCTATCCTAAGGAAGCATTTACATCGACTGGAGCATCCTGGTGCTGTTGAACAGGATGTGGAATATGAGAAAGAAGATGATAATAAACTAGAGGATGAGATGCATGAGGACGAAGGTTTACCTTCTTTTCTGATTACTCAATCAACTATGTTTCCAAGATAATGAAGTGATTTTTTATGTATATTCTATTTGTAGATGATAAGTGATATTCGCCTGAGCCTATACCTCAGCACACAGAAAACCAATTTGAAGAGGAAGATGGGTCCTTCTCTCCACAGCTAATGCATGGCAATGAAGATGAAGATGCAATTGATCCTGAAGAGGACAAAGCTGAGCTGGTAGAGTCCTGTGTTTCTATTTCTAATAGTATTAACAGAAACATGATTGGAACTGTATTAGTTATATGCTGCAGTACAGTTAACTGAGTAGTTTAATTGTCAAGTACATATTGTTAGTAACTGGACTCCATATTATGCAACAAAAGAGGCTAACTAACAATATTAGGATGAAAAGTTCTACTGATATTTTTTTCGTTAAGAAGACAACCTTTCAAGCTTCTGCAGGCCTTCCTGCATGTCTTACCCTAAGAGGGGGGCATTGATTCATTTAAATCTTACTTTTGATGGCAATGCTCCTTATGGTGACTTAAATTTGAGGGCTTTCTAGAGTTCATATACAAGCACAATGGGTGAAGATTTTTCTTAAGAACATCAAGTTATTAGGGTTTATTTTATGAGTTGATTAGATAATTAGAATGATGTTGGCAACTCATACTTAATGCTTTTAATCGTCTCCAGGACCAAAAACGTGAAGCTGTAGTTTTGGAGCATCAAAGGAAAGTTCAGGAAGCCATGAAAGCAAAGGCAAGAGTACCTGATGAGATGGAGATGAAGGCCATAAAAACGATGGGAGCTATGGAGGAAGGAGATGCAGTATTTGGTGCCGGTGCTGAAGTGAACCTTGATTGACAGGTTTGGATGATTTTCCTTTGATCCCATTGCGTTTTTAGCATGGTAACATGACGATAGTTGTATATCTATATTTTCCAATATACTGCCTTGATACTGGATTAGCGAGAGAGTTCTCAGAATTCAACTGGGATATGGCGTGACTGTGACAATTTTTTAGTGTTGATCGAGAAGGACCGATGGTTATCTTGCTATAATCTGGACCATAGATAACACACCTTAAGCTACACCAAAAATTTCAAATAATCTGTTGACTCATGTAATTGTAATTGAGTATATTTTGACAGTTTAATATAGGGGTAATGCCATATTTGAGTTCGATACCATGGGTGGTAACAAGTTTTACACATAAGAAGCGTGATTTAGCAACTTTGGTGCATCCTACCGCATATGAACTCAGCTGGTTTCTGATGGCATATGCTTGTTCAATATGCTCGCAGGTGTACTGGTGGCACGACAAGTATCGACCAAGAAAGCCCAAGTACTTCAATCAGGTGCACACTGGATATGAATGGAATAAATACAACGAGACTCATTATGACCAAGATAACCCACTGCCTAAAATTGTTCAAGGCTACAAGTTCAATATATTTTACCCTGATCTTGTGGATAAATCAAAAGCACCAACGTACAATATAGAGAAAGATGGAAGATCATCAGATTTGAATTATATATATATATATATATGTTCCGGTCGAATTTAAATTATAAATTTATTATTGAACTGCCCCTACAAATATGTATTATAGAGGCGGCTACTACTACAGCCGCCCCTACAAATCGATTTGTAGGGGCGGCTGTAGTACCAGCCGCTCCTACAAATCGATTTGTAGCCGCCTCTACAAATCGATTTGTAAGGGCGGTTTGGGAACCGCTTCTACAAATGTATGATTTGTAGAGACGGTATGGTAGGGGCAGCTGACCGAGCCGCCTCTACAAATGATCTACAACCGCCACTACAAATGTTTATTGTAGTATTGACTCGGTCATGCATTGCTTGTGCTTGCAAGAGAATGGACAGGGTATGCGTTCGTGTAACTTACTCATCATCATGAATACAATCAGGCTCCAATTGAGCTGGCAACGGCTCATGAAACATTCATGTAGAGGTGCATAATAGCTAGAGAGGATATTATTTTAACAAAAAATGCTAAACTGACGTGTTGCTTGAAATTTGTTTGTTTCTCCAAGTTTTATGGAATCATTATTAGGTTAAACTAGTCCATCAACCCGTACTCTCGTTCGGGCTAGGATTTTTGAAGATATAAGTATTAGGTATTGTTGAATACATATAGCTAATAAAGAATTTATTATATTAAAATATTGTATGTTTTTCTCATTGTTTATTTTCAACTTATAGGCACCGTCTACCTCAGTTATCGTAAACTTATTTAATAACTTTTTTTTGCAAGGAGCTGATCTAAACGTTTTTTTTCATTCATATTTATATATATTTTCTGTGTATGGCCCCTTTGTATTTTTTAAATATGCAATTAGTTTGAAATCTTGCCATCAACTACGGCGTCTCTTGTTGTATCATATGCCTTAGGGAGTCATGAATATGAACTTAATTTTTCAAATTTATTTTTTATTGATTGCTATAAATATCATTATTGTTTAATATATATGACTAATAAGAATTACTTATATGAAATTGTATGTTTTCTCTTTGTTTATTTTTTTTAATATAATAGACATAATAAATACTCGTAGTCTATATCTAGTTATCATAACTTATTAATATCTTTTTGCAATGATGAGATCTATACATTTTTTTCATTCATATTCAGATTTTTCCTTTGCATGGCAACTTTGTATTGTTTAAATCTAAACCATTCAATTCGGAACAAGCTCCTCAAGAGAACCGCCGTGCATGTCACCCGAATTCTCACCACCGTTAGATCTTCAGCTCGATGACTCAGATCTCTTAGAGCTGATTCTGCCAGGAGCGGCTTCCCGATCTACTCCTTCAATTCCCCGGATTCTCTTCTGCTTATCTTTCGCTTCAGCAACTTCTTGTCCGAATCCGATCAGATAAATATATACACGGCTTCTGCTTCTCCTTCCCAAAACTTCTGCTTCCCGACCCTTCTCCTCTTCGCTCGATCTCTCGCTCTCTCCTCGACATGGTGAAAGGTCCTTGTTGGTTTTGGTAATTGAGTGACAACCTAGGTGGACTAATTGTGTTTATGTGAGATACACAGGTGATTAGTCCACAGGTACATGTGTATGAGCAACATATGCCATGGAGGTGAAAATGGCTTGGAGATGTTGCAAAGCTCACACATGTGATGATGAAGGAGCTTATTGCACATGAGACATGACATTGAGTCATGTGATCAAGGTGGAGAAGATCAAGACAAGACTTGGCTTGATGGACCGGTTGCAAGCGTGAAGGGCAAGTCGAAGGCTTTGGAGTGATGGACCGCGTGGCGGTGAAGCTTGAGCAAGACTTGGCGCCGATGGACGATGGCAACGGTGAAGAGCAAGTAGAGTCAACATCGATGAACCAATATGATCATGTGATGATATGAAGTGGATCATATCATTGTTGATCGTGTTGGTGCATGTGTTGCATCGACATTGAAGGAGATGGAATGGAATGCGCAAGGCAAAGGTATAACCTAGGGCATTTCATTCCACCGGTCATAGGTATGTAGAGAAGTTTATGACCGGGTTTATGATAGATGGCCGTACTATCAAGAGGGGCAAACTTGTTTGCATATCGGTCATCTAGTGCCACTCGAGTGATCTAACTTTGCATTGTCTCTAGGATCGAGTGGCGTGGCAAGTTGAGTGGCTAACATCCTTTGGGGAATGATTGTGAAAATGCTAACACACATACACATGGTGGTGTACACTTGGTGGTGTTGGCACATTTACAAAGGAGGTGGTGTTTGCAGGGGTGAGATGGGTTTGGGTCCCTCTCTCCCTCCCGCCTCGCAAGCTCGGCGGGATTCGACGCTTTCGAGAAAATAGAATGCCTATTTTCTATTGCGCCGGATGCAAGTTCTTGTGGTTAGCACATTGGAGCAAGGGTGATGAAGTTAGAAGTGAAAACGAGTTAGTCGCGAAGATGCTGGCGTCGGTCAACTGACCGGACGCTAGATCTGAATGCACCGGACGCTGGCAGGCTGCGTCCGGTCAGGCTGACGTACGATGACACAGAAGCTGGAGTGTGACCGGACGCTGGCTGCGTCCGATCAAGTGTGACCGGACGCGTCCGGTCGAGGTCGGTACCTTACTGGAAACGACCGGATGCTGGGGGTTCAGCGTCCGGTCAGTTGAAAGCTGCTGCGTCCGGTCAAGTCAAGTGATCGTTGGAATCAGGACACGTGGCTGTCTGCGGGCGACCGGACGCTGAGGTCCAGCGTCCGGTCAACACGACCGGAGCGTCCGGTCGGCCCGACCGTTGCCCAGTGAAGGGGTAACGGCTAGTTTAGCCCTTGGGGCTATAAATAGAAGTGGCCCTCGGCCATGGCTGGCGTTGAGCACCTCAAGGGACTTAGTGTCCATGCTTGTGAGTGCTTGGGAGCCCTCCATCACATATATACTTGATAGTGATCATTCGATTGTGTGAGTGAGCGATTCTAGTGCGATTGCATCGTGAGGTTGCATCGAGTGGCACTAGGTGGTCGTGTTGCAAGCCGGTGGTGCTTGTTACTCTTGGAGGTTGCCACCTCCTAGACGGCTTGGTGGTGGTCTCCATCGAAGCGCGCAAGAAGCTTGTGCGGCGCTCCGGAGAAGTGCTTGTGAGGGGTACTTGTGCTCGCCCCGCGGGAGCCGCGAAGAGCAACTCTAGTAAAGCGTGTCATTGAGCTACCCTCACTCAAGGGGTAGGTTCTTGCGGTGCCCGACGTGCGGGCTTAGCGGGTGATGCTAATTAGCCGCCGAACCACCAAGTGAGCGGTCGACACAACGGGGACTAGCGTGTTGGCAAACACGTGAACCTCGGGAGAAAAATCATCGTGTCAACCTTGTTCTTCCCGTTGGTTTGCATCCCCATTACACAAGCTTGCAATTACTTATATATATATCTTAAGCTTGTGTAGTTGCTCTTGTAATTAGATAGCTTGTGTAGCTAGCTAATTACCTTCTTGCTTGTGTAGCATAGAAGTAGCTCCCTTGCGTGGATAATTTGGTTTTAGTAACCTTGTTAGTCACATTGCTTAGTTTGTGTAGCTAAGTATTTGCGCTCTCTAATTAGGCATTGGTTGCCTTGTTATTGAGCATTGCTAGTGAGCTTAGTTAGCTTTGTGCTTTTGCTTACTAGCATGTGTAGGAGCTCTCTTGTTACTTAAAGTACTAGTGGCATAGGTTTGTGTGACCTTGCTCCTAGAATTGTTTAGGAGAGCTCTAGCTAGCCCGGCACCTTAGTTGCTTTATTAGTATCTTTGCAAGGTGCTAGTGAACATATATAGAGGGGTGTAGTCTTGGCTAGACCGATTGTTTTAATTCCGCATTTATATCGGTTAGCCGACGCGATTAATTTTAGAAAAGACTATTCACCCCCCTCTAGTCCGCCATCTCGACCTTACACATGGGCGACGGCGATGGTGCCCTTGCCATGTGGCGCCACCCACCCCCACAGCGGCCATCCTCGGCCACGGAGGGGCGCGACCGGGCCCAGCCTGTGGCTGCCGGCACGGCTTCCCCTCGGCGTTGCCTTCTCCAGCTGATCCGTGTGGGCTCGACGAAACCCTAGCTGCCTCTTCCTCGTTGGTCGCGCCAGCGGCTCCACTTGGCGGCCACATCTGGTGGTACATCACCCTCTTCTTCTCTTCCCTCGTCTCATGGCCCCTCTACCCTAGATCCCCTCTCCCTCATGGACCCGGCGCGGGCGGGGCGGCGGCGCGCTGGCCATGCCCGCCTCGGCACGGCTGCGCACTGGCACGACGCTCGCCGCAGCGCCCGCCGCAGACGCGGCCAGCTCCCCGTGCCACGGCCGGTTCCTCTACTCTGCATGTGCATGGTGACACCCCCTCTGCTCCGAGCGCTTCTTGCCGTCTCCCAGGTGAAGTGTGCATGACGACCCCAGCTGCGTCGCGAGCCGCTCCCAGCCATGACACGACCACGCGGCACGGCCGAGTGGCCGACCCCGCCTAGACATGCCCTCTTCCTCACTGCCGCCGGTGGCAGCGGCTCAGCTCAGCGTCCGGACCTCGTGGTACCGACCAGGTACTATATTCAACAAAAAAAACTTTGCCAATTGAAGTACCTATTTCCACTTAGGTTACTAACTATGGGACTATTGCCTTTGTTCAGGCCTCAATTACTTTGTTTTGTTCAGGCCTCAATTATTTTGCATTATTCAGCCCTCAATTGCTTTACACGTTGACACAAATTAACGGATCCAAAAAATGCCTTTTACATACCAGTGAATTTAGTTGTGTCATTATCTCATTCTTAAATTTGCTTCCTATTTATTCATGAAAGCTGCCATGTATCGAACCATCCTGAACTTCACTGTGACAATGCCCGTTTTTTTCTCAGCCTATGCTTAAATACACAAGAGTTCAGGTTTGACTGCAGGCCTATACGGAGTGAGTACACATCTTCTTTGACTACATTTTAATTCGTGTTTACTGAATTCTTGCATGTAGTTTTCATTTCTTATACTAAGATGAAAAATGAGGTGTCTGATTTATATTATTTTTTAAGCAAGAAACACAGGTTAGGACTTAGGCCTACTGAAATATGCAACTTATCACCTACTTGCACTTGCATCTAATAATTTCCTAAATGTTTGGACTTTAGGTTTCATTGCGTAGATGAAGCATTTTTTGTTTAAGCTGACACAAATTACCATGTCACATATATAGCTTGCTGAAAGAGAAATCTAAGTCCTTAAAGTGTTAGAATGCATTATTTGAACTGCTTAAAGTCACATGTCCAGGCCACATAGGGTATTTGTTCCAGTTTATTCAGTTACTGTTACAAGCAAACTTAAGCTTTTTGGTTAATTGCATGATTACTTTACATCAACTATGATTTTATATTATTCTGTTGGTGCAATCATGAACCTTTAGTTTTATATTCTGCATTTATGCCAACCATGTCCGTGCCCCCCAGGCCACCTTGGCACGGTCAGGCGCCTGTGGCTCGTGGCGGCCACGGGCCTAGCAGCGCAGCCTGTCCTCCCCGAGCAACTAGCTCACAGGTGATGTCCACAATGTGCTTTAGGGTTAGGGTTAAACGTTGTTTTTTTGTCCGATTTTGTGCTTCCTTAATCGAATCGGCAAACTTACGGTTTAAATCTATGAATGTGTACTCAGTTTTGAGTGGAGGTATCTTGATTTGTTCAATACAGTACCTTGATTTTGTGTGCCCTAAACTGCAGTTCAGAGTTCTGAAACATGAGCTTCCATGTGCAGCAGCAGTGCTTACATTGGACGATTTAGAGCTTGAGGTAAGCAAGGGCATTCCTTAGTCCACAACTTTTTATTATTCATGCCTCATAGTATTTTAACTCATGGATGCCCACAACGTAACAATAGCCTGCTATAAGTTTAGTAACTATGTATTTCTCCCTACACATTCGAGCGATTATTGACCAAAACTTAGATATGACTCCTGTCATACGTTTCTGTACTGAATATTTTTCAAAATGTGTTTACCAACCAGTGTACTTTGTGTAATGAAACAGAGAAGACAAAACATGTAATAGAAAAAGAAAACAAACACAATCTTAATTCTAAGGAGGAGCTGTTGATGTTCCATTTTTTACAGCTTCCTTCTCTAGCCTTGCCGATGCTACTGTGTGCTTCAGGGATCCTTGATAGTCATTGAGTTATGCTACCCTTTCCAGCAGGGTGTTATGGTTGCGAGGATGATTCTTTGATGGTGCATAACACACAGGTGCTGCCACTGTAGCCCATCCCCATGTTTCTGCTACTTGCCCTTCTCTCCAAGGTTGTTTGGCAGACAGATGGTGATTTTGCAGGGGCCCTAGAGTCAATGCATGTTGGGGAAGCATCACACTTGGTTCTTACAAGCAGATCTACGGCTAGGCCTACGTGGATTAGATCTGCATGTAAATTCCATTCTTTCTTCTCTGTGTACTTCCCAATTCATGCTTTCCTTATTTTCAAAAAAGGTTACACACTGTATTATGATCCAAACCTAAATTAGGGCACATGCTCAATGAGCATAACTGTATTTTTTTCTCATTTGTGACGACTCCTCTGCCCTGAATGCATTACTGTGCCACTACCAGAAATGAACTAATGTGTACCTTTGCTAGGTTCCAGTAAGGTAGATTTATATGACGATAAAACCTGAGACTCATGCTTTGTTGTATTTATCAGGTCTGGAGTTCAATGGTCCACACAGTTCAGAAATTAAATAGTTTGCGTCCTCCAAAACAAGAAACTTTGGTAAGTCTGCAAGAAATAGAATATTGCTCTTCCCTGGTCTAGAGTTGTCAATGAAGTGTTTCTTTTTATAGGTTAAGGGGAAAATTATGGTCATTGCTAAACCTCTACGATGTTTTAGTTAGCTGATCCAAATAGATCAATGTTGCTTGGAGCTGTTGATCCCTGGCTACCCTGCACAGGTAAGCAACTAGCTTACCAGCACATACACTCACTCACGTGGCTAGAGATAGAAGAAGAGATTGAGAACAGCGCGTGCACACACTCAGCACAAGCACCAGCGTTGGCCGAAGCCCTGCCCTTTGGTTTGTGGCAACTGAACTAAGCATTCCATTGCCCTTTGGATGGAATATATACAACTCTAGCTGTACCTTTACCAGGTGCATAGTTGTTGGCCAACTACCTACTTCTGAGTACAAAGAGTACACCAACTACCTACTCCTAAGGTACAGGGTATACCAACTACTTCTAGCAGTACAAAGCTTACCTCAGCCCACTACCAAGACATGACTGATGTAATAACTATCAACTAATGTACTAGAGGTGGCCTATTGCAATACTGTTACAGCTACAGGAACTGGTGCCGCTGACCTCCCACACCGTGCGCACAATGATCTCCTGTCATGGCTGGGCAGCCACGACAGCGCTGCTGCTGTTGCTTATCTCCAAACCGTTCATCATCGCCAGTGGTTAATCTGGCGACGACGCTTGTACAACTCTGATACCACTTGTTGATCCCTGGCTGCCCTACATAGGTAAGCAAATAGCTTACCAGCATACACACTCACTCACTATGGCTAGAGGTAGAAGAAGAGATTGAGAACAGCGTGCACACACACTCAGCATAAGCATCAGCGTTGGCCGAAGCCCTTCCTTTGGTTTGTGGCAACTGAACTAAGTATTCCATTGCCCTTTTGATGGAATATATACAACTCTAACTGTACCTCTACCAAGTACATAGTTGTTGGCCAACTACCTACTTCTAAGTACAAGAGTACACCAACTACCTACTCCTAAGGTACAGGGTATACCAACTACTCCTAATAGTACAAAGCTTACGTTAGCCCACTACCAAGACATGGTTGATGTAATAGCTATCAACTAATGTACTAGAGGTGGCCTATTGCAATACTGCTATAGCTATAGGAACTGGTCAGCAGAGCCGATCAGTCCCCAACTCCCAACAGGGAGTGGTAGGCTGAGCGGACCAGTCTCCAACCAAGGAGAAATGGGGAGCAGCAAATTATGTCTAATAGGAGCCACGGTGTCACAATCTTGTCATGTACTTTCTCCCTCTATTCTTTGCTCTAATTTCAATTATATTTGACTCACTGCAGTGAATTTTTAGATAGTCATCCATACTTGGTCTTATTCGTTTGGATCTTAGAATTTGATATTGCTTTGCTGGAAGAAATAGTGAGGTGTGCCTAATTCTCAGAGAGTTGATGTTCTCAGAAAGCAGACACCTGCCACCTATGCTAAAAATGTTTTCAAAATAGTTGAATTGATTTCCTCCTAAATTAAATGGCCCAAAATAATTTTTGCTACAATTTTGTTGGCTGCAAATGGAGGATGGAGAGAATCAAGCATTTGGAATGCCATCATCAGAGTGTAGATGTTCTGAAAAGGCAGACATCTGCCAGCTATGCTAAAAATATTTTCAGCAAACTATGAACAGTTGAATAGAATTCCTCCGAAATTAAATGGCCCCAAATAATTCATGCCACAATTTTGTTGGCTGCAAATGGAGGATGAAGAGAGTTAAATTTCCCTTTAATATAATGTTTATTTACCCTTGTGTTATGCATCATGTTTTGCACAGCAAAAATGAGTTGCTTATCATTTAGCGTTTCATCCTCAGTCAAATTTGAATAGATTTGTGGTCGCTGCAGGCACTCTGATTTGTTCTCAGGATGCAAGATATTTTAGTTCTTTGTCCAAGTCCCTAAGCAGCTTCATCATGTGTTCTAGAGATAAGTACGTCAATGTTTAACCATACTCTTTTATCCCTAATTGGTAACATAGTCACAACTAACACTTTCATATCACCTTTCAATTTGCTAAATGTTCACAAATATTGTTTCCTGCTCACCAGGTCATCTGTACCTCATATAAAATAAAGCAAATGGCCATGGGTTTCATTCTTATTGCTGAAAGAGAGCACTGGACTGTTTGCCAAGAAAGAGAGCACTGAAGGAAGTGAAAATATGAAATTGATGGTAAAACTCCCATCCCTATTATCATCCGCTATGATATGAAATTTAGTTTCCTTTTTTGGGTTAAATTTAGTGTTAAAACTCCCATACCCATTATCATTCGCAAATATATGAAATTCAGTTTCCCTTTTTGGGTTAGATTTAGTGTTCTAGCAGCAAGAAAACCAGGGATTATTCATGGTTGACCCAATTGAAAATCATGTTAGTTTCTGTTGCAATGATTACATGGTGCCTCTAAGCTTAGGGTAGCTACCTGCTCTAAATTCATATTGTTCAACCCATTCTACAAAGCATCTCTAGCGAGGAATACTATTGTATAGTTGGTGTTTAAATTGATGTATTATATACTCTCCCTATTGAATCATCAATTGGATGCTCAAATCTAAATCCTAAATTTTCTTTATTACTCTGAATCACATTATGTGATTTAGTTTCTTTTTATGTCTCAGTGATACACTTGCGGATGACAATACAAAGCTAACTTCTTCGCGTGGCAATTTATAACTCCAGAGAGCGTGCTGATAGTCTGCTATCGACATTTCACAGTAGTTCTTTTAATTATCGTTTTTTCCAATCTCATTACTGTCCATATACTTATATTTTCTTTTAAACCTCCAGGGAGAACCCGGCCCATATGCATTGCAACAGGGCTGAAGTATTTAAAGTTCAGAGTTGACAGCATCATAGCAGACCTCCAGTACTCTTTCACACACATTCTCATATACAGGTAAATGTATTTTAAAAAATATATACACTTGCAAATGGACTTACAATGCTATCGAGACCTGAATATTTGGAAAATGCTTCTGCTAATTTATGGGACGGTAAAATGTTATCTGCAGAATCATATTACTGAACTGTAAGTTGTTTCTGCCTAAATGTTGGCTCTCTGTAGCTCTTTCCGGTTCTTGTCCCGTTGTATGGAAAGCTACATCATCAAGCCTACAGAGGTTTTTTATTGTTGTCATCGGCGTGCCCGCCTGTGCAAGTATGTATCAACTATCAAGACTCTTGCTTTCTAAATACTCTGCCTGTCCCTTGTGATGTGAGCGTCTCAGAGCAATCTACGGTTTTTGTAATTTATATTTAATAAAAGGATAAGCAAAGAGGCAAACAAAAAAAATTCCTCTCTTTCAGTGGGCTGATGGATGATCCATTTAGTTTCCTTCTTGCTCCCTTTTTCCACAAATTCTATTTTCTCTTGTCTAATTTTCTTTCTGTCAATTTTCCCACCTAGTAACCCATGCTAAAACTGCTGCTCTCTCCCTTCCATCCTCCCTTCCCGTCCTCAAATAAAAGCCACCTATAGGGGCACTGCATTTTGGGTAACGGCACAAGGAAAACCCAGGGGCCAGGGATACATTCCAATTCATGTGAGCCCATGAAGGTTTATTTTTTTGGGAGATACAGTAATTTCAATAGATTGTATGGTTAAAACCAAATGTCTAGGCTTTTATCGTAATGATTTATTTCTACATTGATCTTTACATAAACCAATTATCCAGGAAAATATGATGCCACCATGTTCCATTTCTTTTCTGGACATCAGCTTTGTTAGATTCTCAGAACATCAACTTTGTTATTTGGATTGTAGAATATAAACCTCTTTGCCACTATCTTTAGTTGAGTCAGGAACTCCTATGTTTTTATGTACAAATCTCCATCTTTACCGATAGTGTGCTATTCATTCGGTCGTTGCAGGTTTTACTTCATAGTTAAAATGAACTGTTTGTAGTGAAGCCTTCTCCAGATGACTAAGTTTCTTATTACTATTTAATTGCTTGAACACACAAACAGAAGCCAATCTGTTTTCTTTTCTTTTTCAGTGGTGAGATTACTTGAGCTTAGGTGCATGCTGGTTTTATTACGAATCTAAATAAGTAGTTCCTTTTTCCTTAAAATACTTGCTAATCTGTTTTACTTTCTTATTATATATCCAGGTGCCCTTAAGGTGTGTTACCCCTTTTGCGGTAATAAATGAGTATGCGGGTAGGATTCTTCAAAACACTATGTCTCCACCGCCTCAACATCACAACAACAACAACAACAACAAAGCCTTTAAGTCCCAAACAAGTTGGGGTAGCAGAAGCAATTAAGGTTCAGGCACATGAATAGTTGATTTCCAAGCACTCCTATCTAAGGCTAAGTCTTTGGGTATATTCCATCATTTTAAGTCTCCTTTTATTGCCTCTACCCAAGTCAACTTCGGTCTTCCTCTGCCTCTCTTCACGTTACTATCCTAGCTTAGGATTCCACTATGCACTGGTGCCTCTAGAGGTCTCCGTTGGACATGTCCAAACCATCTCAACCGGTGATGGACAAGCTTTTCTTCAATTGGTGCTACCCCTAATCTATCATGTATATCATCGTTCCGAACTCGATCCCTTCTTGTATGACCGCAAATCCAACACAACATACGTATTTCCACCGCCTCAACATCCGCAAATGGAAAATCCAAATGTGCAGGTCCTCCAGGAACCACTATCTGCAATAGTTGTATGCTCCAACTACGTTTGCTATTATCCAAACTACTTCAGAAGCAGGATTGCTCCATGTTACCAAGTAATAAAAAGTTTATATATAATCGCTCTGTACAATGTATGAACCCATCTACAACATGGCCATGTTGACTTCCTTGCCCTGATGCTATTACCATTGGAGCACTAGACACACATCTTTTGCCCATAGATTTGCCTGCTAATTCCAAACGCGCTCACACATGAATAAATCTCACCATGGACGCGTGTTTTACACTAGTATGCAATTAGTTTGAAACATATCATACACCTTATGAAGTTATGAATCTACATTTTAGTTTTTCAAATTCTTTTCTTATTGACTTCTATAGATTCTTTTTATCCTCAAGTTAAGTTAACGCTTGTGCTTATTATATCTTTTATTAACTCTCTTTTTTGTACTTTTTAAAAAAAAGGACATTAGGTCATAGAGTACGTTCTTAAATACTACAATGCCATAATCAATCTTTGGTCAAAAAATACCATAATCAATCATTTGAAACCTGCATCGTACCTCTTAACATAAGTGATAAAGCTTGAAGTACGATCTTGGATGGGGGTAGTTATGCTAACCTCCATAGACTTTTAATATTTATGCCTTATAATGATCAACCTTTTCCTCCAAAGTCATCTTAAAGGGCTTGGAAAATGTATCCACTAGTTGTCTCCCACACTTCTCAAGGTTATCAAAAGTTTCTATCAAGGAATTATATGTGCATATAGCTATACTATCAATATAGACGTATCAAACATTTTAGTTAAAATGTACAAATATTTCTAAAGTAACAACCTATATAATTATATGTCATAGTTATTAATATGGTTTTAAACAATTTGTTAGTCTCATTAGTATATGAGTTTTTAAGAAAATATTTTTTATGTGATGAAACATAACATATATATTTATCACTCATGCATGTTAGCATCATGCGTATGCATACTTTAATCAAATCTGAATATATTAATATTTATGGATCTGGGTAATGTAGAAACATATATATGCTCTATGGTTGTTTATACAATGTTTTTGTAATAGAAGATGCTTACAATTTAAATTGATGGTTGAGGAGATATATTTTTTTCTAATAATTAGATTAAAATTAGGTTATATAAACTATCTATCGTAATAGGAGGACACGGGTAATTAGATGAAAATTTAGGTCTACTTTGGATCATATTTTTTTAATGGCATAGGCATGTAATTTGAGCATAGAATCATTGGTTAGTTTATGATGTTTTACACAATAGTTGATGTGGATAATTATTTAGAAAATAGAATAGATCCAATACTATTAGTGTCAATGGTGATTAGGTTATGCAAGATTAATAGTAAAATGTTTCTGATTTTTGTGAAATTCTCTAGGATCCATCTATTGTTTTCCTGTCGAGTCTTGTGAGGACTAACATGCTGATTGGGTTATGCGAAATTAATAGTTAGAATTTATAGTATTTATATTTTTTGTGTGATATGTATTAGTTGAAACCAAATCTTAAATTATATAAACTCTTGTTGTATCCCTTTACATGACCTTATGAATTTATTTTAATAGAGTTGTTGCAATTTTTTCCACCTGTTAAGTACAAACTCTAGTGTTTTTTATCTTTTATTCAAAATTTATTTTATTATTAAAAGGAGTTTAGGTCCTAGTAGTATTACTTTTCACATGTTAAGTTGAAACCCAGCTTGCACACGGGCACCAAACATGTTAAGTTTGTTATATCACACGATTATATATGTGTAGTATAATTGTTTTGTATATCATAGAGTGCTTAAAATTAAATTATCAATATTAATATGACATAATGTTTCAGTCAAAATATACAAAATTATTTAAAATAGTAACTTATGAAATTTATTATCATCAAGAATTAACTTAAATTAAAGCGACTTATTAGTTGTATTGCTATGTGGTTTGTTAAAGGAAAAAGTCTACATAACCCCCTCAGCTATTCAGGGTGGACTATTTCACCCCCAAACTTTAAAACCGGATTTTCTACCCTCTAACCTTTTCAAAACCGGTCAAATAATCCCTCAGGCGGTTTTGGACAGTGGTTTTGCTACAGTGACGATGGTTTTGCCTTTTTCGTTTTTATTTATTTCCATTGAATCTTTGAAAAATCATAAAAAATCATAGAAAAATCATAAAATGAAAAATCTAATTTTGTTGGACTCCACATGAGTAGATCTACACAGTGAACATATAATATGGTATGCTTTAGTATAAAGTTTTTGTTGTATCTTTACATCTATGTTTTTTTGTAATTAATTGGAATAATTCATAGCTGCAGCTTCTATGGTCTAATTGTGGTGAAATTTTTATGGTGAGCTAATTATTGTATGCTTGAAGTGTAGTAAAAATTTCCTACTCATTGGATTATGTATAACTTAGTTATAGATTTATTTATGTTTATGCTTGTTAAATCTCTGCTTTATCTATAACTAAGTTATATATGATCAATGAGTATGAATTTTTTACTGTAGTTCAAGCATACAATAATTAGACCACCATAAAAAATTCATCAGAATTGTACCATAGAAGCTATAGCTATAAATTATTCCAATTAATTACAGAAAAACATTGATCTAAAGCTGTAGCAAAAACTTTGTACTAAAGAATACTATATTATATATTCAGTATGTAGACCTACTCATGTGGAGTCAAAAAAATGGATTCTCCATTTTATGATTTTTTTTGTGATTTACTATGATTTTTCAAAGATTTAGCGAAAATAAAAAAAGAAAAAGACAAAATTACCGTCACTGTAGCAAAACCACCATCCAAAACTGTCTGGGGAGTTATTTGACCAGTTTTAGAAAGTTCAGGAGGTAGAAAATCCGGTTTTATAGTTTGAGCGGTGAAGTAGTCTACCCTGAATTGTTGAGGGGGTTACGTAGACTTTTTTCGTTTGTTAAATGAATATTTTTCCATTCTTCATAAGCTATTAAAATAAATATTTATCCTAATGTATACATGTTTACTTGGTATATACGGTGAAACATAGCATTATGGTTATGTAATTTCATGGTTGTAGAAGTCCATAATTTTAAAATATATGTACATACCATACTTTATAAATATTAAGTTATTTTCAGTAATAACATATATTAATATTTACATGTAGATTTGAGAGATACTTTTGTTTATTTTTTATAATAGTTGAGGTAGCTACAAATTTAGAAGTAATACTTTATAGTATCTTTCATGATGACATATATGGATATGTTGAATGCAAACTTAGGAGGTTACTTTACATTATCTTTTATAATGATAATGATGGATAATTTATAAAATTATTAGGGTTTATTTTAAATTATCTTTATAGGGGAAAAGATGGATAATTTACATGCAATATTATGGGTTATTTTTAATTATATTTCATAATGACAAAAAGTGTGCTATTAAGACGTAAATTTAGGAGGTTACTTTATGTATTTTTTATAATAGCAGAGGTAGGTAATTTTCTATATAAACTACAATAGATCGAATATCTATTATATATTGGTGATGATGATTCAAGTCCACCAAATTAAAGGTCAAATATTTCTGATTATTGTGAGAATCTCTAGAGTTTATCTTTTTTTAGCATGTCTGGTGGGAATTAACATGGTGCCTCGATTGGAGCCTCTGATCAGTACTAGTAAGATATGCTAGCTTATTAAAGCATCTCCAGGAGTTTTCTAAATTTTCCTCTTAAAAACATAATATTTTCTAACTCCTAAAAAGATATTGAGAGAAAAAAGAAGTCCGTCTTCAATAGTACATAATATTCCACTCCTAAAAAATTAAAATTTGGTCCCGCTTGAGTTTTTTTTTGCGGTAATTTTTTTCCGCGAGAGTCTTCGACGCCGCCGCCGCTCCTCCTTCCTTCGTCGTGCCCTAGCGCCCTGAAGTTCCAGCCGGCCGTGGCCACCTCCCAGCCACAGGCCGCTGGCACCACCTCCCAGCAGGTCGGCCATACCTCCCGAACTTGAGCCACAGGCCGCCAACCACTAGTCAGGCAGCTAGCCATCAGCGGAGCAGCAGTATTTACCGGCCAGTAGCAGTTCAGTACCTTCAGCTACCATTAGCAGAGCACAGTACCATGAAGCGGCCAGCAGAGCGCAATAGCATGCAGGCAAGCAGTAGCACAGTACCATTTTTTTAGATAAAGGATAAAATATCCGGCTTCATCTATCCAAGGATAGAATCAGACCAATTATTACAGACTCCAAGCCTGGGCACAAAGTTTGGCTGAAGTAAAACTTACAACCACACACACGACTAATGGAACAGGTAAAAAGTTTTTGATTAAACCAAACTAACATGTCTTTGTGAAAGCCAACCATTGGATCCAAAGAAATCTAAAGCTGACGTCTCTAGGTGTTGTGCCACAGAGATCATTTGATCTTTAAGATCTTCATGCCGCTGTAAGTTTGCCCAATGACGAAGCCAGTGCGTTCCTCGGAATAGTACCTGCAAAAGAGATTTTGGTTTGCATTTGTCAAAAACCACCTCATTCCTTGTTATCCAGATTGTCCAAAGAAGTGCGGAAGCTGCTCTTAATAACAATGTATTATACTTTTTGTTTCCCAATTTAGACCAATGATAGAATAAATCATCTATATTTGTGGGAGGTGATATCCCAAAAAGTATATGTATAGAGCGCCACAAAAATTTGGCATAAAAGCAATCAAAAAAGAGATGGTGAATTGTCTCTGAAACATGGCAGAAACAACAACTTTTGTCTCCATTCCAATTTCTCCTAGCCAAGTTGTCTTTGGTTAGAATCACTCCTCTTTTTAGATACCACATGAAAACTTTTATTTTCATTGGCAGCTTCGTTTGCCAAATATCTTGCGACACTCTCACCCCATTGTTAATTAATGCAGCATACATAGACTTGACTATAAAAGCTCCAGAGGCATTTAAATCCCATACAAACACATCTCTTTCCTGTAGTAAGTTAATCTGTTGTAAAGAAGCTACAATTCGATGCCAATTTGTTAAGTTCGCACCCACCAAATGTCTCCGAAACGAGATATTTAGTACCGGGGAACTCAAGACTGTAGCTATAGTGTCTTGTTTTCTTCTTACAATATTAAACAATGCAGGAAATCTATCTTTGAGAGGTTTGTTGCGCAGCCAAGTATCAACCCAAAATCTAGTTTGTGTCCCATCTTTGACATTAAAATGTCCTAACTCTATGAAGTTATCTTTAATATTCATAAGGCTTTTCCAGAAATGCGAGTCCGTTGATTTCTTTTCACAGCTTCCAAGAGTCTTATTTTTAATGTACTTATTTCTTAATAATTCTTGCCACAGCCCATCCTCATTTAATAACTTAAAAAATCACTTACTGAGCAAACATTTATTTTGAATCTCTAAATTATGTATCCCTAGACCTCCCTAGTCCTTAGGCTGACACATAACTTCCCACTTGGCTAACCTATATTTCCTTTTGTGCTGGTCATTTTGCCAGTAAAAGCGAGACCTAAAACAATCAATTTTTTCCACCACCCCTTTCGGCAGTTCGAAAAATGACATCATGAACATCGATAAACTGGATAGCACCGAGTTTATGAGTACCAAACGACCACCGACTGTAAGTAGTTTCCCTTTCCACCCACTAAGTCTTTTCTCGATTCTCTCTTCTATACACTTCTAGTCTTTATTATATAGTTTCCTAAAATGCATAGGTAAACCCAGGTAGCGAAATGGGTATTTACCACAGGCACATCCAAACAGCTACGAATAAAACTCTTCATGATCTTTAGCTTGTCCAAAACAAAAGACTTCGCTTTTGTGGAAATTTATCTTTAGGCCAGATAGTTGCTCAAAAGTACTTAGCAGTAGTTTCTTATTAACTGCTTTTTCAACATCATGGCTCATGAAGATCACTGTGTCATCCACATACTGAAGAATGGATAAGCCATCCTGAATTAGATGGGGAATAACCCCTTCTATCTGCCCTGCTTCCTTTGCTCTTGCAATTAGTATGGCCAACATATCAACCACTATGTTAAATAGTATGGGTGACATGGAGTCACCTTGCCTTAAACCTTTTTTTGTCTGGAAGTAAGATCCGAGTTGGTCATTAACCTTAATATTTACATTGCCTCCTTGTGTAAAAATCTGCACCCATTCACACCACTTTTGTGAAAATCCCTTCATCCTTAATGTTTGCTGTAGAAAACTCCATTTTACTTTATCATAGGCTTTTTCGAAATCTATTTTAAAAATCACACCGTTTCATTTTTTCGTGTGAAGTTCGTGAAGCATTTCATGTAATATAACTACGCCCTCCATAATATTTCTTCCTAGTAAAAAAGCCGTCTGAGTCGGTCTTATTAGTTTGTGGGCAATCATAGATAATCTATTTGTCGCCACTTTTGTGAAGATTTTGAAAGAGACATTCAACAAACATATAGGCCTGTATTGTTGAATAACTCTTGCATCCTTCTTTTTGGGCAGCAAGATTCTGTTACCGAAATTAAGACGATTGAGAGGTAAGGTTCCCTGATAAAAATTAGAAAACAGAGCCATCAAATCGTCTTTAATTAAGCCCCAGAAAACTTGATAAAACTCCGAAGGAAAACCATCCGGCCCAGGCGCTTTATTATGTTCCATTTGGAAAATTGCCGCTCTGACTTCCTCATGAGTGAAGGGCTCGGTCAAGAACTCATTTTCCAGATCCGAAACTTGAGGTATGTCCTCCGTCTGAGATTCATCTAGTGAAATTAGAGAATCTTCAGATGGACCGAACATGTTTTTGTAATAACTGGTAATATGCTCCTTAAGCTGAGCATCACCAGTTATTATGTTATTACCATCCTCGAGCTGGAAAATACGAGTTTTTCTGTGTCTACCGTTGGCTAACAAGTGATAATATTTTGTATTAGCATCTCCTTCTAAAAGGTGTTTCACTTTAGCCCTCTGGTACCACTTTAGATCTTCCTCTCGAAGCAACTCAGCGAGCCTTTCATTCAAGACATGCTTTAAGTCTCGTTCAGATTCATTTAGCATGGTGCTTTCTGCCTTTTTGTCTAGTTCATCCAATTTATTTAAAAGAGTAGATTTTTCTTTCTTATAAGCACCACTCAAATGCATCGCCCAACCTCTAAGATGTTGGTGAAGCCTTCTAATTTTCATCTGCCACCTCTCAATAGGTGTTCCAAACGCTAGAGTATTTTGCCAAATCTCAGAAACCATCTCACAAAATCCTTCTCTTAACAACCACCCTAATTCAAATTTGAATTGAGGCTGATAAGTTGTGGAAGGGTTATTTGTAGAGAAAAGCAGAGGTGTATGGTCAGAAATTTCTCTAGAAAGAGCATATGCTGTGCTATGCGCATATTTGGACTCGAAGTCTGCAAACTAGCACCCTGTCCAATTTTTCAAAGGTTTGGTTTGGCAAATTGTTAGCCCAAGTGTATTTTCTTCCTGACAAATCTATTTCTCTAAGATTTAAGGCATCAATTACTGCATTGAACATAAAAGGCCATCTATCGCTGTAGTTATCATTATTTTTCTCATCCGGTCTCCGAATAATGTTAAAGTCACCACCTATAATAATAGGTAAGGCTTCATTTGAACATACCCGGACCATCTCAGACAAAAAATCGGACTTTTGATCCAACTGTGCCGGCCCATATACTAAGATTAGATTAAATTTAAAATCGTCCTCTTTGTGTCTTAATTTAAAACGAATAAAGAATTCTCCTTCCTCAATCTCCCCAATGTCAAAAGTTAACAAATGGGCGCCTAGAATCATGCCACCAGATCTGCCCCGTGGAGCCATACAGTGCCAAATAAAGTCTCTACCAGCACAAATAGTGTTTAGAGTCGATTGGGGAAAGTTAGCTCTACCAGTCTCCGATAAGGCAATGAAATCTAGGCTTTTCTCTTTTGTTAAATCTGACAGGAATCTATATTTTTACCATTAGCGAAACCATTACAATTCCAAAAAATGCCTTTCATTTTTAACAACTTTTATTACTATTCTTATTTCTTTTCTTATGATGAGGACGCCCTCTTGTTTTAAGTGATACGGGGGTTTGTAAAATCAAAGGATCACAAGGGTAAAATCAAAGGATCACAACCCCCATCACCTAGCCCTTCTGCAATTTCAGAACAAATAAGATTCAAAGCTTCAAGATCTAAATTATCTTCATTAGAACATACAGTTGATGCATCTTCCACTAAAACAATATTGTCCTCCCTTAGCTTATCATTCTCATTCAATCTACTAAATTCGATGTCTTTTAAACATTTTAAAGAATTAAAAATATCATGCTCATTGTTTCCTAGAACAACCCCTATTGATTTTGATGAAGTAAGTAAAGAAGAAACATCTCGTGAAGTAAAAGAGGTAGGTTGTTGCGGTTTACCTTTGTCAAGCGCAGATTCCAAGTTCTTCCTTGCTTTAAGCTTCGCTGCCTTCTCGGTGGAGTCCTGATCCACACTTGAGGTGTTCCTCTTGCTGGATCTCACCGGTGAAACTGTCCCACTGATATTTTTATTTTTTAGAATCCCAGAGTCGATCTGTGAGGGCATCATAGTAGCCTTCCATGCCCCATTACCATTTACAGCTCCTCCAGACTGAGAAAGCAGGACCACTGGTTTGTTATTAGGCTTCACAGGCTTGCTCTGGGAAATGGTAGAAGTTCCTACTTCCTCCAGCTGTGCCGTCCCATTATCTGCATTGTGCAGGCTGTCCATAGGTTGGAAATCCCCATTACCATTGCCATGTGCCTAAGCGTCTCCTAGTTTTCCATCAACATCCATTTTTTCCTCAGAATTTCCTTTTTTGGGATCTCCCTCCCTCGGGTCTCCCTTCTTGGGGTCTTCCTCTTTAGGATCACCCTCCTTGGTAGAGTCCATATCAATGAGTTGTGGCTCATCAGTAGGAGTGTCCTCCTCCACTCTAAATTGTAGCTCGTAAACAAAGTCACCAATGACCACATCCACAAAATCCGGGATGAGTTTCGGATCTAGCACTGCTACTTTCATTCTAGCTCTGCCAGTGTTCAAAGTGAAGATAGTGTCAACGGCCCGAGGGACACCTAAGATAGTTCCAACTGCCCAGATGATGGGAAATTCTCTGAACTCTTTAGGTAGTCCTCTAAACTGCACCCACACTTTATCAATCTCATATTTATAGACCTCATTCTCAGTACCTTTTTCAAAACGAATCTTGCCTTTAACTGGCTTGGCATCCATAGGTCCCCAATTCACCATTGTTTCCAATAGGTCAGAAGATGGAAAATTGATAATAAAAGCATCAGTGCCCTTTGTCTCAATTTCCCACTTATGTTCTTATCTGGTAGTAGTTTTTCTAATTCTACTGCCAATTGGTCTACAGTAAAAGAACCTTCCAAAACACATACCACAGCTGCTTTTCCTTCCACATTAGCTTTTGGATTTTCCACCACTGGAATGAAATAAAAGCCTAGTCCTTCCACAGCATAACCACAGGGAATAGCATTTGTATTTGTTTTCTTAATATTTGGACAAAGCTTAGTCACATGGTCACCAAAACAAACTTCACAGCAAAGAACAACAGTGCATTCGTGAATTGTATGACCTTTTGTACGACAGCGATAACAAAATGGCTTGCCCTTAGTTTTCTTTGAACCTTTATCCGATGACTCTGGGATATCTAAGGAAGTACCTTTCGGTTCACTGACCGGTGGGACAGTCCCCCCGAGATTTGCTGTAGCTTTCATGTTTACGGTGTCCACCACCATGGCGGTAGCATGGCTTGCCGAAGAAGCATCCCCCTTCCCTGTGCCGGTCTCCAACTAAGGAGGAGGCACAACAGAGCCCGGCGCTTGATGACCAGAGATGGCAGATGACGCGGCGTCCCCCTGCTGCTGGACGTGACCCCCCATGAGCACCTACTGGGGGTTCACCTCCATTGGTTGCGGCTGCGGGAATCCCCCGATGGGATGCTGGTACCCTCCTACGGTCTGGTACAGCCCATCATGTGGCGGGTTAGGGTAGGCACCCACAGCCCCGGACGGCCCATACTGGTGTGGTAGCACAGGATGCCGAGGATGAGGATAGTCGGTGTTATGGTGACCACCTCGACCCCTGCGACCCCCTTGGCCACGGACTCCACCGAAGTTTCTTCCCCCTCCATAGTAGTGAGCACCGCTATTTCTTCCACCCAAGTTGTTGTAGCCCCCGAACCTGTCTCGGCCCCGATGCGGGGCAAAGCCGCGGTCCGCACCATGGCCCCCTCGCCTCGGGAAGCCGTGACCTCGTCCACGTCCGCCAAAGCCAAGGTCATAACCCGGGTTGAAATAGGGGTTGAAGCCTGCGCCCCTGCCTCAACCATGCTCGCCAAAGTTTCCTCCATTGCCCGGCCCTTGCCCAACCATGTCTTTGCCCTCGCGAACCACGTCCGTGAACGAGCAGCGCAGTGACAAAGACGGTGATGGCGGCGGCTTAGGCGTGCAGCGAAGTTTTCTTTTGGTGCCGGTACGCAAGAAAAGGGCACATAGACCCTTCGTGGGTCTAAAAAATTTCCCGGGCCCGAGTTCAACACGGTCTGTTGGCCCAGTTCGCTCTGGCTCCGTCGTCCCTTCCACACCGCTAGAGACGCACGCAGCCGAGACCGGTAGCATCCGTTCGGTAAGCGGAGGAAATTCCGGATCAGAGTCCTGAACTCTTGGCTTTTCAAATTTTTTTGAAACCTCCATCTTCGTCACCCTAGAACAAAAGAACGGAGATCTCTGTTGACGGACTGGCGAGCTCAATCTATGACACAAAGCTGAAGACCTGTAGGTAGCCTTGGCAAGAATATCACCCAATGTCCATGGTGGAGACACTCGTGGTTGGGGTAGAGGTCCCTGCCATGGCACCCCGGCAAGCTTCCTTTCAACCATCGTGGAGACAATGGTCTTTGGGAGCCGAAGGGCATCAGACGAAGGAGACTTACCTGAGTCCAGAGCCTGTTCAACTCTATACAGATCGTCGTGTGTAAATCCTGTGTCTACAGCCTCGCTGATGAAGTCCGGCGTAGAAGGAGAAGCCGGTTCATCCTCCTCAGAGTCGGAGTCACCCCCTGTAGCCCAAAACCTGGACATGATAGGAGACGGCCCGACCTGAACTTGAAAGCCATGGATTGGCTTTGGATGCTGAGATGCTTCCATCGCCAGAGACACTGCTCTCGACAGAGCAGCTCGTCCCTCCGCACGCCTCCGATCCTCATCGTCGTCCGCGTCCTCCTCGTCCGCAACCGCCAGAAAGGAAGATGGCCGAAGTGCACTCCTCGTCGCCAGAGCGAGCGTGAGGCGGCGCCCTCTGCGACCGCGCCGGCCGTTCCTCGCATCGACGCTGCGGCAGCTGGTGCGCATCACCCCTGCGATAGAGGCGGTACCTCTACCTCGCATCAAAGCTCGCCAATAGCACAGTACCATGCAGCAGGCAAGTAGTCCAATGCAAAAAAAGCTGCTGGCTGCCGGCCACCAAGACAAGCTAGCAGCAGACGAAGATGGCGCCTAGATGGTGTAGTTCTTCATCCGCTGGAAGATGGCGCGGCTGGTCAGCACGGCGCTGATGATGACGCTCAGGCCGGGCTCCGTGAGCACGATGTCCGACGCGCCCCGCGCCGCATCCCGTCGCGTCCGCCACCGCGATCCCGATGTCCGCCTTCTTCAGCGTCGGCGCGTCGTTCACGCCGTCACCTGTCATCCCGCAGATGTGCTTCCGCTCCAGCAGCCGTATCCCCGTGAGCTCGGGAAGAAGGTGTTATGTACTTTGGATCGTCTAGGTGTGGATCCAGTGGGTTAGTTCTTTCCTGTTGAATCATGAGTTTGCTTCGGGGTAGGAGAGAGAGAGAGAGAGAGATGTAGGAGCATCTGACCGTCGGAGGAGCTTCCTGCCTTCACTGGTTCGTCGATGAAGATCTGCGCTAGGCAGCGACGTTTGGTGTAGGTGTGAAGACCGGCGGTGGTGGTGGAGGCAGTGGTGCTTCCCGCCGCTGGCAGTGCCACCCTCTGGATCGGATTAGGATTAGGACAGTGGGCTGTGGTGGCGGCGAACCTCGTGTCATGTGCCGTTTGCCCCACCTCCTCTTTATAGGCACTGTGCGACGGGGGCCCACTAGCCACGAGATGGCTGGACGTCTCCGATCAGGACGCGGTCAAGGGGTCCGTCTCGACCGTTGGGTCAAGACGGATGAGATCAATTCTAACATTCTCCCCCTTGATCTCAACTCATACTTTAACCTTAAACTTTGACTTTAATCCCTTTCACTTTTATTTGTTCCATCACAGATTAGTGTATAGAGCATGCTTCTTCATCATCACGGTCAATCGCCGATAGACTTAATGACTACAATACACATCTCTCTTCCAAAAGCAGATTCTTTAACTTTGGGCCCTTTATTGTATACGGAAATCATAGGCTATACCATAAACCCATGTCGATCGTGTGTTCTCTAAACACACTTTGGGTGGTAAGCCTTTGTACGCTGGATCCGCAAGCACTTGCTTGTTACTTTTATGTTTAATATTTTAGTATGATTCCGGACTTTCTCCTTCACAACGTACAACTTTATCGTCAATGTGTTTGGCAAAGACACTTGACCCGTTGTTATAGGAGCGAACTACTTAAATGGTTATTGCTTTGTTGTATACCATTATCAATTCCGGGTGTAAGTTCTTTTAACCACTTCGCTTTGTCCTTTAAGCCTCATATCAAGCTATCTTTGTGGGTATGCATCCTTGATGACACCATAACTGTTTCTTTGGAGCTTTTCCACAATAAAACTCCAACTGCGAGTGTTAGCTACTATGTGGGTTTCACTAAACATCTCGCCAAAATTTAACATTTGTACCCACAACTATTTGAGAGTACTTATTCTTTCTTACTCACCATGAGGCCTACAAATCTTTGCACAATTGCAAAACATTCTCATCTCCATTCCAGTGATCTATATCTGGACTGGACTTCTGCCAAAATATCCCGGATACATGAACTATGTCAGGGTAAGTTCTTGCTTATAAGCATTCATTAAGCTTCCAACAGCTGAAGCATATAGGACGTCCTTTTTAATCGATCTCACATTTATTCTTGGAACACTGAAAGTTTCGAAAACTATTACCCTTGACTATAGGAACAGGCGCAGGTTTATTCACATATATACTTTATTTCTTTAGAATCTTCTCTAAGTATACACTTGAGATAGTTCTAATACCCCTTTTCCTTTTATCTCGGTAAGTTCCAATTCCTGGAACGAATGATGCTTTACCAAGACCATTCTCATTGAAACTTGAGGACAAGAACTGCTTCTTCTCCAACAGTAGATTAACACCACTACTAGCGAGTAAGGTGCTACCCACATGCAGGATTAGGAAAATAAATTTCCCATGTTTAAACTTTGCATAAATACAATTGTCCTCTACATTCTCTTTAAAACCCAAACTTTCTTATTGTACTGTCAAACTTCAAGAACCACTGTCTTGAAGCTTGCTTTAATCCATAAATGGATTTCTTTAGGCAACATCCATTTACGTTCTTTTCCTTCCACGACAAAACCTTTTGAGTTATGCCATGTAAACGTTTCCATATAAATCCTCATTGAGTAATGTGTCTTTACATCCTTCTGATGTAACTGTAAATCGTAATGTGCCACTAATACCATTATGATTCTAAAAGAATTCTTGCATGCTCATTATTAATCTATTCCTTCTCTTTATGTAAATTATTTCACCACAAGTGGCGCTTTATTGCTTTCCATATTCTCTTTGGGTATCTTTCTATATTCTCTTTGGAGTCACCTTTGTCTTGTAGACCCATTATAGCCTACTGTTTTGGCTCCATTAGAAATTTCTTCTTAGTCACCAGAAATATCTGATTTTCTTATTCTTTGAGACCTTCTAGGGCCTCATGGCACTTCTTTCATATGGGGCTATTGTTACTCTTCATTGCCAAAAGGCAATTGTTCTATAACCTCCTGTATCACAAGATCCTTGTTTACTTATTCATCCTCTTTAAGAGCTAACATCTTGTGTTGTATATGTCATACAACATCAACATGTATTAAGCAATTTGTTACTCTAAACACTGTAGTGGATATGTAATCCCACTTCTATTCAAGCTTTAGGTATCTACATACCATGCTCCCCCAGATTACTCCATCTTCAGTAAAGATGGTGTATCTTCAAATTTCTTATTTTGTGTTTAATCTGCTAAAAACTCATATGGCGTCATCCAGTATAAATACTAGCTGACTATGCTATCTTCCTATCGGAACTGTAAAAGGTCCAGAAATTTAGCTATTTCTTTACTTTAGGGGTATCATAATTATGACCGTCTTACTCCCTCAACGATCATATTCATCTTTTATAGATCACTTTTACCTTCAATGCATAGCGTGCATTGCTTATCTGAAGTATGAGGAAGTATCTTTCTTAATCTTACATTTCTCCCCCTCGAAATGTGGTATGAACTTTTCTACCACAATTTCGAAACATTCAGAACTCTTGTGAATGAGGAAACTTTGATTACTTACTTCATCCACATGATTACAGCATGCAAACAAAATTCGTATGGGAGTACATTTTTCTCATTACACTTCAAAACTCAACATAGTCTATTATTATCAATACTTCTGCAAGTCATGCTTGCATATCATTCTTATCTTTTGATTCACATGCAACTTTATTTTGTTCTTAAACTTATTAAGTACTTAATGACCATGACACAATCAGAGTGTACGGTCAATACTAGGATAGCATAAAAGCTACCTCAAACTTCTCTCCATGTGCGGGATATACTTAGAGCACATGAGTCATCAAATCCTTCTCCCGCCATGCGGGATAAGTACTATGCCAAACTCTCCCGTCATGCAGGATTGGTTAACATATGTACTATGCCAACTTTACCCTGCCATACGGGTATTTTCTCAAACTTTTCCCGCCATGTGGGTACTATCATAAACTTTTTCCCGCCATGCGAGATATTCCCTTGAACGGACATAATTGCCAGGATTGGCTCGTGTTCAATCATCAAATTCAGAAATAAATCCGAATATTCTTTTAACACACATGTTTAATCCAATGTTAGTCAAATTAAACATGTATATGACTTTTACAACTCTCATAAGTGAAGCTGAAAATAAATTCTTCTCCACAGAGAGTACATAAAAGACATTTCTCAATGAAGAATCTCATTGATCTATCTCTTTTCTTGGATCAATATCCTAGAATTCTTTTCTTTTGAAGCTATTTTTTAAAGAGAACACAGTCCCTTAACCAATGACATTCTTTCATACATAACTTGCCCTTAGGCATTTCATCATCTGAGTCACAAGTACCCAGCTCATTTCTCTTTCTGCCTTCAAAAATGAAAGCATGGAGGTCTTTTGTCTGAAAAAATATTCAACAATAATGCTCATTAAACTTTGAAAACTTTATGTTCTATTCTATATCACCGTTGGGCAGAAATAGAATAAAACATCATTCTTCTACATTAATTCCACATCACCGTTGGGCAGAAATGGAATTAATGTATAGAAATTCAATAATCTTAAAAACATAAAACTGCTCCTCAAAATTAAATTCTCCCGTTGGTTCGAATTTAATTAGAAGACAATCAACTTCATTGTAGCGGAAACATGAAAAATACATTTCTCTAGTTTAAGAGCATTCCTTGATCTTTATATATTCTCTGAAAATTGGTCACTTTGATGCAAAATTCATCAGAGATTTAAACTTTAATCATAAAACTCACTATAATATTGTTATTATCAATGTTGGTCAGAAAATAACAATACCATAATTTTAAATTTAAACTTAAACTCATAAATAAACTTATAATATTGTTATCATCAACGTTGGTCAGAAAATAACAATATTATAATTTATCTTAACTATCAACCGACTATTCCTCCAATTAAAAATTTTTCCAGTTTATTCCAATTTTAACTGGAGGATAAACTTTTCATCATTTACTGAATAACTATAACTGCTCTTCAAATTAGAAGACAATAAACCTTTAACTTTGCAGCGGAAACTTGACAAAATTTCTTTATATACTTTTCAGAAGCATTTTACTGTACTTTTCTACTCTCTGAAAATTCTAATACGTTGGTGCAATAATTATCAGAGATTTTAAATCATTCTTTGAATGAAATCAACAAAATTTGCTTCTGAAAAATAATAAAACAATTTTTAATCATCATCTTTGTGCATTCGGCCCGGTCCAAAGATCAGATAGCCCGGAGCCCACCAAGAGCGGTGCAGCACGCGCCCACCGCACACACGCCGCCCATATGCTACAGAAGCTACAAGGACAAGCAAGCAAGAAGTAGCTGCTGCCCGCATAAGCGAGCAAACAAGACGACCCACCACCACTCTGCGCGCCTTCCTCCCCGCGCCCAGGCCGCAACCTGGGCCTGGGCCGGGAAAGCTCAATCCCGCCTGGGCCGCTGAGTGGCCCGGTCATTCCACGCCGTCGGATCTTGATCGGACGGTCGTCCTTGCATTCAGCCTTGAACAAAACCCGACACGGTGGCCTCTCACCGTGAAACCCTAACCTCATTTCCACCCTCCCTTCTCTCTCATCGCAGTCATGCAGCTCGGAGATGCAGCAGCAGCAGGCGACCAGCCACCGAAAGCGAAGAGAAAGTGGGCGTAAACAATGGAGCAAGCGAGCCCGGCGCCGTCGTTGCCCCTCGCCGGCGGCGGCGCGTTTCCCGATCAGGAGCGCGCCGCCGAGCGGCTTCTGGCCGTGGCGCCCCGTGGCTGGATCCCGACGAGCAAAGTGCCCCCGGCCGCCCTCTTTTTTTTCTCCCGTAGGTGGCGGCAAGGCACTGACGGTGAGGTAAGCTCTCTGGGTTTCCCTCTTCCCTTTTTCCCCTTCTGTATTTCTCTTTTCTACTCGGATCTGATCCGATTTGGGGACGGGGATTGGAATTAGGGTTAGGGTTCGAATACTTTTCGAAATCGAAAACTCCTTTCCCCGTTTCTTCACCCGATTAGGGTTTAGGGTTGATGAACCCTTTGTATTTCTTTTCTTTCGATCCGAATCGGATCTAGCTCCGTTCTTTTCTTTGCTGTTATCTTGATTCTCTTCCCACGCGTCAGCTAGCCGACAGTGGGTACTCCATCCCGCGTGAGGCGGTAGTGACGACGGCGGGGAGGCCCTGGTAAGACTTCCCCCGGACCGCCGTCAATTTCTTTTCCCTTCTGTTAGGGTTAGGGTTATGGGTACCCCTCCCCTTTCTCTCTATTCTTTGCTAGGATTACGGTTTCTACTTCTTCCGATTTAAAAACCGTTCATCTTCCCCACGCGGTTCTTCGTTCTCTGTCTAGATCCAAACGGATCTAGTCTATCTTTTCTTTTCTAATCAGTTTCTAGCCCCTGACAAGATCCACGCCTAGGTAAACCGGCTCTGATACCATTGTTATGTACTTTGGATCGTCTAGGTGTGGATCCAGTGGGTTAGTTCTTTCCTATTGAATCATGAGTTTGCTTCGGGGTAGGAGACAGAGAGAGAGAGAGATGTAGGAGCATCTGACCGTCGGAGGAGCTTCCTGCCTTCACTGGTTCGTCGATGAAGATCTGCGCTAGGCAGCGACGTTTGGTGTAGGTGTGAAGACCGGCGGTGGTGGTGGAGGCAGTGGTGCTTCCCGCCGCTGGCAGTGCCACCCTCTGGATCGGATTAGGATTAGGACAGTGGGCTGTGGTGGCGGTGAACCTCGTGTCGTGTGCCGTTTGCCCCACCTCCTCTTTATAGGCACTGTGCGACGGGGGCCCACTAGCCACGAGATGGCTGGACGTCCCCGATCAGGACGCGGTCAAGGGGTCCGTCTCGACCGTTGGGTCAAGACGGATGAGATCAATTCTAACAGAAGGGAGCCGCGGCAAAATAAATCGCGGGAAGAAGGATGCCGTGCGGGAACGCCGTATCCGCGCGAGCTCGCGTCCACGTAAAGTTACGTGGAAAAGGGGTAAGATTTTCGAAGTGCGTAAATTTTAGGATGAAGTATTAGAAGTTGTTGGAGAGGGTTTTTTTCTTATCTTTCTAAAAACTAATGATTAGGAGGTGGTTTAGGCTCTTGGAGATGCTCTTAGCGTAGTTGCTCAGGTTATATTATTTAAGCCGACTGGTACATGTAGGATTGAAAGGTTCTAAAACATTTCGGTACATATAATAGTCTATCTAACCTGATAAACAACTAGCCCACTCACTCACTTGGGCCCATCTAGGGAACACTTTTTTTTATTTTGACAAAATCTGGAACGCTTGCGCGGCCATCGTACCAAACTGTTGGTGAGGCCCATTTCCTTGCTCTTAGTTTTTTTATTTTTTTTTTTGAAGAAATTTCCTTGCTCTTAGTCGCCTCGCCGACAGTTCACAGCAGAGACGAGGAGAGCATAGCCCAAGAATCCCAATTTTCTTGTATGATTTGAAAAATTAAAGGGACGAAGAAAAAGGAGAACAATGAGGCCTGGACGATACATCGATGACGATCCCTCTCGCCGACATACGGGTGCATCAGTCATCTATGATCTATGCCCATGCATGCTTCCATCCTGTGCGATTGCACCGACACTACAGCATGACGTCTTGCAGCATATATGTTGGGGCACGCTATAATGACAAACGCCGGTACATCACCTGGATCCAGAACCATAACGTCCAGTTCTGGTGCACAAAGAGGCCTCCTACATTATATTGGAGAAGATGATACTTGACCACTAGACAATTGTGTTCTTTTCGTGTTTGTTTCTTATATATTCGTATATATTTTTTAGAAAAAGGAATTTTTATTTCGGTCTCTACAAGAGTTTTGCACACAACCAATTCTTATTACAAAATCAGCCTCTTACTGTTTTTTAAGCTCTCAAAAAGCGAAACCAAACAAAGGAAAAATTGATTAAACACTAAGCGCTAAGCCTTTTCAGCAACGACCATCCATGCTTGAGGAAAATTTCCATAGCCATAGTCTCCATCATGCGACATGCCCACTTCAGAAAAGGTTTGTCGTTCTTCTTTTGCAGGGCGTTCCAAAAGCAGGTTCAATAAGTGTCCCTGAAAACAACATGCAAATAAGAGTATAGTCATTTTTTATCAAAAATCCCTTCATTTCTAAATAGCCAAATAGACCACAAGATTGCACTTGCCCCCATACAAATCAGAGAGCGCAAGTGTTGGTCTATTTGTACATCCCACAGCCTAAATAAGTCGGTTACATCTTTTGGTGGTTCGAGATTAAAAGCACTTCGTAGACTCTCTAAACAAATCTAACCACATGACAATCAAAGAACAAATGCTAGATAGTTTCCTTATTGTCTCCTTTCCATTTTTTTAAATTGTCTTTGGTTAAAATTACTCCTTTTATCAACAACCAAATAAATATCTTGATTTTAAGTGGTAATTTTAACTTATGTAAGGAAAAAGGACCCTAGACCAATTTACTTTGGATTTGGGTGTGGTGTTTGATGAACAACACAACCAAATTGGACTAATGAATTTGCAAGTAATTATTTTGTAGTTCAATAGGGTGCAAGACGTGACTTGGACGAAGGCGACATAATGATCCCATGATCAACACCATAAGAGAAGACCCAAGATATCAAGAATAGTCCAAGCACGAAGATGGGAACCAAGCCGGATGCAAGATCGCGAAGAAATGAGCTCGGCAGAGGTGACCGGATGCGACCCTAGGAGGACCGGACGCGTCCGATTAGTTGCTCGGCAACAGCAGGCATCAGTAGCTGTGACCGGACGCTGAGCGAAGCAGTGACCGGACGCACAGATGACACTGTTCTTCTTCACGGCAATATTTTCAGCGTGATCGGACGCGACGGCAGGATGACCGAACGCACCAAGAAGTAGCGTCCGATCATGTCTAGAAAGGTTCCAGAGTGGCGCCAGCGCGACCGGACGCGTCCGATCGAGTGAGACCGGACTCGGCCCAGAGTCTGATCAATGCGCGCTCTCCAAAGGTCGACAAGACCGGACGCGTCTGGTCAGAACGACAGCAGCGTCCGGTCACTAGCAGAAACGTTGGTTTTGATTCCAATGGCTAGTTCTCTTATTTGGGGCTATAAATATACCACCAACCGGCCATTTGAGTGTAGGAGAGCTGAGGAAACATACCAAGGGTGTTGATACACCATTTTAGTGATCTCTATTTGCATAGTGCTTAGTGATTCATTAGGTGATTAGCGTAGGTGCTTTGCGATGTGCTTAGGTTGATTAGACCATCTCTTATGCGTTTGCTCTAGGTTTAGGCCTAGTGTTTAGTGAGGTTTGTACACCTCTTATCATTTGGTGCTTGCGCGCACCATTGTTGTACATCGGAGGGGCTTGTAATCTTGCGAGATCACATCAACCGCATTTGTGGTGTGGCCGTCACCATGTACCAAAGGGAACAAGGCCCGCGGCATTTCGGCCAGAAGCTTGATAGTGAAGACGGCGGGGAGCATCCGGGAGAGGTTTGCTAGATGGCACGTCGGAGACCCACTTGTGCGTGGGGAAGGCCCGAGTGTCGATGAAATATGGTCGGCAGTCCATCTAGGGGTATGCCCATGATGGTAGATTGTCGGTAGACGGTGCATGTAATCAGGAACCAGATGGTTACAGAGACACAAGACACAAGATTTATACAGGTTCAGGCCGCCAGTGTGGCGTAAAACCCTACATCCTATGCTCTGTTATTTGTATTGATCTGGGGTGAGATCTGTATGATCTGTATGATCTTGTCCGTTAGGGGACCCTTGCCCCTCCTTATATATTCCGAAGGGACAAGGTTACAAGTAAAGTATCCAATTTGGTACAATTACAATATAATGTCGTGCTCCGCACGTCTTCACCTTGCGGGCTAGGCCACTTCCGGTGGTGCAGCCCATGTATACCCATGAGGGTATAGGGGGTCTATTCCCCCACAGCTAGTCCCCGAGCGCCTTGTATCCTTCGAGTAGCGTCGTCTTGAGCTTGCCAGAAGGATGTAAGGGGCTCAAGATAAAATTTGAAAAATATTTCTCCCGAAGTGTGCCCACTTTAACTCTGAGTCGAGAAGAGACACCGTCGTCCTTGTAGAATCGGAGGCGTTTGATCCATCAGATCGAGCACATTCACCGCAAGGTGAAGTGTGCCCACTTAGTCCCCGAGCCTGGTAGTAGGTGACGTAGGCACGTGGTGCCAGGGTCTAAAAAGAATTCCCAGTTAAGTTGAGAATCCAATCATCGTACAGGCGATACAAGATGCACCGGCAGGTGCATCGTACCGATGTAGTCCCCGAGCTTGCTGGAAGGCGAGGTATGAGCCTTGTAGCAAGATCTAAATGAGAAAGAATATCCTAATTGTATGCGAGTCGCCAGTCGCATGTAGTTGATACGCAAAGTCCCCGAGCTGTGGTCGGAGAGTGGTCGAGGCAGTCCCCAAGCACAGGTCGAGGGGCGAGCGGCAGAGTCCATGAGCTATGGTCGGAGAGTTGTCGAGGCAGTCCCCTAGCATAGGTTGTGGGGCGAGCGGCGAAGTCCCTGAGCTGTGGTCGGAGAGTGGTCGAGGCAATCCCCGATCACAGGGCGAGGGGCGAGCGGCAAAGTCCACGAGCTGTGGTCGGAGAGTTGTCGAGGTAGTCCCCGAGCACAGGTTGAGGGGCGAGCGGCGAAGTCCCCGAGCTGTGGTCGGAGAGTGGTCGAGGCAGCCCCCGATCACAGGGCGAGGGGTGAGCGGCGAAGTCCCCGAGCGTAGCTCGAGATCCCTGTAATATAAATATATAGAACGGTAGTATATGATGTACAAAATAATAATTTATGGAGAAAAAATCAGCAGTGAAGAAATAGCATATGACGCTCAGCAGTCATTTGCAAATGAGCATGATGTGATAAAGTAGTTAGTGCTTTGTAAACATCAGTGTTAAAATGAAGTTTGTGTTTATACTTTATATAAACCGTCCAACCAGTTAGCGTGTAGCTGAGTCTCCAGCCCTAGCTAGCCCATAGTCCATAACGTCGAGCGCGGAGTCCGTGCACGTGTAGGAGGAACAGGCGTCGCTAAGGAGCCGCTGCCGACCACCCATAACGCAGAGGGCAGACGCTCGTGCACGTGTAGGGAGGAGCCGGAGACAGGGCCGTCTCTAGAGGCATTGAGCGTCAACATGACTAGTCAAGGATTTGTATTAAGTATAGTTGTATGTTATATTTAAGATGGTATACATGGACAAACGTTATTTGAAGAATAATCATGACAAGGACGCTGTGGAGAAATGTCGTAATGAAAATTGTATAAAATATAAATATTAGAAGTGTACTTATCTTTGGATAGAAATCTGGTCGATGGCGATAAAAGTTGTCCGATCCTCGTACTTTTCGGCCTGTTGTGACGACGATGGTCGCGGTTGTCGTAGCGCCGTTCTTCGCAGCGATCATCATTGCGACGTGGTCTGGTGGTCGACATGGTCGGAGCTCGGCAGAGCCGCTCGGGACGTGGTCGACGTGGTCTGGTGGTCGAGGTCGGTGGAGCCGCTCGGAACTGGTCGACGTGGTCCGTGGTCGACGTGGTCGAAGCTCGGCGGAGCTGCTCGGGACGTGGTCGACGTGGTCGGAGCTCGGTAGAGCCACTCAGGACGTGATCGACGTGGTCGAAGCTCGGCGGAGCTGCTCAGGACGTGGTCGACGTGGATTGCCGACAACTCGACGTGGGCTCGGACGGCTTGCTTGGTGTGTGACTATCACTCGCCAATCGGCTCGCTTTCGGCTCACTTGATGTCCGAGTCGCCGAAGAAGTCGTCTAGATGTATATCTCGTATTGACGTAGTGCAGGTTCCCAATAGCTAGCTTCTTTTGTACTTGATGACACACAGCATGCACATTGGAGTCGGAGTCAGAGTCGACACTATCAGGCGGAGGCAGAGTCGAATTCTCTCGGTGGCGGCGGTGCATCGACAAAGCAGGACGACGCCGTGCTGATGGAGATGAATTCCTGCCAACGAATAGATACATGGAGAAATAGATCCGGAAATACATATATACTCTGTATATTGTAATAATAAAAATATAACTTAGCTTGTCTATTTAGGCGACGCGACCCTTGCATGTGCATGTTAGCATGCAGGCTGAAAGATCATGACCATCCATAACAAACTGCATGGTCTTGTAGATCGGATCGTAGGCCTCCCTGGTTTGCTCGATTGGATTTTTCTGTTATCTTCTTGATCAGCTTGACGTGGCTGGATCAAAGTTGATCTCGTGTTGTGAAACGTAGATGATCGTTGCTTTGTTACTCCGTGGATGTACCGCATCATGCACGTGTAGGTGTATACACGCACGCAAACCTCTGTATTCAATTAGCTTGCATGTCCTTTTTGTTGGTTGAGGATGACTTGTACGTCGTCTTTTGCATGGAGCTGTAGCTCGATACATCGATACGCCTTTCTTTGTTGATTGCCTGGAGCCTTGATCGCACGCCGATCGCCGGTCTAGGCCCTCGCGATGAGTAAGCGTCCTCCGCGGCAGCTGAAGTTGCCACGGATGTCGTTGTTGAAGAAAGATCCCATCTGGTTCACCGGAGGATCAGCGCGCACGACCCCTAAAGGGGACCCCTACCTGGCGCGCCACTGTCGACGAAATATGGTTGGCAGTCCAACTAGGGGTATGCCCATGATGGTAGATTGTCGGTAGACGGTGCGTGTAATCAGAAACCAGATGGTTACAGAGACACAAGACACAAGATTTATACAGGTTCAAGCCGCCAGTGTGGCGTAAAACCCTACGTCCTGTGCTCTGTTATTTGTATTGATTTGGGGTGAGATCTGTATGATCTTGTCCGTTAGGGGACCCTTGCCCCTCCTTATATATTCCGAAGAGACAAGGTTACAAGTAAAGTATCCAATTTGGTACAATTATAATATAATGTCGTGCTTCGCACGTCTTCACCTTGCGGGCTGGGCCACTTCCGGTGGTGTGGCCCATGTATACCCATGAGGGTATAGGGGGTCTATTCCCCCACACCGAGGCTATCCAAGGAGTTACCCGACCGGGAGGTTGGCCCTTGTGAGGGATTCCTTGCGAGGGGCTCCAACGAAGACTAGAGGGAAGCTTGCGCGCTTCTCGATACCTTGATAAAAATACCAGTCTCATCGATGGGAGTTTGCATATCTCTACCTTACTCTTTAGCTTTCGTATTTACATTGCAATCTTGGTTTGTGCTTTACTTTCCTAACTTACTGATAGGCTAATTGATAGGTTTGAAACCTAGGTTGCATAACTTCTTTCTGTGGTAGAGATAGCAACACACTAGCAAAACTATAATTGCACATTTAGATAGTTTATCTTTTGCATTTGTTTTTGCTTAGGATAGAAAAAGAGGCCATAGTTTAGAGTAGATCTTTAAGTTGCCTAATTCAACCCCCCCTCTTAGGCGTCACGGTCCCTTACAACTTCCATAACAACTTATACTCCCTCCGTTCCAAATTATAAGTCATTTTAACTTTCACCTTAACTTTGAGTACTTAATTATTCATTAGCAAATTTTAGTTTTGTTATTTCTTGTTCTTACTTGTGTTCTTGAGTCGTAGGCACATATTAGTCTTCGAGGAGAGGTCAACTAGAAGCTGCAAGGCTGATAACCAGAGGAGACATGGTGTAGCGATAGCATGATTCCAGTCTTTGTGATCGAAATCTGGATCGTCATGTGCATTCCTCCACCTAAATCGAAAATTATCTTGACCTAATGGAAGATCGGGCACTCCCGTTTCCATCTGGTGGTGGATCCCATGGTGGGCTAGGTGGTGATGGCGAGGGACAAGGAGGGGCGAGAGTGGCAGACATGGTTGTTGAAAGCAACGATGAGCTCTAGCGACAACCATGAGGGGGTTTGGTATGCTCCAACAAGCTCGATGCTCCCCAATGGCGGGCTCACCCGGCTGGTGTCTTTTTAATCCAATGTCACCGCTGAGTCAGCTGATGGTTACAATCTTTATTTTCACTGCCGGCTGATGTCATGAGCCATCGTTATGATCTTTATTTTCACTGCCAGTTTAGAAAACGAGCGATGATGAGGATGAAAATGTTTGTGTAGTAGTGACAAACCTATTAAGAGACGGGGTCTATGGTGAATATTGCAGTAGTGACCTTGCATTTGTTGGAACTATGTTTAGATTTTGTTTTTCTTTTCTTTACCTTGGTTCGGTGAAGATCGGGTATTTTCGTCTTTTACCTTTGGTTTCAATGCAATCTCCTATTGATTCCTCCTGTCTCTAAATGATGTGTAGGTAGCAGGTTGCAACTTCGGCTCTTCGAAAGATCCTTCGATGTAAATAACAGTAACTTCTGAGTTCCGATGGATCATGTTTTTACTTGGAAAATATTCTGATAGCTAGAACACCAAGATATGAGACTTATTTTGGCTATACAATGTCATTTGTTTGTGAATTTGTGTTTCCTTCATCAGTTGATTTTTTTTATGATTTATTTTTCAAATGCCACCATAGCGTTAGCATGGGCACTATGATTGAAAGGTTCTAAACATTTTTGGTACTTATAATAATAATCTAAACTGCAGCTACTTGATAAACAGCCAGCCCACTCACTTGGGCCCATCTAGGGAACACTTGTGCGGTGCTCGTACCAAACTGTTGGTGAGGCCCATTTCCTTGCTCTTAGTAGACTAACCGACAGATTACAAGAGGGATGAAGAGAGCATAGTCCAAGAATCACAATTTTCTTATGATTTGGAAAAAAGGGGAAGAACGAAGAAAAATGAGAGCAATGAGTCTTGGACGGTCCATCGATCGCTGTCGTCGACGTACGGGTGCATCAGTGTCATCTATGCCCATGCACGGTTCCATCATCCTGTGCGAATTTCATCATGCACACCGACACTAGAGCATGACGTCTCGCAGCGTATATGTTGGGGCACGCTATAATGAGAAATGCCTGTACATCACCTGGATCCAGAACCATAGCGTCCAGCTTTGGTGCAGAGAGAGTCCCAGTCTCGCAGAGGCCTGATCCTACATTATATTGGAGAAAACGATACTCGATTGCTAGACAATTTTGTTCTTTTTTGCGTTAGTTTTGTCTTATATATTCGTATATAGTATATATAGACGAGAACTGCTTTTCTTCATCTCCACCAACACAGACGACGTTTCTTTTGATGTACTCCCTCTATCCCAAAATAAGTGACATTTTTTTATTTCCAGACATCTTGTTTCACCGTTCGTTTTATTTAATTTTTTTATGTAAATTATAAAATAAATAAATTATTATTAAAGTATTTCTAATGGTAAAATAATTCATAACAAAATAGATAATATTTATATAAAATTTTGAAGAAGACGAACGGTCAAACAAGATGTCTGAAAGTCAAAACACTTATTTTAGGACTGGTCTTGTAGCAGGCGGGTAGTATAGTACCAGCAGCACGTACCAGAATTGGTTGACTTTGTGAATTCAGTTACGCACATTTTTTATCCATCGACGAAGTTGATGTTGCCCTAACAAGCTCGTCAACACGCCGCAAAAATCGACGACGCCAATCACGGCGACCAAACTGAATCGATGTATTAGCACTAGTTGCATATACTCCGCCGTCCGCCGCGTAGTACAGGCACTAAAGCCAGCTTGTTTCCGACTGAACAGAACAATCCACACGACGAGCAGGAGCTGGAGCTGCATGGGCAGCAGGCTTGTAGCAGGTCGGTATCGAGCAATAATTCGTGGCATGTTGCCCATGTACCAAACAACGTTGACGATCCTGCATGGATTGACAGGTAGCCTGCTGACAGCAGGTCAATTAATCTGACTCGTGACGCGCCTCCCTGATGTACCACAGCACAGCACACAGCCAGTCGCCGTGTTGCCGACAAAAACAGTTTTTTTTTTATAAGAAACAGGTTCTGTTCTGATAGTAGTATTGGATGATCGAAAAATATAAGTTGAAGGACAAGATCAGAGGCACCTGCTGGAACCAAGTCACCGTCATCTAATGCAACATCGATCAACAACTTTGATTTGGTGGCGCCACAGTAGGCCAGTACCAAGCCAACCAACAATTTGTTACACGAGTGGTACGTACGAGGTACGACGTGCAGCCCCTAGCTACCAGCAGCTAGCTATGGTCCTTGCATTGAACGGAGCTGGCTGCGACGCTTCAGGGATGATGGCGTAGTAGTCGATCAGACGATCACCGAATGCCTGTTCACGTACACGCACGACGACTGCAAATTGCACCCAGCGGAACCAACTTGTATACAGCATGTCTTCTTGTTACCGAATTGAAAGCTTACACCTGGTTACCAGGCGAAACTACTTGACCTTCTCACCTTCAATCACGTGAGGTCTGGAGGTCGGGTCGGAGTCGCAGGGTGTTGGGGGTGGCGCGCGGCCCTTTTTGGCTTCACGATCGATCGTCAACCATCGTCGTCTCTCTTCTTATTCGGCAGGCACGTCAAAGTGGCCAAGCTACCATTAGCTTTAGGGGATCGATGCTTCCTCTAGCTCTAGTCCTCTTTCCGGTCTACAAGAAGTCGTGTCCATACTTCTCTTTGTCGGACACAAGAGAGTCGTGTTCACAGTCGAATTAGGGAATCGAGAGTACTACATACAATTGAAAAGGGATTAACTCAATTTTGTGCTAAATACACAAGATTCAGGAAAGAAAACCGGCCCACGGATTTAAGCGGCTGCTGCACCTAGTTTTTTCATGCGAAAAAAACAGAATTGAATCTGCATGGCCGGCTTGCTAGTTGGCCTCATTGTTTTTGGTCTCTTGTTGTACGTGTGTCTAGGTTGTGTGCCGCTCTATGCGATCTAGTTCTTGCTGGTGCGTGACTAGACTTCAGGTTAACATACTTTTTTTTGGTGATTCCGCTTGGGACCAAAACGATCCTGATCTACTAACAAAATGTCTGAAGGCAACAATAAGAAGACGAACGATTTCACCGATCTGAAGAATCCGGTGAACATCATCTTGCCTTTGTCGCTGGATCAATTTCCCGATGACCTTCAACAAATGCTGGAAGTAAGATTCACCGCCGATCTAAAGGCAGTCCGGTCGAGTTGCACCACAGATCGGCGGGTTGTCATCATCCAATCTTCAGCAAATCTTCTACTTCTGCACTGCATTGCCTGAGGTAAAGAACGATGAAAATGTTGATGATCCATCTCCTACTCACACTAACTATACTAAGATGCAATAATCATAAGAAAGGCAATGACGCGTGTTGTACGAGGACAAATTAAAACAAGTGTAACTGCTGGGCGGTTTGGGCTTCCATGTTGGACCTTCGGTGCATTCATGTCATCGGAAAGTGGTCTCTAAAGATGGCAGGATACGACAACACTTGACAGACCCTCATTCTCACGCGCGCGCATCTCAACAGGGAGTAATTGGCGTCATAAATTCAGTTTCTGAATATGGGCACGCACCGTTGCAAATGTCCTTGTTTGATGAAGCTGCATACAAGTCAACAAGAAGCTACGAACGTTTCTCATTTGTAATTTTACTTCCTCCGTCCACGAAAGAATGTAATTCTCACCTTTTGATGAGTAAAACAATTTCAATTTGATCAAAGCTATATAAACAAGTATAAATATTTAGACATAAAATAAGTATCATCAAATTAATTATGAAATATATTTTGTAGTAAACCCAGTTGACGACGTAAATGTTAATACTATTCTCTATAAGGCCAGTCTCAGTGAGAGTTTTATCAGAGTTTCATTTACATTCAATAAACTGACACATAAGCATTTTTTATGATATAACAACATTTCTAAGAAGAGAGAGAAGAATGAGTTTCATGGGGATGAAACTCTAGTGGCACAATTACCAACTCTCTTTGATTCATGAAATAATTAAATATATATCCAACTATAGAATGAAACTTTCGATTGAGAGTAAATGTTTTATCCATGTTTTATTTTATTTTACATGACATGTTAGTATTGGAAACAATGTCAAGAAACTCCCCACTGATATTATCCTAAACTTGATCAAAGTTACACTACTGGAATCTCTCTTTTTTCTGTGTGTGCGAAAACCCACGGAAAAATTCGAATACCGTCAGAAAATAACCCACAGAAATAGAATGACAGAAAAATTGACTTTTTCTGTGGGTTCACCGTCAGAAATAATTTTTCTGTGGGTCTCACACGCACAGAAAAATTGTGTTCACCCAGATTAAAACTAATTTTTCTATGTGTTAATCCACACAGAAAAAAAGAAATAAACGCACAGAAAAACACACATGTTTTTTTTTTCTGTCGGTCTAGTGAACTCACAGAAAAATTTATTTCACCCAGATTAAAAATAATATTTCTGTATAGCCAGCCTCACAGGAAAAAAGAGTTAAACACACAAAAAAAATTATTTTAAAACAGTAGCAACAGCATATTAAAATATATATTGTCCATTCAGTAATGAAGTCTACAAGCACGGCTCATAACTAATGACTATCATCATATTTCATCATACATGAATAGTATCATTTAGCCATGCATCAACATGTTACATTCAGCAATCTCAATACATGTAATCAGCATGAAAGTTGTTACATATCATTGTTGTTCATAACAATGGACTCAATGTTTCAATGTCATTATACAGTTACAAAACACAATGTTATTGAAACCATATAAACAAAGCACGGCTACTGATCAACATATCTACAATCTATTCTCAAACTAAGACATTCCCAAAGCCTCCTACAAAAGACCATTTTTCATTAATTAGAGTAATCTTGTGAATAGGAAAAAATATTCAGAGGTAAAGAGAAAAGTAATTTCTAATAGACATTGAACTGAATTAACCATAACTCAAGATAGTGTTTAGACACTAGTCCACAAATTTCAGTAAGTTTATGAACCCAACCACAAGCCAAGCTAAATCTATAGTTCAGTGTTTAGACCACCCTATTTATTAATGGGGAAAAGGCTATTGGGCTAACAAGCGTGTCAGTAGGGGAGAAAGCTGTGAGCAAGGTAACAGGAGACAGCATGCATGCAAGGATTACACTATTATAAAGAAATAGATATGCTGGATTGGTTGTCAAGCATCAATTCAACTCTAACACAATGAACCCTCCATAGCAATTCAAGTACTTCATGTGTACAAACTAATGGGGGAAAAACAATGGATAAATTCTTCAGTTCGCTAGAAGCAACAATCTCCAGTAAGCTGGACACATATTGTAAAACAGATGGTCTATATTCATACTATATTATTATGTAATATTAAGTTCTGGAAGATTGTCCACAGTTGTAAGATCTTATAGCTTAGATGATACTAGCTAATATTTGGTTTCATCAACAAAACTAAAAGACCTAAATAAAAATAATTATAAAAAAAACTAGTTCAAATGAGAATACCTGAAGACAGCCAACCATGAGTATATTTGTCAGTCAAACTATACTAATCATTGCAGACTTTGACCATGTGTTGGCCTAGAATCTTTTCCAAACCCTGGAAGCACAAAAACAACCCAATTTAGCAATCACAGACATCCCATTGATAAAAGTACAAAAGCAATAGAATGACATAAGAATAATACAAAAGCAACAGAAAGGTTCTTATCCGATAATAATGTTGCTCTAAAAATATTTCCAGAACTGAATTTTTTGGATCTGATTACTTATCACTACTAAACTATTTAAAAAAACTATCCTCATAGAAGGGCCTTTCAGCAATGCATGCTGCCCAGTGAATTCTGTGGAAGGGGACCTTCATATGTTTAGGAGATCAAGCTAGGAAGTTCAGCTGTCCTTAATACTGTAATCTACAAGATGGTAGACTTTTTTTTGACATATTTCCCGGCTTTCAGCTTATAAGATTATACTCGAAACCCATTTGGCACAGTGTAGCAACTCTCATAAGTATACAGACAAGTGCATATATATTACACAGAAAACACGAACTCTTCTTACCATAGACACACATCTAATTAAATAGGATGTACATTTCATTCTCAAGAAATGAAAAGAGAGTTACAGTAGTTCACTACAAGAGTGATCTGAGCACTGCATCCCGCTATATATTTACAAGGTTTGCTCTTGAATACATTCATAGAGTTCCTGTTGCTAGGTTGTCATGTAACTTTCCATATCAAGCAGAAATGCAATAACATGGACACCATAAAGAGAAAAACAGATACCAAGCTGAATCATCTCATGAAGGCAATTGGGAGCAGCCCAGCAACTGGAATGGGCAGAGTTTGAATGTAGATCAGGACACATGGGGAAATGCCAGGGGCAAAAAGAAGGCAGATGGTAACTGCTAATGCATGGTCTGAATTTTTAGATGCAAGCAACATATATCAGCAATGCTTGTATCAACACATCTACCATACACTAAGAAAAACACTAAAGACAGCTATGATACAAATCAAGTGCCAATCTCAGACTCTGAAAAGGTTGGAACAATGTCAGACCAATTCAAAATCAGTAAGGTATGTACTAGTAGAAGTGTACAGTCTGATCATAGAGGCTCATCAATGACTCACATACAAATCATGAGGATGGTATACAAATCAATTCAAACAAAGCGGATGCTATACAAGCAAACAGTGAAGACATTGCAATTGACACAAGCAAGCCTCAGACGGCACACAGATCCATGTCATATGTGCCATGCCATTGTTTGCCGTAGGAAGCTTCACTCATCCTAGTTAAGCAGCAAACAGAACAAAATATCTTAAATTGCTATATCTACCTAAATGAAAATGAAAACTCACAAAATATTCCACTTATTGGGGAGGCTAGAGTAGTGGAGGTGGAGCGGTTGCAAAGCCAGCAGATCAAGATAATTCATGGGAAGTGCATGCTAAGGTGCAGGACAATTCCGCTGATTGGGGAGGCTTTGCTTGGAATGCTGGAGATGGAATTGGAAGACCAAATGCCAAGTCTAATGCAGGAAATGGAAATGAACATTCTTCTAGAAGTTGAACCCATAATATTCCGTGTGAGAAGTTGATCCCATAATATTCCTATGTTACAACAAAAGCACCATCTAAAGGATCCAGCTTTTACAAATATATTGAATTAAGCATTGCCTTCAACAAATAATCAGCACGAGAAGGCTCGAGAAAGTAAGGCAGTGCAAAGGAACAGATCAGTTATATACTAGCACAGAGTAGTGATGATATCTCAAAATAATAAGAAGAAGAAAAAACAGGTCACGAGCGCTGAACAAAACATGATGACAAGGCGTAGGTACACAAAATACCAATAATAAGATGGTGATCAAATGATGTAGTATTCAACACATTGGCCTCAGATATAAGTTGCTCCTTGGTTGATCTTGAGCTTGGAGCATAAGAAACAAACAGAGTAAGAAACAAAGTTCTAGTACCTCAACACAAGCTCAAGGTCATCAGTTCTTGGCAGGCTTAATATGATATCATCATTGGCAAAGTAAGTGAGGCCTCAGCTTAACGATATGTTGGTACAATTTCCAGATACTCAATCATAGGTGGCTGCCAAGGCAAAAAAACAGATAGAAGAAAACTAAGATCATGTCCCATGGTTTGATGATAGTCATGAGAATCATACAGAATGCACAAAAAACAAATTGCAGCCACCTCAGAGTTTATTTTTCATGTTGCATCATTGGCCAAATAGATATCAAGAGTTTGAACATCACAGTCATATCAAGAGATTGAACATCAGTGTCATAAATTCTAGATGCTTCGGCACAAAGAACCCTCACTAGAATCAGAGCTATGGACTTAAGCAAGACGCGGCTGCCACACCATAGGGTGCTCCTCCAGCGCCTAGGGTTAAGTAAACATCATCGATCAAGGCACTTTGCTCAGTTTGTAAATCGGATTAGGCATCATCATGTGCAAAATCTAGGCGACAACACATGTGTACAACAAATAAGAGGTGCACATCACATAGATCTGAGGGCGGAACAAGACGAAAGCAAATGTAAACATGTAGATCAACAAAAATGTCGCCCAGATCTAAGTATCTAAGAACATGAACCCTAATATCAGTGGACGACAAACAAAATCCACAAACGATTCAACCGAGAGGGTAGGAGATGGGGGCAGGTGAGATATACTGTCGGAACACTGGTGGACCAACACGAATCCGCCGGTGGAGGTTGACCGTATAGGTCAAGCGAGCTCGATGGGGAGGAAGAGGAGAGAGCGCACCAAACCAGAGGAGCAAGGAGAGGCGCAAAATGGGGGCGGTAACCCTAGCCTAGGCCCTAGGACGACAAGATCTCCCGTGCAAGATCTAGGGGCGGCGGTGGCCGCTGCGACGGTGGAAGAGAGGAGGGGGAGGCAGATCTAGGGGCGGTGGGCGGTGAAGCTCCTTGGTGCGGCAGGAGGCAGATCTGGGGGCGGAGGCGCCGCCATCCGGCCTTGCACGGGCAGACACCGCCGTCTTCGGAGGGAAGGGAGGGGAGGAGTTGTAGTGGAGGAGGGGGTGGTGGCCTCACCGATGGAGGAGGGGGTGGCTGCCGCGACTGTGGAAGAGAGGAGGGGGTGGCCGTTGCGAGACCTAGGAGCGACGAGAGTGCGGGCGTGCTCTCGGGCGGGTGCGGGCGGCACATTTGGGATAGGGATGGGCGGCCGCGTCTGGGTGTATCGACGCAAATCATTTTTTTTATATAGTTTTTCTGTGCGTGTATATAGTTTTTCTGTGAGTTTTGAAAACACCGACAGAATAATATCAATTTTTCTGTGTGTATTGACACGCACAGACGAATTTTTCTGTGTGTACAGAGAAAAACGCACAGAAAAATTAGTCACCCACAGAAGTATTCGAGTTTTCAGTAGTGTTAAGCTAGTTGGACTTGCACAAATGCTATAGTTACATTTTTTTGGACGGAGGGAGCACAAGGTAAAAACCTGGGAATGTTTGATTAATAGGGTTCAAGTTTGGAAGCTTTGGAGTAGAGAAGATCGGACCAGGTCTGGCTTGATGGGAACAACAGACGGGTGGAGAGAAAACAAAGGTGGGCAGCTCCAACATTTAAAAAAAGAGCTAGCTCATAGAATATTTTATTAAGTGAGAAGGAGAGAATGATAGGTTAGTTTTTCATAAAGAGCTAAGATTAGAAACTTTCTATAATTCATGTCTATGCTCACATATTTTTCTATACTAGCATGCTTTTTTTTTAGGAAATTCTATACTAGCATGTTAGGTTACTCTATTTTTTAAGTTCATATAAGCTAGCAAGTTGAATCTATTGTTGAGGGCGCCCTTAGGCAATCAGTAGTGTTGGTTCTTGAGATTTAGGAGTCAAGAGTTAGGCCCCGTTTGGCATAGCTCGACCACCAGCTCCTAGAGCTATATGTTGTGCCAAACGGGGTAAACTAAACAACTCCGATTAAGGAGCTCCTCAAAACTTGCTCTCACACAGGATTGGTGGGGTGAACCTTAAAATAGTAGCTTCACCTAGCTCAACCTAGCCATGGTGGGCCCCAGTGAGGACAGAGCCCTGTTTTGCCCCGTTTTGCCTCTGAATGGAGAAGAAGAGGCGCATGGGGCACCAGTAAGGATGAAAACGGATGGGATACGGACGGATATCACTGATATTACATTTGTTTTCATGTTTCTCTCCGGATTCGGATTCGAATATGCATAGTGTCAACTATGCCGGATTGGATACAATTGGATATCGACATCATAAATATGCGATTTGAGTATTCGGATACGGATACGGTATCGGATGTTGAATATCCAGACTCGGATACGGACAGCTCTCAACCCCTCTAAACGGATTCGGTCTCGAATACGGTCGGAAAATATCCATACCATTTTCATCCCTAGTCACCAGCCATAGCCATTGTGGTGTGTGGGGAGGACCGACAGCAGCCGCTGTGTTAGACTCTTATCTTTAAAGTGCATTTATTCCTTAGCATTTGTTGTGACAAACCATTTTCATACAAAGTTTAAACCACATATGGTTGGAAAGTAAAAGTTCGGTCCAAAAACCATTGAGGTTTTGCATGATTTTTTTAGAAAAACTATCAAGTTTGAATAATATTTATAAATATCTGAAAAAGGATATTGTATAAACTTTTAAAAAAGACTAGCTCATGCACCGTTGACATAATCTACCTAAGGGCATGTCACTAAAAACCGTAATTAGGCAAAAACCGTGTTGAATTTGACACCATCCAACCGAACCTATCTTGTACCCCAACTGCACACCAACCCAACCCAATAATCTGGTCGATGTAGCACCACTCAAGACGGAGAGATGAAAAAAGATGCCTTAACAGTGACCTTTTTCAGATAGTGCAAAAGTGTCTCAATTTTGCCAGCACCACTTGGAAATGTGATGCTCTAACAGCTTGGCTTTCTCTGTTATCCATGACATGTTAGGTCAAGACCAACAGAACACCATCACAACACAGCAACACGGAGTAGACTCGCCGCTTCTCCACATTCGTATACCTTGTGGCTTGGGCGTGTATATATATCCAAAAGCAACGAAAGTACCATACGTTTATTTCTCCATCATCGTTTTTTCTATAAAGTCCATCATCGTATATGGTCATATATAAGAGAAATTAAATGAAATGACCAAGACATTCATGTACTTTCCCGGTTATAGAATCCAGATTCCAGTAGTGGTCCTGTAAGTAGATAACACATTTATTGTTTTGCTTCCAAAATTTAGCATATTCCCTCTCGTTAGTGAAATGCACCCGGGTCCTCACACTTTTCCGATACCTTTGCCTGTTTTATTAACCCTTAAATTGAGCATTTTATTCCTTCAGCTTTTCAAGTTATTTATATTTAGTCGAGATCAGGATCCATGTTCTCACTTTGAGTAATGAACCTTTTAAACTATTTAAAGTTCTAGGTGTTAGAAATTTAGGTATTTTTATGTTAAAATTAATCCAGAAAAATAATAAAAAATTTGTGATGATAAATATGTGCACGTGTGTGATTTTACTGCTGCTCAGATTAGTAGCAAATATGTTTATAAACAACATACTGATCATAGCGAAAATGAGATTGAATTTAACCAATTTGAGAATAGAGATGTACCATGCGGAGGGACCCATGCTCAAAGCACCGGCAGCTCCAGTCCCACTCATGGTGAGTTGCTCAAAATCGTAGACCACAGTCGGTGCAGAAAGATGTACGCAGTGTAGTCCCTCGAATGTCCACCGGGAAGTAGACGATCCGAGGAAGAAGAAGAAGACGTCGATGGTCACTAGGAAAAAGCGAGCAGTCGCGAAGACGCTCCTCAAAAACCTGATTGCCCGCACACCCGAGCAGATGTCGCATATGCAAACGGCGGTTCCGGAGGCCTGCTCTCCCAACTCTCCGTGCACGCAGAGGATCAGGATGGGGAAACTTAGAAGGCAATGCCGTAGTGAGAAGTGGAAACACTAATTGACTATCTTAGGATTTTTTAAATTAGAAACTTCCAATGATAGTTCTATTTATTATTATGTCTTTTTCCAGGAGGATTGGTACACATATATATATATATAGGGCGGAGAACTCTCTACCTCCACATCAACTAGCAATATAGTACTAATTGACGTTGCACCTTCCACCTCTACTCATTGACTTAAACAATAAAGCCCATTAAGGAACACATATATTGGGCCTTTGAGATTTATTAGAATTTCTTCATATGGATTTAGGGAATTTTATCCATATAAATTCTAACAATCCCCACCAGATATCAAAAGCCCAGTATAGATATTTTCTTTCTCCCACTACTGTTTATATACCAGTGTTTTTCAGCAGAGACTGTCAAGTTGAACATCCGCCTAGAGCTTCAAGCTACACCCATCCACAACTTGAACAATGGACTACGCCTTGAATTGCAAGTTTTGTGTGAATGAGTTTCAACTAAACTCTTTACTGATACTAGGTTGCCAAAAGCATCCCCTCTAATTGGAGCATATAAGTCATACTTCTAGGCCTTTCATGAGTATCTAGAGATCACCAAAATCTCATAGACTATGACTAGTAGTCAAACTCATATAGATGTATTCCTCAAAAGATGTTCTGTAGGACAACATATTTGCTTCAGCAAGCCACTTGGAACACATTAAGATAAAAACCAACCTGCCTTATAGCAAAGGAAAGACGTGCATCTGACATGGGCCAAGTTAAGGGTCTTTCCTCACAGTCTACCACTGGCTTGTTTCACCATTCTATTTCACGGGATCTCCGATCAAATAGAACAGGTTACCACCATGATAGACTTCATGTGGGTCTCAAGCCCATTTCACTCGATCACTATCTATCACATTAAGTGACAGACCCTTAGTGAATTGATCTGCCAGATTTTTAGATGTGTGGACACAGTCCAATGCTATCACTTCAGAGTTTCTCAATTTTCTGACAGATTTTAATCTCCGCTTAACATGCCTTGTGGACTTCATGTTATCCTTAGAACTGTTTACCTTAGTTATTATATTTTGGTTGTCACAGTTCATAGAAATAGTCAGTATAGGTTTCTCTATAACTGGTAAATCCATAAGGAGTTTATAAAACCACTCGGCCTCAGCGCCAGTGGTGTCTAATACTGTGAGTTCTGCTTCTATAGTTGACTTCGTTAAAACGGTCTGCTTGTAAGACTTTCAGGAAACAGTGCCACCTCCAAGCAAGAACACATATCCACTTGTGGCATAAAGCTCAACAGCATCAGATATCCAGTTAGCATCACAGAAACCCTCTAGTACCTTCGGGTACCTGGTATAGTGAATGCCATAGCTCATAGTACCTTTGAGATAACACAGTACTCTCTCAAGAGCACGCCAATGATTATCTTCCGGATTTGACACAAATCAGCTTAGTTTGCTCACAACAAACGAGATATCAGGCCTCGTAGCACTAGCCAGATACATAAGCGAACCAATAATTTGGAAGTATCTCAATTGATCCCTTACTATTATTCGATTTTTCCTTAATAGCACACTAGGGTCATAAGGCGTAGGAGCAGGTTGACAGTCACTAAACCCAAAGCGACTCAATACCTTTTCCACATAGTGGGATTGTGAAAGTGTAACCCCACCATTGCCTTCTCTTAACAGCTTGACATTAAGAATAATATCAGCTTCTCCCAAGTCTTTCATCTCAAAATTATTAGACAACAGGTCTGTAACCTCCTTAATCACATTAAGGTTGGTTCCAAAGATCAGTATGTCATCAACATATAAACACAAGATCACTCCTTCACCCCCACCATACCGATAGTATACACATGTGTCAGCTTCATTTACAAGAAAGCCGGCATATGTCAAAGTTCTATCAAACTTCTTATGCCACTGCTTAGGAGCTTGTTTCAGGCCATATAAGGACTTCAATAACTTACACACCATGCCCTCTTGACCATTTGCTACAAATCCATCTGGTTGATCCATATAGATATCCTCCTCTAACTCTCCATTTAGTAAAGCCATCTTTACATCCATCTGATGAATGATAAGACCATGAGAGGCAGCTAGAGAAAGTAACACTCAAATTGTGGTTAATCGAGCAACAGGTGAATAAGTATCAAAGAAATCTTCACCTTCTTTCTAGGTATAACCCTTGGCCACAAGCCTTGCCTTGTACCTCTCAATTGTACCATCAGGCCTAAGCTTTTTCTTGAACACCCATTTGCATCCTATTGGTTTACATCCATAAGGACGTTTAACAATTTCCCAAGTTCCATTAGACATAATTGAATCCACCTCACTCCGTACTGCTTCCTTCTACAAGTTAGCATTAGGAGAGGAGTATGCCTCTTCAATGGTTCTTGGTATGTCATCCACAAGGTACACAATGTAGTCATCACCAAAAGACTTTGTAGTCCGTTGTCTCTTACTCTTTCGAGTGACCACAATATCATCCTCCTCAGGATTATGCATATGAGGTTCCTCATAATGTTCTATCGGAATAAATTGCTCATGGAGAATTATAGGTTGAAGACTAGACATGCTAGGCGCATTTTTCATGGGAAAATCACTTTCAAAAAATGTAGCATCTCTAGACTCCATGATAGTACTAACATGCATGTTAGGTACCCTAGAATTTATAATTAAAAATCTATATCCAACGTTGTGAATAGCATAACCAAGGAAAACACAATCAACAGTTTTTGGTCTAGGTTTGTGCTTTTTGTTAATTGGCACATTCACTTTGGCCAAACAACCCCAAATGCGCAAATATGAGAGATTTAATCTTTTCTTTTCCCATTCCTCAAATGGTGTGATTTCTTTATTCTTTGTAGGAACTCTATTCAAGACATGACATGCTGTCAAAATAGCCTCACCCCACCATTCCTTAGATAGACCCGCTATCTCCAACATGGCATTAACCAACTTAGTTAGAGTGCGGTTCTTTCTTTCGGCAATCCTATTGGACTGTGGTGAATATGGCGGTGTCCTCTCATGAATAATTCAATGTTCTATACAGAAATCAGAAAATTCATTTGAAAAGTATTCTCCACCACGATTAGACCTTAACCGTTTAACTTTCCTCTCAAGTTGAATTTCTACTTTAGCTTTATAGATCTTAAAGTAATGCAATGCTTCATCTTTTGTTTTTAACAGGTACACATAGCAAAATCTAGTACAATCATCTATAAAAGTCATAAAATATCTTTTGCCACCTTTAGTCAATTTACATTCATCTTGCATAGATCGGAATGGACTAGTTCTAATGGCGCCAAGTTCATCGCCTCCGCAACCTTGTAAGGCTTACGAGGTTGCTTAGATTACACACACACATGGCACTTAGAACCTTTGACCAAATCAATTTTCAGGATTAAATTCAGATTTGCAAGCCACGATAGACAACCAAAACTAACATGACAAAGACGTGGATGCCAAATATTTGACTCATCAGGGATAATAGCATTGTTCACAATCTTATTACACACATCAACATGCAAGGATAAGTGGAATAAGCCTCTGCAATCGTAACTTTTACCAACAAAAGTTTCATACTTTGATAGTACACATTTGTTGGACTCGAAGACAATTTTATAACCATCTCGACAACATTGAGAGCCGCTAACTAGATTCTTTTTTATGAAGGGGACATGTTGAACGTTCTTTAGTAGCACCATCTTTCCCGAAGTGAACTTTAGAATGACCGTACCAACACCAAGAACACGCGCATGGGACCCGTTCCCCATCAGCAAGGCTCTAGTCCTGCTGACCTGATAAGAAAAAAACAAAGAGGCATCAGCACACACATGAATATTAGCCCCAGTGTCCATCCACCACTTAGACGAATGACAAATTAAAAGAACAATAGGTAAAAAATTACCATACCCAAATGTTCCTCCTTCAGCCTCGCTAACAACCTATCGACAAAATCTGATCGGCAGTCTACCGAGGGGTATACCCATGGTAGTAGATGATTGGTGGAGGTGCACGCAATAGGAATCGGATGGGTGATACAAGGCGCAGAGACAGCGATTTAGACAGGTTCGGGCCGTCTGATCGATGTAATACCCTACGTCCTGTGTCTTTGTTGGATTGTATTGAATATGAGATGAATTCGAGGGGGGTCCCTACCCGCCTTATATAGTCTAGGGGGTAGGGTTACAAGTCGGTTTAGGCTAGATCTATTCAGTTATATGGTAAGTATTTACAAAGAATATGATATTTATCATATCTGAAAAGATCTTCTTTCATCGCCAAGATGTCTTCTAATTGCCTTGCGGTGCACGCCGACTAGAACTGGGCACCGTAGGCGTTGATCTTATGGGTTGGACCTCCCCTGGCGGTGCAGCCCATGTCCATTGTCGTGGGTACCTGGGGTTATACCCCCCACAGCTAGTCCCCGAGCGCCTTGTATCCACTGAGCAACGCCGTCTTGAGCAAGTCCGAGCAGTTTAACTTGGAGTTAGCCAGCAAATCTAGCAATCAGACCAGTTTAACTGGTAATCCAATCAACAGAACGAAGTGCCGACCAGTTTAACTGGTAATCCGACTGGTGGAAATTGAAGCCAGCCAATTTATCAGGTGACCTGATCTTGGACTTAGCCATGTAAGGCTTGCTAGAAGGATGTAAGGAGCTCAAGTTTAAAATTTAAAAATTCTCCACCTTAGGTGAAGTGTACACACTTAGGCTTCATTGGCGAAGTCAGATGATCATCATTCATGACTTATGCAAAGAGGATATTAGTACTGATATATGCGCCGCAAGGTGCAATATATACATTGTAGTCCCCGAGCCTGACAATAGGTGAAGAAGACACCTGGTGTTAGGATCAAAGAATTTCAACGATCACTTAGTCAGGATAACCAACTCCCAACTTAGCCAGGAGCACAACTAGTCCCTAGCTTAGCTAAAAACCAGTAAGAAGAAAAACAGTATATTCACCGTAAGGTGAAGTGTACACACTTAGTCCCCGAGCCTATTGTAAGATAAAGAAACATCTTATAGCAGGATCAAAGAATGAAGTGTAAAGGACGAAGTCCCTACACTTAGCACTAGGTACGTGGAGTAAAATTCAATAATACCGAGCGGTAAAACAGGGAGAAAATAGAAAGTGCTTAGCACTGGATTGTTGCGATAGGTATACTTATCAAAGCCCCTAACACGCCGCCCAAGATCAGCATCCTGATCTGGACACCATGGAAAACCTTGATATCACACATGACATGCAGCGTCGGCAAAACAGAGTAAGCCAACAAGCGAATCAGTAGACGAAGTCCCCAGCTTAGCTGGCAAGCCCCTAGCATAACTGATGATGAAACGACAGACAATCTGACCAGTTGGTTGGCAAAGAATCAAGTAACGAGCAGCCCAACCAACTGGTCGGCGGCGAAGTGAGCGCCGAGTAGGAGTGCATGCCGAAAGGTCTGACCAACTGGTCGGCGATGAAGTCATGAACCTAGTGGTCTAACCAGTTGATCAGTGGAGAAATCCGAAGGCCAGATGGTGCGACCACCTAGACGATGATCCTGCAATACAAATATGTAGGACGGGTAGTACATGATTTAAAAATAAAATATATGAACTCGGTGATGAAGAAAACAGAGCAGAGTTTATCAGGAGCAATCTATCGATGAATTTTATATCCTGTCGAGTAGTTTATGTTTATTTGGAGTTTATTCATAATTGTAAAAAGAATGAAATTCCCGTGCTTAGCACTGGTCATTGGATTAAAATTTGGAGAGTGCTTAGCTCTATACTATGGTGAACTTTGGAGAACATGGAGAACAATGACGAAATATGGAGACCGTGGCGAAATTTGAAGACCGTGGCAAAATATGGAGACCGTGGCGAAATTTGGTGACCGTGGTGAAATTTGGAGACCGTGACGAAATTTGGAGACCGTGGCAAAATTTGGAGACCTACGAAATAGGCTCAAACATTCAGTATGCCTGGTGGCCCATTATACCGGCCCAATAACAATTGACGAAGAAGTTGGAGGTGTGCGAAGGAGGTGGCGCAAATATTGCAGAGGGGGGCAAACAATACGTTGGGGTCAGCGCGGTTTCCCAAAAACCCTAAAGATAAAGGGTCAGGGTAGAACTGTTTCAATCCACTCATGAGGGATGGAATGGTTAGAGAATACATATAAGTGCCTCTCAACATGTCATTGAAAGGATGGAATGCTAAGTGGTTTTATATTAGAAATACTGAACCGAGCCTGTCTACCGGCATAGACCACTTAGCAGTGCCAAGCGCAAACTGGTCGCCAAGACCAAACGGTGAGGAGATGACCCAGGTCACTGAGCTTCTGTAGATTCTTGGTCAGATCTGAAACAATCTTAACGGAGTTGGTGTAGCCATCAACTTCGTCTACCGCCGGATTCAGCTGAGCAAGGAGAGAGCCCACCCTGTGTATGAATACGCAGGTGATGAAGATACCACGCGGGAAGCCCCGAGAGGATAAGTTCGGACGTCGCCTATGCTTGGCTCCTGGAGCTTTTTTCAACAAACACCCAACTAAATAATGTGGGGCAGCATAGAGCATACAACATCATGAATCCACCACCACGGGTAAGAGTGTACTAGTTGAAGTCCTTATAATGTCACATCTTGATGATGTTAAAATGTCTTCTTGAAAACTTGTGGGCAGGATCGTGCTGTGTATGTCTCTGATGTGCCGGATGGCACCTGGCCGAAGGGCGTAGATGCCCATCTGACCCAGGCTCCTACCATTCCACCATCAGAGAGCAGTTCATCGTCCTCATCCGAGGACATGGTGGAGAAACCTCCCAGGCGTCAGCAGCCGCCACGCGGGAAAGAGCTGGCCTTAGAAGAGCCAACGAAGAAGAAGAAATAGAACAATCCACCAGCACCCAAGGGTGGAATCTCGATGAGAGAGCCTCCGGCCAGCCGACAAGTTGTCACGGACTGGTCGGTCGATGATGAAGACGCAGGCGAGACGCTGCAGCGGCGAGCTGTGCGGATGGCCGCCCCGGCACTGACCGCCAGAGACTCCGATTGGCTAGCCCAAAGCACCTCTAGCCAGAGATCCGCTCGGGGCGAAATCCCAAAGCCTAGATGAGAGGCTTCGGCTGAGAGGGCCACTACAGCGAGGATAGAAGCACCGGAGGCAACCCGGCCGCCTCCGATGTTCTCAATATTTGTACAGGCAACTGGAGGGCAGGGGAGCTACAAAAAGCCCTAGCCATTCAGAGTTGCACACAGACGGTCCAACGAGTAAGTGTTTTTGCTCTAGACTTAGTCTAAGCAAAACCAATGTGGAAGTATCAATGATAAGACATCATGTTGTAGGGAAACATCGGTCGAGGAGCTTCACTCAATCGATGTCAACACCGCTCGGGGGGCAACCGTGCCAAGTGTAACAACAGCCGCTGCTCAGGGTGCTAAAGTGGGACAGCCAGAAGAAACACGAGAGGCACCTATAGACCAGGCTGGTCCCCGAGACAAAGTCCCCAAGCACCCAGAGCAAATGAACGAAGATGTTACTGCCGAGCCAAGCGGTCACCCAGAGCCAAGGGCTAGTCCCCAGGCTCAGATGCTAGGGATGGAACTTATCCCCTCCGTCCAACCACAAGCCAGCCGGGTGCCGACGCAGGCGAGGGAGTCCCCCGAGGTGATTGAAGAAATTGAGCGTGAAGCACAAAATACCCGAGATCCTCCTCCTCCACTTTTGCGGACCTTCGTATGCCGTGGAGATACAATAGAGGTGGTGGAGGACAAGGAGGCGAGCGAGCAGGTGAAGAAGCTCAGGGTTGTACTAGCGTCGGTGTCTAACCAAATTGAAGTAAGTCAGTTTGCGCAACCAATTAAGATTACAGATTATACCTGTTAACTACTGGTCACCGCAGGAGGTAATGAAGATTTCCGACAGCCGCATATGCCAGCTAGAACGTACGGCTCCATCGGTTGCCAAAAACCAGAGGTTACGCGAGTCTATGAAGACTCCAGAAAAGATGCTGGCTGGAGCACATGCCGACCAGGATAAGCTGCGAGCAGAAAAGACGCAACTTGAAGTGAAGAACTGGGAGCTAAAGAATCAACTAGGCAATGGCATAAGTTGAGAAAAAAGTAAGGCCTTAGGCCCTTCGGTGTATTGCTTTCATATCTTCAGCTTGCCCATGCTAACCGAAATCTTTTATTGGTGTAGAGCTTGTTGAAGCTCTGAGGCAGGCGGAGGCCGAAGCAGGTTTGGCGCGTGCTGTCAAGGTGGAGGCAGAAACCAAAACGCGCTTGGCGCGTGACGCCAAGGCGAAGGCGGAGACCCAAGCTCTGCTAGCGTAGGATGCCATAGCGCTAGTCAAGAAACAAAGGGATGAAGGTCGGATGGCGGAAAAATGACTCACTGACGAACTACAACATGAGTTATTCTTCATGTTAATATTCATCTTGCTATGAGAAGCTTTTTAAGATGATTGCCCTCCTTGTCTGTAGTGGTCTGAACCAATAGTCAGGTGTAGTTCCACGACTTCACGCTCCGGCTGGAGGCCAGTAAAGAGACGATGAAGGCCATGACCGACTGGATAAAACCTGTGCTAGACCTCATCGACCCACAGTTGTCGGAGCCTGATAGACGACCGTAGTCAGATGTCATCGTGGAGAGGTGCAGGTCAGCACTAGAGAACTTCAAGCATTATGCTTGTGGCGTTGCTTATTCTACCGCGAGCCATGCACTAGTGGTTGTCTAGTCATTCTACCCCTTAGTGAAGCTCGAACGAATCGATGGTGGCTTTGCCCGAAATCTAAGCGACGAGCAAATCACCGAGCTGGAGGAGGAGGTGCCTGATTCGGCAAACAAGCTAGCGGATGACTTGGATCTATTCGGCGATGCTGATCCTCAACCATGATGACATGTAACAAATTTATCTATGTTATGCCGAATGGCTATGTATGAAACATTATGTTTAAGATGATAATATTTAATATTAACAATGCATTGTTAGTCCTTTATCTTGTTATCTGCCCTGGCTATTCCACACCCCATGGCGTTAAGAGCTTAGCTCCTATGCGCACTTAGGAATATAGGTATCGCAGAGGAGCCATTGTGGACTGCCCATGACATAGAGCACTATTGCCCTTGAACGTTTAGGTGCTAGACCGAGAACATGACTTCTTCTAGATAACGCGAAGGAGAACGTGGTTGGTCGGCGAATCGAAGGGTGATAGTATATGTCATCTTAAAGATGTTTAGTATGGAGAAATAAGTAACTTGAGAAAAATTATGGAAAACAAATGGAGAAAATGTCACAGATATAATTATTATTGAAATACATAAAAAAGGTACATATCTTTAGTAGAATGTCTCAAGGATAGAAACGCCTAAGGGGTTCAATGCGCCATGAATTAGGGGTGTCGACGCCATCTTGATCGCAGAGCCTATATGACACTGGTCAGGTCATAGCTTTTATATGTATGGACCTTCTTGTAATCAGCGATGCAAGCCTCCATTCTGGCTGAGTGGTCCATCACTTCGGCGATGGCGAGTCCTTCTCTTTCGTATTCGTAGGCAGTGGAGACGTTGTTGCGTAGGGTGAGGACGCCCTGCTCCGTTGGAATCTTCAACACCAGATAAACATAATGGGGCACGGCCATGAACTTGGCAAGAGCTGGTCGGCCAAGGATGGCGTGGTAGGCAATGTCGAAGTCTACCACAAAGAAATTCACGTACTCAGTACGGAAGTGGTCGGCGCTGCCAAACTAGACTGACAAGGTGATCTGTCCCAAAGGTTGGGACGCTCTGCCAGGTACAATACCCCAAAATGGAGAATCAACATGGATGAGATCGCCCTTTGTGAGGCCTAACTCGGTTAGGGCTTCGGCTAAGAAGATATTGAGGGCACTCCCACCGTCAATGAGGACCTTCTTGAACCGCACGTTGCGGATGGTTGGATCCAGCACAAGTGGGAAATGCCCAGGGTATGGGATATCTACCCACTGGTCGGCCCTACTGAATGTGATAGGATGCTCCGACTAGTCCAGATATTTGGGATCGGTGACCGTGTCGTACTTGGTGATTGACATGACCTGCCGAGTGGTGAGCTTCTGCTAGCATTTGCTCATGGAGGTGGCGCATCCACCGAAGATTGAGGCGACCATCTTTTTGGCATCTTGGAAAGCAAGTCATGCATCCTTAGGATGCTCCTCCTCCATGCCATCATCGGACTCATCATCCTTGCACGTCTACCATTTCTGCTGTTTATCGCGGAAAGCTTTGGCCATGACATTGCATTGTCGCAAGGTGTGCTTGCTGTTCTTGTGAATTGGGCATGGACCGTCAAGGAGCTTTTCATAGGCAACATTAAAATTGCGCTTAGCGCATGGCCGCTCTATGTTATTGATGAAGTTTTCCGATCAGCGGCGACATGGCGTGCAGTCCTCGATCCCTCTAGCCGATCATTATGCCGGTGTTCGCAATCATCATAATGCCTATCATGATGTTCATAATTCCATTCTTCGCGGCGATCATCGTCATGACATGGGTGGTGATGCGAGCGGGAAGCACGAACAACGTCGTCCTTGAACTGCCAATCAGCTTCTTCGAAATCTGCGTATGAGTTTGCAACCTTGAGGAGTTCACCGATGGTCTAGGGCCTCTTGCGTTAAAGTTTGGAGCGCAGCTCCTAATGGTGATGGAGTCCTCTGGTGAAAGCAGAGATGGCCTCGTTGTCCTCGATGTTGGGGATGGTGTTCCTTGTTTTGGAGAAGCACCTGATGTAGCTTCATAGAGGTTCCCTAGAGGTCTGATTGAGTTTCTCCAGATCATATTTTGTGCCAGGCTGCTGGCACGTTGCCATGTAATTCTCGACAAAGACATTCTTGAGATCATCCCAAGATTTGATGGAATCCTCCCTTAGGCCCATAAGCCAATTGTTGGCTGTCTAGGAGAGCATGACAGGCAAATAATTTGCCATTACGTCGTTGTTTCCCCCGGCGGCACATATGGTGATCTCATAGAGCTACATCCCCTGCTCGGGATTAGCCTTGCCGTTGTAAGGATCGACCCCAAAGATCTTGAAGACTGCAGGCCACTGTACAACTCACAGCCTTGCTATGAATGGGTGGGGTCCCGTTGGCTCGATAGTAGGGAGTGGTCGAAGGCCGACGGGGTCGCCGTGTTGGTCATCGTACTCCTGTCGGTGTTGGAGTTCTACCTAATGTCGCTAGGCATGACTATTCTCGATGCGATTGCGGACATCGAGATTAGCGTTGATGCGATCACGGGCGTCACCATGCGGGGGTTGATTAACCTCTTGGTTGGCGTTATGAGTTGGTCAGCCATGCTGATTGCATGGTCCTTGTGATCCTGGATTGATGGCGACATTGCCCCTGGACCCCCCTTGGATGATCTGGCCACTATGGTAATGACTCCCCCCATCATGGTGAAAACTATGGGGGTTACGACTATGTGCGGTCGTTGTCGAATAAGACGGAGCTGGGTTCTAGATGTCGTTGACTTGGACCTGAGCTGCTTTAAGCAGCGCTTGAATCTTGAGTACCTCTGGCATTGGTGGGAGTCTAGCCAACTCGTGGGTAGCCACAGCCAGATTGGCGCTCGGTGTCTGCTCTACTTGCTGGTTGTCCACCATGAGGAACTCTTGTTGAAGATTACAGGCGAGAGGCGGCGAGCCACTTCCAGCAGCTTGGAATATGTTTTCTACTTCTTCGTTGTGATGTCGCTGGCGATCAGTGTTCCTGGCTTCGCACTCACGACACTGGACACTGGTTTCTCCATCGATAGCAATGCTATAGTGGCTAACCATGAAGAACTCTCTCTAAAAGCTTGGAGAAAAGGTGGGCAGGTGCTGGTAGAGCCTTCGGAGTATGGCTCGGGGCTTTCCTCTAGGATTGTTTTGAGCGTGTCATACGGAAGGTCTGTTCAAATTTGCACCATGTTTACCATTGGCGCAGGTTGGTCGGCCTTAAGGAGGTCGATCTGATAGAGGTCATCGACGCGGCTGCGCTTGGCATGGTCAGCTAAAAGATGGTGCACAGTGTCCTGACAGATCGGACCCGCACCCACCAGCCCGAAAGAATAGGGCTTCGGCATGCTCTCCATCGGGGCGAGGAGTGGTTGGAGTTGAATGGGACGTCCTTCCGGAGTTGCCGTGATCACTAGATCGGAATCTGGCCACCTTGAACAAATTGGCCGAGCAGGTCACTCGGTTGTAGCGGCTTGGTGATCTTGGAGCATGGGAAATTCATCGCTCACTCTGGATTGATCTAAGACCGAACCCATGAGGAGCTGACATTCTGCTAAGTGGTCAGTGACCCGATCGATGGATGCAATCAAATCATCATTGCTGATGGATCTCCTAACCCAGCGATGAGGCATCGAGATCGGAGATGTCGTTGCAAGTGTTAGCACGATCGGCGCAGGGTGATCCTGCACCACTTCCATGATCTCCCCATTGCCGTCAGGGCCAAGTCATGGATCTGACCGTGAAGATGTGGCCCGGCTCGGGAAAGGCCATGGAGCTCGAAAAAGTGACCATCTGGTTAGCCATGGAATCAGCACGCACACACCCTACCTAGCGCGCCATTGTCGATGAAATATGGTCGGCAGTCTACTGATGGGTATACCCATGGTAGTAGATGATCGGTGCAGGTATGCGCAGGAGGAACTAGATGGTGACACAAGGTGTAGAGACAACGATTTAGACAGGTTCGGGTCGTCTGATCGATGTGATACCCTACGTCATGTGTCTTTGTTGGATTGTATTGAATATGAGATGAATTCGAGGGGAGTCCCTACCCACCTTATATAGTCTGGGTGGTAGGGTTACAAGTTAGTTTAGGCCTAGATCTATTCGGTTATATGGTAAGTATTTACAAGGAATACGATATCTATCATATCCGAAAAGATCTTCCTTCATCGCCAAGATGTCTTCTGATTGCCTTGCAGTGCACGCCGACCAAAACTGGGCACCGTAGGCCTTGATCTTATGGGCTAGACCTCCCCTGGAGGTGCGGCCGATGTTCATTGCCATGGGTACCTGGGGTTATACCCCCCACACAACCATGTTTGCAGATTTCTTCTCTTTCTTAAATTTGCAGTCTGGGCATGAACTTGCCCAATGCTCATCACTCCCGCAAACAAAGCAACCACCATGTTTGTTGTTCTTTTTCTTCTTAAAAGTAGTTGTTTGTTTAGGCTTCGAGTAGTTCTCTTGCTTCTTCTTCTTCTTCTTATTACGAGATGTATTTAAACTTTTCTTCTGTACCATATTGGCACTAGAAGACTGAACGCCTTTCCCACGTGTGTCTTTTGCTCTCGCCCTCTCCTAAACATCAAGAGACACAACAAGCTCAGCCATGCTAAACTCTTGTCTCTTATGTTTTAGAGAGGTAGCAAAATCCCTCCAAGAAGGTGACAGCTTAGTGATTATACCGCCGGCCATAACCTCGTCGGGCAACACACATGGGAACTATTCGAGTTCCTTAGCCAGTGCCTATATCTCATGAGCTTGTTCGACCACAGAACGATTGTCAACCATCTTGTAGTCAAATAGCTGCTCCATGTGGTACAGCTCGCTACCGACGTCAGAAACACCAAACTTAGCATCAAGTGCAGCCCATAATTCCTTGCCTGACATGTAACGAAGGTAGCTGTCCTCATACTTGCTATGAAGTGCACTAATCATGGCGCCTCGAAATAGGTTATCGGGGCTACCTTGAACTTTTCCTCCTCCTTAGAAGTAAATTGTTTAGGTTTCCCCTGTGCAACGTGATAGCAGTTCATAGCAGTAAGCCACAGCGCCATCTTAGCATGCCATGTCTTTTAATTTGTTCCATCAAAATCATTTGGCTTTAAAGCAGCAGCAAAACCACTAACAGAAAATTGTCTAATATTAGATTTTTGAATTGTTAGAAATTTAGGCATTTTCATGTTACGATTAATCTAGAAAAATAATAACAAATTTGTGATGACAAATATGTGCACATGTGTGATTTTACTACTGCTCAGATTAGTAGCAAATATGTTCATAAACAACATACTGATCATAGCAAAAATGAGATTGAATTTAACCAATTTGAGAATAGAGATGTACCCTTGTAAGGTCGAGATGGCAACTAATGGGGGGTGAATAGTCATTACTAAATTTAATCGTTCTGGCTAACCGAAACAAATGCGGAATTAAAACAATCGGTGTAGCCACGACTACACCCCTCTATCGAAGTTCACAAGAACCTTATAAAGATCCCAATTATCCAACAAAGGTGCCGGGCTAGCTAGAGTTCACCTATCCAATTCTAGAAGCAAGGTCACACAAATCTATGCCACTAGTACTTTGCACACCGGGGAGCTCCTACACAATTCTAGTAAGCAAAAGCACAAAGCTCCTAAGCTTACTAGCAATGCTCAATAATAAGGCAGCTAATGCCAAATTAGAGAGCACAAATACTTAGCTACATAAACTAAGCAATGTGACTAACAAGGTTATGCAAACCAAATTAGTCACGCAAGGGAGCTACTTCTATGCTACTCAAGCAAGAAGGTAACTAGTGAGCTACACAAGCTAACTAATTACAAGAGCAACTACATAAGCACAATGTATATGAAAGTAACCACAAACTTGTGTAAGAAGATTGCAAACCAACGGGAAGAACAATGTTGACACGGTGATTTTCTCCTGAGGTTCACGTGCTTACCAACACGCTACATCCCCATTGTGTCGATCGCTCACTTGGTGGTTCGGCGGATAATTGGCATCACCCGCCAAGCCCGCACATCGGGCACCACAAGAACCGACCCTAAAAGTGAGGGTAGCCCAATGACACGCTCAACTAGAGTTGCTCTTCGCGGCTCCCGCGGGGCGAGCACAATGCCCCTCGCAAAGCTCTTCTCCGGAGCACCGTACAAGCTTCTTGCGGGCTTCGACGAAGACCACCACCAAGATGTCTAGGAGGTGGCAACCTCCAAGAGTAACAAGCACCATCGGCTTGCAAGACGACCACCTAGTGCCACTCGATGCAACCTCATGATACAATCGCACTAGAATTGCTCACTCACTCAATCAGATGAACACTATCAAGCTAGAGTGAGTTAGAGGGCTCCCAAGCACTACCACATAAGCCACCAAGGCTCTAGTGTGCTCAGCAATCAGCCTAAGGCCGAGACCCCTTCTATTAATAGCCCCCACAAAAATAGAGTCGTTGTACCCCTTCACTGGGCACAGCTCGGGGTGACCGGACGCTCCTATCATATCGACCGGACGCACCCGGTCCAGCGTCCGGTCAACGGATGTACGCCACATGTCGCCTCTATTCAACCTCAGTCACTTGATCTCAACGGTCAAGTGATGACCGAACGCAGCACAGTGCCAAGACCGGACGCACCTCTGCCGAGTTCGGTCATTTCCAGAGAGGTTCAATTCACGACAAGATGCGTCAGTTAGATCATGACCGGACGTATGACCCCAGCATCCGGTCACTTCCAGTAAGCTCCCAGAGCTGCTCAACCACGACCGGACGCGTTTGGTCAGTCATGATCGGACGCAGCATCAGCGTATGGTCCTTCTCCTCTTCTTTGTGTTGCCACGTCAGCAGGACCGGATGCACCCACCTAGTGTCCGGTCACGAAGTGACCTAGCGTCCGGTCGAAGACCGATGCCTACATCTTCACTGCTTCCACTGACCGGACGCTCCGATCTAGTTGAGACCAGCATCCGGTGCACTCTATGAAACCCTATCTTTTTTGTACATGGCGCCGGTGAAGTTTCTTACCCTTGCTCCCAAGTGCTAAACACAATGTGTATCACCTTTGTCCATGTGTGTTAGCATATTTTCACAAACATTTTCAAGGGAATTAGCCACTCAACTTACCACGCCACTCGATCCTAGCGACGATGCAAAGTTAGATCACTAGAGTGGCGCTAAATGACCGATATGCAAACAAGTTTGCCCCTCTTGATAGACGGCCATCTATCCTAGACCCGGTCATAAACTTCTCTGCACGCCTATGACCGGTGAAATGAAATGCCCTAGGTTATACCTTTGCCTTGCGTATTCCATTCCATCTCCTCCAATGTCGATGCAACACATGCACCAACATGATCAACAATGATATGATCCACTTAATATCATCATGTGATCATATTGGTTTATCGATCTTGACTACACTTGCTTTTCACCATTGCCTTCGTCCATCGGCGCCAAGTCTTGCTCAAGCTTCACCACCACGTGGTCCATCGCTCCAAAGCCTCTGACTTGCCCTTCACGCTTGCAACCGGTCCATCAAGCCAAGTTATGTCTTGATCTTCTCCACCTTGATCACATGACTCAATGTCATGTCTCATGTGCAATGAACTCCTTCATCATCACATGTGTCAGCTTTGCAACATCTCTGAGCCATTTCCACCTTCGTGGCATATGTTGCTCACACACATGTACCTGTGGACTAATCACCTGTGTATCTCACATAAACACAATTAGTCCACCTAGGTTGTCACTCAATTACCAAAACCACACAAGGACCTTTTAATCTCCCCCTTTTTGGTAATTGATGACAACTCTATAAAGATATGGAAATTAAGCTCTTTTGGATTCCTGTTGCTTGCCCAAGCAATTTTACCATGTGTAAATAATTTTGGACAAGTACCACAAACCCGAAATGGTAGTATTAGCTCCCCCTACATATGTGCTAGAGTGTTTGGTTTGAAGTTCACACATATGCATAGATTGTAATTGTGGGAGAGTAATTACTACCAAATAATGCTAAGGTGTATAGAGTAAACCTTTGAAGCGTGATACCAATCGGAGTTGCACCTTTAAGTTCATCCTTAGCACCATGGTTAGCTAGATATCACTTGGAAATAAAATCACTAGATACCTCATGAGATCAACATTAAGAGCAAGGTACTAGCATTACTTGAAGAACATACAAAGTGTCTAGCTATCATCCTATGCTAGTTTTCATTTCATCAATAAAATTCTTCAACTAGCATACACCACACAAGCATGCATATTGAATTTAAAAGCTTATGCAATGCAAGCAAGCACATGAATATGCACATATCTAATTCAATCAATCAAAGTTCATGAGCTTGCTCCCCCTACTTGTATGCTTCTCTTTTCCAAGAATTTTAATCCTTTCACATCCTTCAATGTTGCTCCCTCTTTGTCCATGTCCATGTCTGACCTCTACTTCTTTGTCTCAATTTCTCCAAAGCTTTCATATCTTTGTATAATCTCTCCCCCTTTCTCATCAATTTCCATAAAAGATGTCCTTCTCATTGATGCAAAGAGTTGTATTTGGGGTAGATGGTTGAGGCTTGAGTCTTGTATTTTTTATGAACATTACTTGATTGTTGCAATGACACCACTTGTAGCCCTTGTAGATACCACTTGAAGATACCACTTGAAATGTAGGGCTTCTTGTGCTACCACACATAGGATCTTTGATCTTGATACCAATTTGTGGGACACCTCCCCCTATGTCATATCATGGGTCATCCATTTTCTAAACTTGAACTCTTGTAGGTGAGGGATGCATTCTTCATTTGATGATCACTTAAAGTTGAGGATCACTTGTGGAACCATCGTCTTGCATGATTGATACCATGTGAAGATGTGATACCACTTGAAAGAATTTTCTAGTATGGAATCACTTGTTGGAATTATCAATAAAAACCATTTCTTGAACATTTGCTATCTTCATGAGTACCACTTATAGGATATCACTTGTGAGTTGATCTAGACATCACTTGTGAATTCTTGATGAAATACTTGATTTTAGATACCACTTGAAACAAACTAGATATCCATTTGTATTGTTGTCTTGTGCTTGTACTCTTATCACTATCATGAGCTTCTATGGTTGACTTGAACTAAATTGATTTGCCTAAGCTACCAAGTCCGGTTTGAACCAATGACAAGCTTCTTCACACCTCTTACAAGGGTTATCTTGCCAATGTTGTACTTATCACTTGTTAGCAATCCAAATTTAAATCAAGTACTTGGGTTCACTAGCTCATGAACAAATTCATATACTAACCACTAGATCAATTAATCAATCAAACAATTGTGGTAGGCTATGAATTTAAATATTTCATTTGTTATGCATGATCCTATGAAGCATATACTATATGCACTAATCGCATACTAGTAAGGGATGAAATGATCATGCACATTATAATGACACCTTTGCTATGTTGGAGTAGAGGATAGTCACATAGATTCTAATCCATTATTCTAATAGCAATGTGAAGTCCAATTATAAGCTTGGTGAAAATCAATAGATACCATTTGGAATTCCATTCTTCACCCATATGAAATGAATACCACTTATGATCAAGTGCACTTTTTTGTTGTGGTTGGCTTGCTTCATCCTTTGATCAACGCTTGCATGAGAGTATCAACGTGAGAGTACCACTTTAAATATCAAGATTAGCTCTCTTTTTGGGTGTTGCTTGCTTTTCTTGATCAATCCTTTTGATTGCTTCAACTAAGCATCTCAAATGTCCCTCGGATCACCACTTCCATGTTAGCCTTCTAAGTACCACACTTGATTTACTTGAAATAACTTGATTGATTGATCCAAGTGATGGACTTAACTTGATGAGTAACCTTGATTCCTTCTTTAAGTTCTTTTCTTTCTACCAAATGATTTCCAATAGTCACTAGAACTTAACCATTATTTTCATCTTGAGTTTGATTTTGATCTTCCAATTTAAGTACCGAATGTGTGTAAAGTACACTCTACAATCAAATGACCTTGTACTCTTTGCTTGTCATGCTTTTAGATCATCTCACAACCAAACTTAGGTGCCTCAATTACTTGTAAACATGTTTCCAACTTGAGGATCTTTCAATCAATGTGACTCCAAATAAATCCAATAATTGTCACTTTTCTGGCAGATTTTGTACTCTCCAAAGAAAAATGCATATCTCCCAAAGTATAAATCCAAAAACTACAAAATTTCATGGAGATGTGCATCACTAAGTCATCTAGCAGCTGTAAAAATTTAAGATTTATTTGACTTCTAGATTGATACCAGATTTTAATTCTTCCACCACTGTTACATCCTAAAAACTGCTGCACTATAACTAACATGATCCACTCTAAAACCAAAGCATTTCTTATCCAATTCTCATGAAATTTATACATAATCTTATAACATAAATCTAGAGTATGTACACAAAGTTTTATGCTAATCCAATAAGTTTTGATCACTCAAACATGGCTAAGATCACAGCTCACTCAGATTTTCAATATAGGATAGATTTCAATCACTTGCGCTATACCTTATCAAATATGAATCAAACTTAAAACCAACTTGTTTGAATACTTTCACAAGACATAAATCCATTCAATCCACTTACTAAATGTCATATTATGAATTTATCCAACACAAATCAATCCAAACTTGATTACTAAGCAATTATCCATTCAATCATCTTATAGCAAGCAATATTGCATATTTATCCTATTCAATCAACTCATATACACCCAAATGAAATGATCAAAAAGAAATATACCTTGGTTAGCTCATGATCATCCAACTAGCAAGCTTTAACTCAATTATTTGCAAGCCATCAAATATATCCAATGAATCACCAACAACTTGAATTATAGCACTTATATGATGTAGCACTTTTGGACTTTACTCAATTATCATGGCATTGAGTTTGGATGTCCACTAGGCTTCATATCTTGACTCAACATATGATGATCAATGTGAAATCAATTGAATCAAGTTTCCAATGCCGATGGTACCTATAATCAATCATCCACTTTTTGATGGTACCCAAACAATTTTGGGTCCTCTCAAGTTAGGAGCAATATACTTAGGCATAGCCTTAGTATGAGTAGCGAGATGTTTTGCAATAGCAACCATAGAGGTACCATTACCATCCTTCCTAAGCATAGAATCATCATCAATTGAAATAGGCTTAGCAGTGTTACCTAGGGTACATGAATGTGCCATGTGTCCCCTTTCCCAGCGTGAGTAGCACTTTCTCTTTGATTGAGCCTTCTCTTCCTTACTCATGTGGTGCTTCCCATTGCCTTGCCTCTCATGGATTGCTTGAGCCTTCTTCTCAAGCTTGGTAGGACACTTAGAGGCAGAGTGTCCCGTATTTTCACACTTAAAGCACTTGATGTGAGCATAGACTTTCTTCTCATCTTGTGTCTTACTCATCATCTTGGCATCTTGAGTTTGCATTGGATGCCTTGCCTTTCCACCCCTTCTTATTTTCTTCTTCTTCTTCATCAAGTCACCACCATCTTCATGGTTTATATTGATTTGCTCTTGGGGTGTTTTCTCTTGCTCAACTTGTGGCTTTGGTTGAGACTCTTCTAGTTGCTTCACCAATTGCTTGGTAGGGCACATTGAGGTAAGATGACCCCAAGTGCGGCACTTGAAGCACTTCACATGTTTGAGCCTCTCTTCTTCTTTTATCTTCTTGAGCTTCTCAATGTTAGGGCAACCATTTGCAAGGTGTCCCGCTTCATGACACCGGTAGCACATGGTATGAGAGAGCTTTCTTTGTTGTAGCTTCTTCGTCTTTCTTTCGCCCTTTGTCATCTTCTTCTTGAAGCCAAGGCCACACTTGTTACCATAGTTTCTTTGAGTCTTCAACATGTGCTCAAAGGTGACTTTTGAGTTGTAGCACCTCTCTAACTTGTTGCTCAAATTCTTCACTTCATTTTTTAGCTCATTGTTCTCCTTTAAAAGGTTAGTCTCACAAGAAATAGAAGTAGAACAAGCATCTATATGTGAAGAGCATGGCATATCTAATAAATCATCACAAGAGGTGGATACATGCTTCTTGCCTACATCACAAGGGTTAGCAATATTTTGCAATTTATCATTTAATCTATGTGATGAGCTCTCATTATTTTTAAGTTTCTTTGTAAACACTTTAATGAGAGAAGCGTGTTGTTCTAATAATTCTTCATGAGATGCAAGTAGTGTCTCATGATTCAATTTTAGAACATCAAGTAATTTCTTATGTTCTTCACAAGAGTTCTTTAGAAATGAGTTTTCATTTTCCAATTTCAATGTTTTAGCTTTCTCATTTTCTAAAGACATGGTCATGCTAGCAAGTCTACTAACAAGCTCATCATATGAATTAACATGATCAACCACATTAGCATTTGATACCTTGGTGTCACCTTGTGACATGAAGCAATGTGGTGTAGTTGGAGAGTTTGTAGTAGCATTACAATCATGGCTTGAGCATGAACCATCATCACCATCAAGTATGCATGGGGTAGGATCATCATGTACATCACTTGAGGCATCATCATCAATCTTGTCAAGTGAACTTGTAGTAGATCGATCATCATCATCACTTGACCATGAGGTGGAGCAATCTTCCATAATCACCAAGTTGTGGTCATGCTCAACATCCTCATGCGCCACTTTCTTGGGCTCATCCTCCTTGAACTTGCCATCATCCCATGTGGAGGAATCACCGAAGGTGCACTTGATGGACTCCCATATCTCACGAGCAGTTCCCGTGATGTTTACTTGCTTCATCAAATCAAAACTCAAAGCATCCATTAGAAAACAACAAGCATGTGCATCAAGTTCATAGAGAACTCTTTGAGCTTTGGTGAGATTTCTATGATCCAAGACATGGGTGAGACCACTAGTGACAATCCACCAAAACTTAGGTCTCTTTGCACGAAAATGATCAAGCATGTGATTTTTCCAAAGTGCAAAGTTTGTGCCATAAAAAATGTGTCTCACAAACATCTAGCCCACTAGACGCCATCCTCTCGGGTCAGTGAAGACCACAAATGAGAGACCTAGCTATGATACCACTTGTAAGGTCGAGATGGCAACTAGAGGGGGGTGAATAGTCGTTACTAAATTTAATCGCACCGGCTAACCGAAACAAATGCAGAATTAAAACAATCGGTCTAGCCATGACTACACCCCTCTATCGAAGTTCACAAGAACCTTATAAAGATCCCAATTCTCCAACAAAGGTGCCGGGCTAGCTAGAGCTCACCTATCCAATTGTAGGAGCAAGGTCATACAAATCTATGCCACTAGTACTTTGCACACCGGGGAGCTCCTACACAATTCTAGTAAGCAAAAGCACAAAGCTCCTAAGCTTACTAGCAACGCTCAATAACAAGGCAACCAATGCCAAATTAGAGAGCTCAAATACTTAGCTACATAAACTAAGCAATGTGACTAACAAGGTTATGCAAACTAAATTAGTCACGCAAGGGAGCTACTTCTATGCTACTCAAGCAAGAAGATAACTAGTGAGCTACACAAGCTAACTAATTACAAGAGCAACTACACAAGCACAATGTATATGAAAGTAACAACAAACTTGTGTAAGAAAATTGCAAATCAACGGGAAGAACAATGTTGACACGGTGATTTTCTCCCGAGGTTCAAGTGCTTGCCAACACGCTACGTCCCCGTTGTGTCGACCACTCACTTGGTGGTTCGGCGGCTAATTGGCATCACCCGCCAAGCCCGCACGTCGGGCACCGCAAGAACCTACCCCGAAAGTGAGGGTAGCTCAATGACACGCTCAACTAGAGTTGCTCTTCGCGGCTCCCGCGGGACGAGCACAATGCCCCTCACAAAGCTCTTCTCCGGAGCACCACACAAGCTTCTTGCGGGCTTTGGCGAAGACCACCACCAAGCCATCTAGGAGGTGGCAATCTCCAAGAGTAACAAGCACTACCAGCTTGCAAGACGACCACCTAGTGCCACTCGATGCAGCCTCACGATGCAATCGCACTAGAATTGCTCACTCACTCAATCGGATGAACACTATCAAGCTAGAGTGAGTTAGAGGGCTCCCAAGCACTACCACATAAGCCACCAAGGCTCTAGTGTGCTCATCAACCAGCCCAAGGCCGAGACCCCTTCTATTTATAGCCCCCACAAAAATAGAGCCGTTGTACCCCTTCACAGGCACAGCTCGGGGTTACCGGACGCTCAGGTCATATCGACCGAACGAACCCTGTCCAGCGTCCGGTCGACTGATGTACGCCACGTGTCGCCTCCGTTCAACCTCAGTCGCTTGATCTCAACAGTCAAGTGATGACCAGACGCAGCACAGTGCCAAGACCGGACGCACCTCTACCGAGTCCGGTCGTTTCCAGAGAGGTTCAATTCAAACCGGATGCGTCAGTTAGATCACGACCGGACGCAGGACCCCAGCGTCCGGTCACTTCCAGTAAGCTCCCAGGAATGCTCAACCGCGATCGGACGCGTCCGGTCATTCTCCTCTTCTCTATGTTGCCACGTCAGCGGGACTGGGCACACCCACCCAGCGTCCGGTCAAAGACCGACACCTACGTCTTCACTGCTTCCACTGATCGGACGCTCCGGTCTAGTTGAGACCAGCGTCCGGTGCACTCTGTGAAACCCTGTCTTTTCTATACAGGGCGTCGGTGAAGTTTCTTACCCTTGCTCCCAAGTGCTAAACACAATGTGTATCACCTTTGTGCATATGTGTTAGCATATTTTCACAAACATTTTCAAGGGAATTAGCCACTCCACTTGCCACGCCACTCGATCCTAGCGACGATGCAAAGTTAGATCACTAGAGTGGCACTAGATGACCGATATGCAAACAAGTTTGCCCCTCTTGATAGACGGCCATCTATCCTAAACCAGGTCATAAACTTCTCTACATGCCTATTACCGGTGAAATGAAATGCCCTAGGTTATACCTTTACCTTGCGTATTCCATTCCATCTCCTCCAATGTCAATGCAACACATGCACCAACACGATCAACAATGATATGATCCACTTCATATCATCACATGATCATATTGGTTCATCGATCTTGACTACACTTGCTTTTCACCGTTGTCTTCGTCCATCGGTGCCAAGTCTTGCTCAAGCTTCACCGCCACGCGGTCCATCGCTTCAAAGCCTCCGACTTGCCCTTCACGCTTACAACCGGTCCATCAAGCCAAGTTATGTCTTGATCTTCTCCACCTTGATCACATGACTCAATGTCATGTCTCATGTGCAATGAGCTCCTTCATCATCACATGTGTGAGCTTTGCAACATCTCCGAGCCATTTCCAACTTCATGGCATATGTTGCTCACACACATGTACCTGTGAACTAATCACCTGTGTATCTCACATAAACACAATTGGTCCACCAAGGTTGTCACTCAATTACCAAAATCACACAAGGATCTTTCAATCTCCCCCTTTTCAGTAATTGATGACAACTCTACAAAGATATAGAAATTAAGCTCTTTTTGATTCATGTTGCTTGCCCAAACAATTTTACCATGTGTAAATGATTTTGGACAAGTACCACAAACCCAAAATGGTAGTATTAGCTCTCCCTGCATATGTGCTAGAGTGCTTGGTTTGAAGTTCGCACATATGCATAGATTGTAATTGTGGGACTTTTTTTATTTAAAATCATCTATCCAAAAAAAATTATGTCTGAATTTCTTACATTTAAAATCATCTATCCAATAAAAATTATGTTTAAAATCATAAATGTTAGTATTTTTTTATATAATTTTGATAAAATTTTAAAACGATTGACTCCTAAAAGTTAGAATTATACAAACTTGCCAAAACATTTATTGGACAGAGTGCGCTGAATTGATAGGGCAATGGCCAAAAATTATATGGCAAAACTTTTGAGGACTAAACCAAACAATTGCCATGTATTTCTTTCGGTTCAAATTATAAAATGTTTTTAGCTTTTCTAGATATATATTTTTTTACGATATATCTACACATACACCCTGTTTGATTAGGTCCACGGTTTGAATCATATTTCCCACCGATAACATCTGCAGCTTTAAATCATTTACGTTTGCATTACCAACAGTAGAACTAAACAACTCGTGCTATATATCTAAATGTATAGAAAAACTATATATTAAAAAAATTGTAAAACGTCTTGTAATTTAGAATGAACAGAGTATATAAAATTATAAATCATCGCGTGACAGCAAACCATGTCCCCGTGTGAGATTGAGTGACAGCTTGGGCCCAGAGGTCAGAGGAACGGCGACGAGAGCGAGTGCGGCCGCAACTAATCCAATCCGAAACAGTCGGGCCTCGGCCTGGGTTCGGCAGACGGCAGGGAGGAGGGGTACGACGACCCACCCGGTGAGTTTGACCCCTCGCCCGTTCGTCGGTGAAGGGATGACCAACCGCGCAGCAGCAGGAGCAGCCCTGCGGCGCCGTATATATAGCCGCCCACGCGCGGTGGCGGAGGCGGTATGAGCCGAGCCGAGGAAGGGGGCCTGGCACTAGGAGGTCGCGGAGGGAGCAATGGCGGATTCTAGCAGGTCAGGGTCCGTGTCGGTGGACGTCGAGCGGATCTCCTTCGGCGGCAAGGTCCGACGACTTGCACCTTTCGTGCTTCCTTCCAACTGGAGATACCTTTTCATCTCTTAGGATGTGAATTGTGGGCGCCGCTCTGGTGTTGTAATTGTATTTGGATTTGGATTGTTTTTCTTCCTTTGGATTTTTTTGGTTATGGTTACGGGCAGGCTTGGGCATAATTGAACTGTGTTTGGTTTCTGATGTGCTGTCTGTAGCCCTCTCTCTTTCTGCTTAGAAATGATTGGCTTGGTGAAACTTAGTTTATAGTAATGGTGTTTTTGTCCGTCACGTCGTCAAATGTTTTCACTTTTCGGTGCCTTTTGTATCCAAAGTTGTTATGCTGTTTTTGTCATCTCTATCTATCAGCCACCGGTGCACAAAATTCTGCGCTATTAAGTTATGTACTTGTGCTTGCTATACAATGAGCATGTTGCAATTCTAATGTTTCTTCTTGAAATTGCTACCTATATTTGGTCCATATGTCCATCTGTCATCAGAAATCATCCAAATTTTGCCAAACTTTGTTCCACTTCCAAGTTGTTCTTATTTTTTTGCTTGGGGTGGACAGTGCCGCTGAAATAGCTGCTAAAAAGTGAGTGCTTTTTTGTCTTCCCCAGGAGCATCTTGTGAGGACGAGATGTGGTTCTGTAACCGTTGCCGTGTATGGAGACGAGGACAAGCCTGCGCTAATAACATACCCAGATGTAGCTCTGAATTGTAAGTGCTTCCAAAGATTTTTTTTAATTTAATGATAACTGTTATGACTGAATTCCACAATCGGCATGCGAACATTGCTTATATCTTTCCGTTTCCTATTTGGCTTGGACAGACATGTCCTGTTTCCAAGGATTGTTCTTCTGCCCGGAAGCTGCGTCTTTGCTGCTCCACAATTTCTGCATCTACCACATCAATCCTCAGGGGCACGAGGTCAGTAATGCTGGTTCAATCTTTGTGACGCGGTGTGCTGGGTTTGTATTTTGAGTTGCTTACATGATCTTTGCTACGGTGTATGTTAAGAGTCCTACAGTTGGGAGCAGCTCCGATATCATCAGATGTGCCGGTGCCAACTGTTGATGATCTCGCTGATCAAGTCGCAGATGTGCTTGATTTCTTCAGGTATTGTACTGTCAGTTTGTGACATGACATTAGTCCTAATGCATGACTTCTTCATTCTACAATTTTTGCCCAAAAACTATTCATTCGATAACCACAGCTGTCTGATTTTAGTCGTACTTCATTCAGTTTAGGATCTGTGATGTGCCTTGGTGTCACGGCTGGTGCATATGTTCTCACTCTCTTTGCGGTATGTGCTTTTATGAGTCGGACTCCAGACTTGTGAGTTAATAGAAAAGAATTATCCTATGCTGAGATAACAAGGATTTTATACTCTTTAATAGACGAAATATCGGGAGAGGGTAATAGGACTGATGCTGGTTTCCCCTCTGTGCAAAGCCCCATCATGGAGCGAGTGGCTGTATAACAAAGTAACTTCATCAATTAGTAACAATTTACCATTTTCTCTCGTGCCAAGTAATGCTAATAAATATTAATAATGACAACTCATACAACAGGTATTGTTAAATTTGCTTTATTATTACGGGACTCAAGGCCTGGTCAAGGAGTGCTTGCTTCAACGGTACTTTAGCAAGGTTGGTTCAGATCTCAATATTCTCATCTTGTTTTCTTGGGACTGATAGTTTATAGTTTTCAGTAACTGACGTGCCTATATAAGTCTGCAGAAACTGCGTGGGGATGCACAGTATCCTGAATCCGACATAGTGCAAGCCTGTAAAAGTGTTAGTCTCTTTTTTTTTTCATTTTGGATATTCTCTTAGTTGTATAATACGTCATAAATACCAATAGGTTTCGCACATTCCTTTAGATATCAATCGTCAAATAGTGGCTGCTTACTGTTAATTTTATATGCAGTTACTTGATGAGAAGCAGAGTGAAAATATTTGGCGGTTTCTTCAATCAATAAATGAGTATGTTGTTATTCATTTATTTATTTTTAATGAGTTTGCTAGAGAATTCATCTCTGGAATCTTGATGCTCATATGGGTTTCCCCTCCCACCAGAAGGCATGACTTAACAAATTCATTAAGGAAGCTGAAATGCCGCACGCTAATTTTTGTCGGTGAGAACTCAGAGTTCCATGAGGATGCTATCCATATGAACACAAAACTGGACCGCAGATACTGCGCACTAATTGAGGTAATATTTGGATGTACGTGATGCCATCTCCAGATAGAAGCATATCTGGAACAAAAAAGTGGTTACTCAGATTACTTTCCGAGTTAACTGCAGGTGAAGGATTGTGGCTCCCTTGTGACCGAGGAGCAGCCTTATGCGATGCTGATGCCAATGGAGTACTTCCTTATGGGATATGGACTTTATAGACCGTATCAGCTAAGCAGCAGCCCTCGCAGTCCACTAAGTCCATGCTGTATATCGCCTGAGCTGCTATCTCCTGAGAGTATGGGTGTGAAGCTGAAGCCGATAAAGACTCGGGTCGCTATCAATTTCTAACACTGGGAAGCAAGCCTTTTGCATCAGAATGAAAACGGACTACCTGTCTAGGAAACCCGAAGACAGCCACAATCCGGTCGCTCTAGGCACAGAAGTGGTGGTCACAACTCAGTTGTCTAACATGGCAAATTTTCATTTCTGTTGGAGATAACCTATATAATGTACATCACCCAAAAAAAAGGGCATAAGGGGACCCTGTAGTGGAGATAATCAGGATGTGTGTTTGTTCAATTAGTTTGTGTAGTCTGTTTTCAGCACAAATGTAAATCTCAAAGTAGTTTGACAGAAACAATAAGAATCCGTCTCCAGGGTTTCAAATGTTCAAAACTTTGTCATGTGTTGTGCTACTGCACCTGCTATTCCTGGATTACAAAGGAGTTGATATACATACTTATTTTGATTTACCAACTACACAAAATGCAGGTCATTATTCTCCTTGAGTGAACAGATGAACAATGTATAGCCGACAGGAAATCTTCTATGGAGTGGCCATGTATTTATATTTATACTACAGTTCGTCCAGTTTCCTTGCAACTTCAGTTATAGTTGGACCAGTACTCATCGACAAGCTTACAAAATGCAGAGTTCTTATTTTCCATCAGAATTGATGGCCTGCTGTACTCGATCATCTTGCCTGCAGATATGACAGAAATTTATTACATCAACTTGGCCATACTCCAGAAAGGCTCTCCTTTGTCAGTGAATTTGTATCTCAGCCAGAATTGTTAGGATGCTTACCGTAGGAAAGGACCATGACCATATCACTGTCTGTGACAGTTGGAACCCTGTGTGCTATGGTGATGACTGTGCACCCTGAACATTCTTTCTTGATGACCCTCTGCAGGATGGCGTCGGTGGCTGAGTCGATGGATGCTGTCGCCTCATCAAGGACCAAAATCTTGTTCCTTCGGAGGAGAACACGCGCAAGGCAGAAGAGCTGCCGTTGACCGGCGCTCCAGTTCTCGCCGTCATCACTCACTGAAAACATCAGGATGATTAGCAATCAGAGAGCCTTCAGTGCTATACAATACAGTTCTGACAAAATTGTAGCATCTGATTGGTTCAGAGGGCATGCTCACCTGGTGATTCAAGTAGTCCAGGAAGAGCACTGATTGTTTTCTTCAGTTGGCACTTATCTAAAACCTGCAGAAGACTACTGCATTAGGATCAGGATTAACCACCGTGTGCAATAAAAGAAGTGCAATGTTGCTATATTGGTATATACTAAAATACTTGGTCCGGTAAATATTTCAGAACGTATATGTACTAATCTGCAGCTCAGATTTAGTTTTGCTGACCTCCCAGATTTCCTCGTCACAATGCAGACCTAGAGGATCCACATTACTCCTTACACTGCCTCTGAAAAGTGTTGGCTCTTGGGGAATGATGCTGAGCTTCATCCTCAGATCCTTCAGTCCAATGGTGCAAATGTCAAGATCATCAATGAGTATCCGGCCGCTGTATGGGTCGATAAGGCGGAACAGTGCACTCAGAAGAGTCGTCTTCCCACTCCCAGTTCTGCCAACAACACCAATCTTGTTTCCTGCTGTAAATGTGCAGCTGATTCCGCGCAGAACCGTAGGCGCATTTGGCCTGTATTTGACCTGAAAAACATGATCCAGTTTGAACATCTGGGAAATTGATGAATTATTTGAAAGAAAAAAAAATCTAGAACTTTGAGTCACTTACTCTCAAATTATCCAAATCGATTCTTCCTTCAGATGGCCATGAAGGAGGCCTTCTGTTAGGGATGACAGCCGGAGGCTCTTCTGGTAAATGCATAAACTGCATGATCCTCTCCACAGATATTATGTAATTTTCCAGATTTGAGTAGAATCTTGTTAGGAACACTTGAGCAGAAGAAAGCGTCAATGCATATGAGAGACAGAGACCAAGGAATCCTACGAAATAAAGCAAGAGCATAATTAAATGGTTAGAAGATTCAAACCATGTGCTCAACTATCTTCCTAAATAAAATTCTCTACCTGGAGCAACAGCTCCCTCCGGTAGTGTGACAAGAAGGATGGATGACGTGATGATGACCAAGATTTGCAGTGCTTCTACACGCAAAAGCACCCACTCCAGTGCTGCATTGGTGTAGAAGAACAGTGTCGCATCTGTGTCTATGAGCTGAAGATTTCTCTGAATAAACCTCTTTGTAGCTGCAAAGGCCCTTATGGTGGTCACTCCCAGCATCGACTCTGCCGCGAAGTTCATGACAGGCGCCTTTGTTGTTCCATTGATCCTTACTAGCTCCCTCGCTGATGCAATGTAGTATCTCTGCAACACTACCATAATTTTCATTTGTCTCACCATGCCAGAGCAAGGAATTGAGTTCAGAAATGGTGTTCACCTGAATGTATAACAGAACAATCACAACAGGAACGACCACTAGTACTACTTGCCAGGTAACCATGGTCATGATAATTATGGTTCCTGCCACTTCAACTGTGCCCGAGATGACAAAGCTCATAGTATACGGGATGTCAAAGTCTAAGATGCTAACATCAGACGAAGCCTGCAAGAACATAGTCAGCATTTCCATTTCCTAAAATGTCAACAGGTAATAATCGATATATTCAGAATAGTTTACCCGGGTCATGATCCTTCCAGTTGGAGTAGAATCGAAGAACAGCATTGGGGCCCTGAACAATGAATCCATGAACCCTGAAAAGAACTCCCTCGATGCTTTCAGGCCAAAGTGAGCAGCAAGAAGGCTCCTAATATAGGCGAAGAGGCAGCTTGCAGCTGCCATCACTGCATAGACTCCAACCACAAGTACGACACTAAACTGGCGGCTTTGAATTGCAATTGCAAGCCAATAAGTTGCCAGGCACTGCAGGATGACGAACGCACACTGTGCGAGTATTAGCAGGACGAGGAGAAAACGGCCCTTCGACACTGAAACATAGTCCTTATATGGTTTCAGTCCAGCTTCTCCTAGTTCCCTCTTCTCCTCTTCTGTCAGTTGGACTGACAGGAGATTAGCATCAGATATTTCCGCTTCGCTGTTCTGCGGTATCATCTGTATTTGGTTCTGAAGAAATGTGCCTGGCTCTTCTGCTCCTTTGCCACGATCCTGGGAGCCTAGTGTTGTTTTTGAGTCCCTGTGAGCATTGACAAGCTGTTCAAATGCTGTGCCAGACTGCAGAAGCACCTCATAGGTTCCTTCCTGAGTTATCTCCCCATTTTCCATGACCTGTGTGGAAGGATATATACGCTTAACCAGTGATAGGTAATTGTTTCAAGATAGTTAATTTATAGTGCCAAATTCACTCACCAGAATCTTGTCAACCTTGGAAAGGAACTCCACTTGATGTGTCACAAGAATCACAGTCTTGTTCTGAAGTGCTGCCATCACACAGTCCTACATACATTCAGGAGCTTCAGACATATCAATGAAATGATTAGTATGTATCTATGATAGTAATCTATCAGAGGCATTCTTACATTGAAAAGAGTAGCAGCTGTATGTGCATCAACGGCACTGAAAGGATCATCGAGAAGGTAAATGTCCGCGTCATTATAGACCGCTCTCGCGAGCTGAATCCTCTGCTTCTGTCCTCCACTCATGTTCAAGCCTCTCTGACCAATCTCGGTTAGGTCCCCATGCGGAAAGTTCTCAATGTCCTTGTCCAATGCACAACACCTTATCGCCTTCTCGTAATCCTCAGTGTTCATGGGCTTCCCAAAGAGTACATTATCGCGTACAGTGCCGCTCTGGATCCAGGACGTCTATGAAACATAGGCAACTGAGCCAGACACTGATACCTGAAGAACAGAAACGGGGAAGGAGATTAGTTCATGTCATATGCTTGATTTGATACTTAAAGAGCATTTAATTTTGAACAAATGTGCACTACTTGACATACCGATCCGGACATTCTTGGTATCTCGCCAAGCATTGCGCACAGCAACGACGATTTCCCTGCGCCGACAGGCCCACAGACCGCAATCTTCTCACCCCGCACTGCCCTGACATTGATTTCTTTCAGAGTTGCAATGGCCTTGCTAGGCTCCCAGCTGAAGAAACCATCTTGCACGATGAGGCTCGTGTCGGAGGCTATGGATGTCCTGTCCACCGCGTCGTCCTGGAACTCATCCTCGGCAAGGAATTCGCCAATGCGATCCAGCGATATCTTGACTTGGATCATGATGGGCATCACCCTCTGGCAGGACCCTCATAGGCTCCGACATGACGCGCAACGTGGCGAGGATGGTGAACACGACGCTGGCATCCAGCGGAGCGCTCCGGAGCGTGGCCGTCCCCGCGAAGATGACTGCGGAGATGATCGTCGGAGACATCCAGTACAGAGCGCTGCCGTAGGCCTTCTTGATCTGCGTCTCAGCAAGCCACCGGACCTCGACGTCGCGCAACCGCTGCACCGTCTCCCTGAACCTGTCCTCCCACGACTGCAGCTTGACGATCTTCATGGCGTTGAGCACCTCCGCCGTGGCGCGCTGCCGCTCGTCCTGCGCCTGCATGAACCGTGACTGGTACCGCTGCAGCATCCTGGCGAGCGGGACGTTGAGCACGCCGCAGACTGCGACGGGGACCAGGCCCGGCAGCGTTCCGGCGCCCACGGTCCAGAAGAGCATCGCGATGGCGAGGGCGAGCTGCAGCGGCATGCACCACACCATGTGCAGCCAGAACGGGAACTCGCCGATCCGGTACGCGTCGACGGCGATGTAGTTTGCGACCTCGCCGGCGGAGTGCCGCGTCCGCCCCTCGCTGGACAGCCTGAGCTGCTTGTCGAAGAGGGCGGCCATGAGCGCCGAGCGCATGCGCATGCCGAGCCGCCTGGACCCGAAGAACCAGTGCCTCTGCGACAGCGACTCGACGACCTTCGTCAAGAGCAGGACGAAGACGAGGGCGATTCCCGTGGCGAGCTCTCGCTCCCGCTGGTACGAGTAGGACACGAAGCAGTACAGGATCACCGGCGCCGCGCCGAAGGACAGTGTTCGTAGCAGCGTGTACAGCGCCGTCAGGAGGAGCTCTTTCCTGTAGCACTTGGCGAGCACCCAGAACACCAGGTTGCTTGTGCTTGTCCTCCCCGCGGCCGTCTGCCTCCGCCGGAGCCATTCCTCCAGAAACGTCCGGCGCGCCTCCGCCGCGGCGTCGTCGGCGTCCAGCGGCGGGATGTCGCCAAGGTCGAGCGGCTTAGAGTACCCGAGCCAGAGCAACGGGTCCACCCACGTGAACGTCAGGCGGCTCAAGTACCCTGCATCCCCGAACGCCGCCTTTCTCTGCTCCCCGCCTCCCGCCGTCAGCAACGGCTGGGTCTCCTCCTCCTCTCCACCATCGCTGCGGAAGGAGAGATTTCTGCAAACACTTATTACTGCGCACAAAAGAAGCATCGACCTGACAACCCACGACGCGATGTCAAGCACGCCCATCGAGCTGCCCCTGACGATCTTCTCCACGCTGTACGCTGTGGCCATAGCCGCAAGCACTGCCCACCACGACATGGCCACGGCCCGGGAGAACCTGGTCGGTCGAACCACCAAAGAAACCGAGACGACAATCCAAACCACCCCCCTGACGAAGAGCTCTGCCCTGGAAGACGAAGACGAAGAGGAAGAAGAGCCCCATACCCCGGAGCAGATGCACGCAATGCCAAGAACGGCGCAGCAGAGAGAAGTAAGAGAGCACAGCGACGGCAGGTCCCTTGTGCGAACCCTGAATCTCTTCGCGCAAGCAGAGACCACCAAGCTCAGGATGTAAATAGCGAGGAAAATGAGATCGATAAGATCGATGAGGCTCCTGTGGAAGTACAGAGATTCCATGTCGACTCCGAGTTCGAGATGATCTCCGTCGCAGGTTGATGCGAGCATTCGGCTGGGCACTGGGACCACAAAGAGGAATAGGTTAGGCGAGAGGACATTAACAAACAGACGACGAATTTAGAAAGAAAAATCACGCACTTTCCATGAAAAGAAATCTGGCAATGCAATGGTTTCAGTACGGATATAGTAACTTTATTGCTCCTTTGCATCTGCTGCAGGAGAGGAAGATCAGTTCCGTGAAGAGTTGGAGGCGGAAGGATAGCTTTGGATACTACCTACCTTGTAAGATCAACGGACGAGGAGCCATTGCATTCCTTGTTTGATTTCTCCACTGTCAAGCTGCTTGGAACCTACTAGGACAGGGAAGAAATGATGAACATGTACACTGCCACCTAAAGCCTGGCCACAAGTACACGGGTACTCCTACCGTCCACGGGGGCAGCTATCATCGTTGGTCTCAGAAAACAAAATACAGTACAGTACTGTCAATCTTCCAACGCAACCTTGCTGCTCCCACCAAACGTCATTTTCCTGATCTTTAGACTGTCTCCAATGAGGAGATGCAAATCCAAAATGCGTTACGCACAGTTACTTTGCCTACCGAAAACAGTTTTCAACGGCTGACCTAGACGGATGACCCATTTTACCTACCGACCGAAGTGATACGCAAAAAAGCATACCCTCTCTCCTCGGTACGCAAATCTCCGATGGTGGCCCGTCCGCGCACGCCTCCGCAACGCTGAGGTGGCCCGCTCCCGCACCGGCCGCACCGCCGGCCCCGCTCGTCCGCGCTCGCTCGCGTCGGCACCGCTCGCCAACGGCAGCAGCGCCGCCGCGCCCGCGCCGACCCCGCTCGCCCGCGCTCGGGCGCCGCGTGCGCTCGTCTGGCGTCCGCGCCGGGGATCCGCATGACCCCGCGCGCGGCGGCGGCGGACGAGGCCACCACGACGCGGAGCTCGCCGAGCGGAGCAGCATGAGCGGGCCGCCGCCGAGGCGCCGGGCCAGGTCGCTCATGGCGCGGTGCGGGAGCGCGCCCGCGAGGGCCAGGTGGTGGAGGTGGCCGACCACCGGGAGCGCCCACGGCGACGGAGGAGGGAGCGGCGCCACGCCGGGCCGCCGAATGGTGGAGGCCGAGGAGTGGGATGGAGGCGAGCAGAGGAATCAAGAGGAGGAGGAGGTAGTAGCTGTAGTGAAGTGGGAGCTCGGATATTTTCGCGGATGCAGGGATTTGGGGCTCCTCTGTTGGAGAGGTGAAGTTATGGGGACGTAACATTTTTTACTGTACATTACATAGATCGTGAAATGAGTCTCAGGTATGGGTTATATTGTTGGAGTCAGTCTTATTGCCGAGGGAGATGCATGTGGTTCTGACAAACATGTGAGCAAGCCTATACTTTTCTTTGCTGCAATGTGCGCTTGGATGAGAGCTTACGCTTGTGTCACCCATTTGCTTATGCTAAGCCTGCAAAACCACCACACAAGCTGATTTGGGTCAAAAAAAGATGGTGTACGATTTCATTGGTGAAATTTCTTTAAGTTTGGTTTATAGAAAATATTAGCAACATTTATATCTTCAAATAAGTTTTTTTCATAAAAATATATGTCCAACAATTGATCTAATAATATTAATTATTCACCATAAATATTAATATTCTCTTACATATATTTAGTCAAGGTTCAAACTATTTGACTTTTTGAAAAGCGAGAATGATACTCTTTGGGTGTGTTTGGAGAAATAAGGTGGTCTATCTTCTACAAACTCCTCACCTTTTTGTTTAGTTTGTGGAATGAAATGGATTCATCCATCACCACATCATTCTTCGTAAGCTAATAATTAATTATATATATATATATATATATATATAAAAGGAATGAGTTGATTCCACCAAAATTTATAGGAGGAACTCATGATGCACCACCTCATGAAGCATGAGATAATTGCACAAACCAAACACCATTCGTAGATGGAGGGAGTGGCCCCCTTCACCAAGACATTAATAATATTTTACCACTTCATCCTCAAACAGACCTCTTAGCTGTACCAACTCAGAAATCATGATAGTTTCTGTGACCATTAACTAGCGTGCTAAGATCTCTTAGCAGTACCAACTCAAAAAACATAAATAGTTTCTGTGATCATTAACTAGAGTCATAACTACTTAAATTGGGGATAGGATGAGTAATCCCCCTATATTGCATTTTTTTTTTGTGAACCTATATTGCATATTTTTAGGATTGTGGCCGGGGCTCGCGGTGGTATATCTCTCACCCTTTCTCTTCTCTCAGTATCTCTCTCACCCTCTCTCTCGCAGGCAGTCAGATCCGATGGTGATGGCTACAACGGGATCGACGGCGGCGGTCCTAATCTTAGCAGTGGCGGCGGCGCGTGGGCGGATCTGGCGAGGAGTGCCATCAGGGCAGGGCTCACAAAAAATGTGTAGCAAGGATACAGGATTACTTGCATTCAGATATGTAGGGGGTAGCCTCCAAGGAGAAGAAATCTCACACCCAATTTTAAGGATAAAATTGAATGCATAATCTTATATATATGCACCCAAAGATCAATCACACACATAAGCCGACAAATTACAAAATGTACCATCATAGGTGTTTATTACATCACAAATAATATCATCACATAGTCTTTGCATAATAAACATAGCGGAAAATAAAGATAACTCTCGTAGTAGCTCTATCACAGGGACGTCAACTGGTTGACCACAAGTCTAGTAGTCCTCAGGAAACTCATCATAACCATTGCCATCTATTACCCATCCATTGAGTACCATCCTTCTTATCAATAAAGATCACAGGTGCCCCATGGAGATGAGCTGGGGCGTATGAAACCTTTCTCCTACAGCTCATTCAATTGTTTCTTAAGTTTCTCTAATTCTTATTTAACCCTATTATATATGGCCTCTTAGCAATAGGTGCAGTTCTAGGTAAAAGCTCAATAATAAACTCAATGTCGCGATCGCGTGGCATATATACCTAGCAAATCATCGGGGAACACATTCGGGAACTCATCCACAACTGGGTTTTCTTGCATAGAGCACATCCAAAGTCTTGATGGGATAGAGGAAACTCTTATGTCGATCTTTATAATGCCTCCAATGAACCTCCGATAGAATCTTATTATTCCAAAGGAACTATGAGTCACTCTTATGTCAAGATTACAATGCCTCCAATGAACATATGATAGTATCTTGCCATTTCCATGAAACTCTAAGTCTCACAAACATCCTTTGGTGGGTTCCAACTCAACACATCTTTATCTTTCTTGAGTCCACCATAATTCCATCATTAGAGATAACCTATCCAAGAATCAAAGCTTATTATCATGCTTGGTGTAACAGTGACATTTTCTTAGTCTCCATAGCACCAATTGTAAATGTCCAATATCTCCTTCCTATGTCAACAATGCTAACTTGTATTGGGTATGTCGAATATTGAACACCCAACTGACGATAGCTCGATCCGAAGATCATTTTTGACGAACACTTGAGTTCCTTGTAGAAACCCAATAAGTTACCAACCCTGAGCAAAGATACGTGCACTTGATAGTGACTTCTCAGCGATATAGCTTATGCTTCCAAGTGAAGAACTACAAACCTTCTTTACTTTGGCTACCCCGTAAGAAGAATTAAACTAGAGGACACCAAAGTAACTTGCATCTCCTTCTAGGTAGGTTGACTATCATAAAGACCTTCTGGAGAACTCATGTGCATAAATAAGAACATGTATCCTGGAATTTCTCGCGAACAGAAAGCAGCTATAATTCTTTCTCTATTAATCCAATGAAGTTGTATTTTATACCGTTCGAAAACTTATCAAATTCCCTACAACTTTCGTGTAGAACACTTTTCTAGATTCTGTAGTTAAGGTAGTCCAATACAGTGCATAACAGAAACTGTTTCAGGTTTCAGACAACACGGATGCATCGACTTATGATTTTCGTAACTTTCAAACCAGATGAGCTATGAAGGTGCTTCTTGCGGTCACAGAAAGATATTAACGTCTACTGTTGCCCAGAATTTTTCCATCATTTATCGTCATCCAAAAACTGAGATATAGACCTAAGAAGACAGATTGCTCCAAAGATACATGATAGAGAAAACAAAAGAAACCAAAACCAAACTATTTATTTCATTAATCCTTGTACCTTAGACATATAAACTAAATGAAATTGTGGATAAACCCCACAAGATAATTGCACTCATTACAAAATCCAACTTAAGCATAAACATAAGCACAAAGCAACTAAGCACTAAAAGTTCACAAGCCACACATTAAGACCAACTGACTCAACTCAACTTCGCTACTATCGGTTTTATTACACAAGAGACAAACTCCTACTTCTTAAACGCGGTGTGGCTACAACGGCATCCGGGGTAACAACTCTTGCGTGGGGATAAGTGGGACACGTCCTCCACTTCATTGATCTTGGGTAGTCCAGCACTGACTCCTCCACTCATCAATCTCATCAAGGGCTTCCTCATAGGGCTTCCTCATAGTGTTGCCTTACTTCTGCCAACTCCAGTTGACTATCTTCGAACTTTTAATGTAGTGGCGGCGGCGCGCGGGCGGATCTGGCGAGGAGTGCCATCAGGGCAGGGCTGACAAAAAATGTGTAGCAAGGATACAGGATTACTTGCATTCATGTTGGGGATAGCCTCCAAAGAACAGAAATATAGGTGAAAAATCTTTCACGTTGCACAAACTAAGGTAACATCTTGTTTAATGGTGAGGGGTTAATGTACTTCCTATGATGGGCAGACGGATCTGGCAAGTAGTGGCAGCGTACGAGCGGGTCCGGCGAGCGGCGGCAGCGCATCGATTGCCTCAGTGGGCCTTGTGGATGGGCTCGTCATTTTTTGTTTTTTTTATTTTATGAATGGAGGCAGACATATACTCGTCTTTGTAGTCATTAAATCTTAATTTACACAGGCACGGAAGAAGAGGCGGACTGGCTGCCTGCCTCCGGAAATCGTTTTTGGCCGTCTATTGAAATTGTGACCATAGTAGTTTAAGGGACTGCGATGCCGGACAAATTAGACAGCTTAAGAACTATTTCAAAAACTATTGTCTCTAATTTCCAACTAGTCAAAGTTAATGAATCAAATAATCTATCTAGATGTGCAACTAAGATTTTACTAGGTGTGTTGCTATCTCTACCACAAAAGAGTTATACAACCTAGGTTCCAATCCTATCAACTATTGTATCAACTAAGCTAGGGATGTAAAGCACACAAACAAAGTTTCAATCCTATCAATAGTCGTAAAACACGATTGGTGTGGTCTCGCAAGACTACAAGCCCTTTGGTGACAACAATGGTGCGCACAAGCACCGAGTGGTAAGAGGTACGTACGTAAACCTCACTAAACACTAGGCCTAAACCTAGCGCAAAAGCTAAAGTGATGGTCTAACTAGCCTAAGCACTTCGCAAAAGCATCTACACTAATCACCGAGTATATGAGTAAGCACTTTGGTGGCTAGAACAACTAGAGATGAGCCTAAGCACTTCGCAAAAGCAATTACACGCCAATTCATTTGGCCGTTGGGCGGCCAAAGAGGTATATATAGCCTCTAGCTCCAAATATAGCTGTTGGGCTGCACAACAGTTTTCGCGTAGGCACCGGACGTCTGGTGTACCCAACGGACAAGTCCGGTGCGTCCACGTCAGCTAGTCATTAGTTTTCTAGCCGTTGCCCACCATTGAAGATTGGTCGTTCGGCGTGATGTGCGGTGCCTTATGGTCTTCTCCAACTTGAGTTTCGGTGCCTTATGGCCTTCTCCAATCTAAGTTGTAACCTCTCTCCACCTCACGTCTCCGGTAAGCCATCTCTCGTAACTAAAAACTAAAGAGTGGGTGCGAGGATCAAACTTCGGGTCGTCAGTCTACCCACCTGCGATCCCAATCGCTTGCTCACATGCGTTGCCTCGCGGCGCTAATCGTGCTCCCTCGCTCCCCTGACTGCCCCATCAATCACGCACCATGGAACAATGCCGGACCCCCCGGCTCCGTCACGCGCACCGCCATCCCGTCCTGCCCGGCTCAATGTCGCCAACGCAGATGGGACTTGGCTCTCCCAGCCCCACCGCCGTCCTAGCGTCCTCCACTTTCTCTCCGCTGCCGCCGCCAACGCCCCGCCCCTGCCACACCCTACCCGGCTCTACGCAGCCGCCGCGGATGGGACCTGGCTCTTCCGGCTCGACTCAGCACCTCCCCATCTCCATCCATCTCGGCAGGAGCTCCTTAACGCCAACGACCCTGTCCGTGTTGATGGCCCCACCAACCTGCTCCTCACCGATGGCGGCCTCTCCATTATCATCGCCAAGCCCAACCCGGACCGATCCCTCATCCTCGGCTTCCGCACCATAGCCGGCATGTCCGCCTCGTGTACCACCCTCTACCTGCTCCAATCCTCCCTTTCTGACGCTACTGTTTTGATCCGATTGGATCAAAGACTCAAAGTATTTAGCATTAGAGATTGTTATGGATTGGTCCTGTTTCTGCCCTGGTCATTATTTTGCTCTCTGTCTCAGAGTGTCTTCTGGTTCTGGAATCCTATTCATCATTCTAAATTTTTTCAGTGTCGAGATGTTCCTTAGTGCTTTGTGTTTCTTAATATTAACAGCCACTAAACTCATTTATCTACTGCTTGCAATTGGTTCTGTTTAACATATATCCATGTGTGACCTGAATATACCAGCAATTGGTTTAGCTTTGGATGATGGGATTGGGCCTAATAATGTAGCTCTGGACCCCATACTGTATCTCAACTCTGAAATTATCATGGGATATCAAAACAAAGGTTGGTTTCTTTCTCAGGGTTGGTGTTCTACTTTTGAACTCAAACTGTAAAATGACAAGACACTGGAGTTATGTTGGATAGAATGTCACAGAGGGATTCTATGTACTGCGTCTGCAATTTTTGACTGGTTTAAATTATAGTAAGCTATATCCTACTCCTATGAATGTATAATGTATTTATTCAGACATATCTTTACAGTAAAATGACTAAAATTCAATGGTCTCGCCACACACAATAGTGCACTGTTTCATCTGACCTGTTGCATGGAACCAGTATGGGAATTTCAGATGCATCTGCTACTTTTACTGAATTAAGATGTATATGCTACTTTACTAAATTCAGGGGCGTGGCCGAGGACGGTGCACGGCCGGCGCACGGCAGGCAGAGGATCCCGGCAAGGGCAGCAACGACGCTGACACGGCTGAACATGGCAGGGCTCTTTTTTTGCGATCATTTACCCTTTTATTACTTTTTTATCTATTGTCCTCACCTCTCTATTATGTTTGCAGCACACTCTAAAAACCATTGCTTTTAAGTCAGGATATATGTATATTCCTTGTGGGTGTTTCAGTGTGTGCCCTTGACAAAGGTGCATTGTGGGAATTTCAGACAAAGAAGCTAGGTAGTGGTTTAATGTAGTTGTATGTGATCTGTGATGCTATCTAAATACATTTTCTTCTGTTATATTTCCAGGTGTTAGAGATGTCATCACAGGCAGACATCTATACACTGTATGTTCTTATGATGTTGAATTCCATCTATGGCTGTTTGAAGACTAGCTGTTGGTGATATGTAGATGCATGCCGTTGACCCACGTTTACATCCTAATGATTGCTGACTGTATTGCAGACTATTTTTGAGAACACATTGATGCAGCACCACATTGCTCTTCATTCTGCCCGGTTCTATGGAGAAAGTAAGTTACACTACACCAGCTGGTCAGTTCATCCCGCAAGTTAGTTGATGTTATTGCCTTATACTAAGTCTTATTGATTTGGTGTTTTCTACCTATGAACTTTAATCTCAATCCTTGCTATTTCTATGGGGCTTCAGGCTTGAATCTTGAGTCCTGACCGATTTATCTCACGCTATAACTTTTGAAGCATCCTAAAATTATTGCCTTTTCATGTCATTTGCAGCTTGCTTGTGCATTGCCAAATATACATTTAACATCACTATCCTGTGGTCTGATCAGTTTGGTTTGGCAGTGCTTATGAGTTTTACTTTGTGATTTCAGGTGTATGTGAGGGTTGATGACAATTCGGTATGGAAAACATCCTCCCGGAACGGATGTAAGTTCAGTTTGCTTCCTGTCCTATTCATGTGGAAATTAGATTTGGCAATTGGCGGTGCTTATGAGTTTCTCTCTCTCTGTTTTAAGACAAGCAATTTGGTTTTTGATATACTGCATGTATTTCAGAATAAATGATCATGAAAATGTCAGCAAAAGTATTTAATTTCTGTAATATATGTTCACACCAAATATAATTTATTACCCCACTGTATTAGGACCAGTTAATATGTGTGATTAGTATTTTTTCTGCTAACATTGAAGATACTTCCTTAATGTTCTACATAAATATTGCCGAAAAAGCATTGTTGATGCAAAAGTGAATCTGCAAACACAAAGGGCTAATACCCGAATCGATATCCAAAGCGTGCCAGTCGATTTGACCTATTAATCGACAAGGACGAAGATACGAGCACTTTGGTCCTGACAACAGCGATACGCCCGGAAGTCACGGCCAAGAGGTACTCACGCGGAACTCGAGAATCGCCGAAGGTTGCACTGAAACGATACAACTCGCCGAATCAATGAGAACTCGTAAAAAGGAAAAATATGCAAATTGACGAAGTCGCCGAAAAGTAAGTAGATGCAAATAGGAGTAAAAATTGGTTTTTGATATTGATTTTTTTATTACATTGCCCCTCAATCTATATTTATACCCTGATCTAAAGAGATAAAACCAAATACGACTAGGACACCAAGTCCATATCTAAGGAAACACGTGACTCTTACATGAATCATACTCTAACAAATATAGAAAAGGAAATCAACTCCTATCTATTTCCGTGTCCGTCTCGATTACGATGGAATTCTCACCAACCTCCTTTCCATCGGCATACTTCCTGTTTCATCGGCAGTAGTTTTCAAGCCTTCCTTCATCGGCAGCGACACTAATATCTCCAACCTTATCGGCAACACCCGAGTCTAAATCAACCTTTCCATCGATCACCATCATTCATCGGCAACCATCTTTACAAGCTGATTTTCACGGCTGTCAGCGTATACAGTAACTCTCCTCCTGCCGATTAGCCCACTCTGATTATTTTGACACGTGCAAAAAACGGTGTCAACACATGCCCCCAATTTCGAAGTATAAAACCATTAATGGTCCGAAATTTACTCCAGATAACATTTGCCTTCGCCCAATTACTGTAACTCATCCTCCAAGCCAAAACTTGATCTGTTATCAAATCTAATCAAATCTAGTCCTGATTCACGCACCTCAGTAAATATCGCACAATTTCCAACCACTCTTGCCCTGATTATGGTTAAGATACCAAAACAATAATCCATCGGTAAGATCCTAACATAATAATACCGCCATTTTCAGAATTAAAATATCCTGTACCGAGATCTCTTCCAAGTCATGATTACTTGCCATCAAATCATCTGTACAATCCCTTGATTATCGTGCGAACAGTTACCATATCCATCTAAACCACCTCGACCCACATGCGCACGGCATAGAGATAAGTCCAGAATACCCCTACTCCAAGCGGCTTATAAATAGATTTCTCCGGAACGCTCGTCTTCTACCCTCAGACTCCAACCTTTGGCATTCTCTCTTTCCGGCGGCGACTCCGATGAACAACTGCGCGACCTCAACCAACAAGAACTTTTCTCCAGCGTCAACCTCGAGTCTCCAGCTCGTGCCCCCATCTACCTCAAGATAATGGCAATCAACTTCGACGTCCCTGCGGTTCGTTCCACTTCCGTTACTTTTTACCTCGATTCCTTTGGTCTTGGCGAGTTTATACAGTTGGTAATTTTTCTCTTTTTCTTTGTTCTTCGGATCCTCTAAACTTAGGAACTTCGCAACAAATTAGTTATTCCAACCGATCAGCCGCATTTCCAATGCCTAGGACCAATGGGCAACCCAGATCCAACTGATCTGATTAATGCAGAGGTTAACAGAATTCCTTTTAGAGCCCAAAATTTCTCTCTGAATTTATGGAAAGATACATTCTGATCTTGGCCCAAAACCACCAAAGGGTGGAAAGATTGGTACTTGAGGGTCAACAGGTCGATGCAAGTACACTGGGTAGAACGGAAGCTAGACCAATGCATTAGGCTATCTATTGCCGATATGCAAAAGAACGAGTCAATGATGATGATTGTTTGCTTACTTACGGTCGGACACAACAAATACTTTTATGTTTGGACATGGCCCAGCCCTACCCCACACTTGCCGATGTCTACATGCTCACCGGCTTGGACATTTCAAGCGCCGATGAAGGCTCCATCTATGGCGAAAAAATCGAACATAGGGTGAATACCCGCAACATCGGCGGTTGGACGGGATATATTCAAGAATGCCAGAGGACCGGGGATGATTAACGAGGGAACATGCCACATTCTTGAATATGTGGTTAGAAAAATTTATCTTCGTGGTCGATCAAGGGACCAACCAACGCCTTCCTCCTGTGGGGTGAACTCTTGGCCAATGGTGTAAGGTTTCCTCTTGGCCGATACCTTTCGAGCTCCACTTATCATCTTCTTCATCAAGTGTCTGAAACTTTTGCTTGGCGAACCCATCGGCAATTTAGGAGGCCCGTGGTGGTTTATCAACATGTATTTGAATGCCCATATGCAAAAAACGTCGCAATGGGACTTCTTTGCCCAACAATTCCCATGAGAAATTCTTTGAAGACCACGTGCTTGGGGATGAGGAATCGGCAACACGCTCACCCCTCAATTTTGGTGAAGCCATAATTGTCCTCCCCGAACAGAGGCCAATGAAGACCAGATCGTGATTCTTCCAAAACTTCTACAATGGTCTTTCTCGTGATCATAGGGCTGGGTACCTTATATTGACGAAGAAAACAGATTCCCCTTCTCTTCAATTTTGCCGATGACTCTCAATCAAGATAATGAACTCATGATGGCCATCATTACTCCTGTGGCAATCCCAAAGAAACACATTCGGTAGCGGGAAAACACCAATATCACGTATGAATTTTACAATCCATCGGCGATATACCGTCAATTGGATTTTGGGCAACCGCCAATCAAACTTTGTTTTGCCGATGTGATCAAACCCAGAGAAACAATCACTGCGGAACAGATTGGAGCAGGTAGTGCTACTCTCCCCGATGCCGATACTACGAGATGTCGATATATCCATCCGGACGCCAACATCTTTCATCACCGAATCATATAAGCAATGGTGGCGAGAGTGGAGGAACAACCATTTGCAATATCGCTCACACATATCGGCACATGATCGACCACGAATACACTATTCCCGATGATGCGAGAAGTTTCTTTTAACTCCCTTTCGCTTTTTCCTTTTTCATATATCGGTAACTAACTTTCTCGTGATAGGTTAACAACCCAGCACCATCTATGAGCAAAAGTGGGAAACCCTTCGATCTTCGGCCTGTTTCCCCGATATCACCGATCGGCTACAACGCCCCCACCTTAGCTGCTTTGACTCACCAGAAGACCCGTGCCAAGACCATCACTTCCAAGTCCAAATTGGCTACAATTGGGCCACTCCATTGGTCTTCTTTGCTACAACCCCGATCAAGGCATTCAAGGTAACAACCCTGTTTATTTCTACTCATGCCGATCACAAACTGTATTAACATTAATCATCAGGGTGTAAGATCCACTGCTGGATCATCATCGGCAATTCCTCCGACATCAAGCACCACTACCTCTGACAAACCTTCAGAGGTATTCCTTTGATTTTACATTTTATCTGTTAAACATCATACCTTACACTTGTTTTGCAGCAACAAATGGGTACATCGGCAAGCGTACCAGATGTTCAAGCTCCACAACCAACAAGTGCCGATGCCCCCGACCAACCGTTCTTCGAGGCCCAAGCAAAGCGCAAAGCCTTAACAGATGCCGAGGCACAACCAAAACGATGTAAGTCCATGCCGATCCCCACATTCGCCCTAACGTCCATAAAGCGGCCAGAATCAATCGATGCAACCGAGCAAGCGGTTGATCCTCTGTCTGAGGACATACCATCGGTCATCATACCCCAAGAGCCAACCACCGATGAGGCCACAGAGGATATCCCATCGGCAAGCTCGGCCGATCCTCCACCTGAAGATACTCCGGATCGCTTCTTCCACCAAGTACAGAAATTGCCTTGAAACAGGTAAGCCGATTGACCTAGTCGATTTATAATATTCATACTTATCCTTAATCGACCTCTTTTTTTTTTTTTCTCTCAGAACAAGACTCCCCAAACAGCCTATTTTCCTTTGCCATTGACGCTTCGACGATGATGGAGAGGAAACAAGTTCTTCCCTTGCACTTGGGAACAATATCGGTAGAAATTAAGTCCAAGTTGGAAGCTCTCTGGACTTGTTACAAGCAGGATACCGCCTAACTAGTAGATGACTCGGACCCGCAAAGGCAATTTTCAAAACAATCCGTTGCTGTGTCCCCGCCGATGTTGAAGAAGCACTCTTCCCAAAGAGCCCATTTAGAAAGCCGCCAATGCGCAATATCAACGGGCTGCTCAACGATCGCCGATAGAGCAGCTCAGCTCAACTCAAAGAAGAGATGCTACACTGAAACAGTTGCGATGAGAAGCACAAGGGCATCGGCAACTTGCGAGACTTCAAGGCTGAACTTAAGCGGAAAATCTTAGATTTATCGGCAAAGAGGATGGCTCTATTGGCTGAATTGAAAGAAGTTGGGGCAGCCTTAATTCATGCCCAACAAGAAGAAAGCCGACTACCGATGCCATCAAGGCCCTTCAAAGAAGAAAGAGACATCCAGCTCGCAAAACCTTGGCCATGAAGAAAAACTCAAGCTCTGTGGAGGGTCTTTGCCGATGAAGACATCAAAGAAATGAAGGAAGCCGACTAGATTCGCCTGTGTGCGATATTGGCTATCCAATCCTTGTTAAACTTGTAAATCTTGTCTATTGCATTGGCACTTTATGAGACATTGACATCCTTGTATAATTTTTGCCGATAGGACTGTTATCGGCACTTATACTTTCATGCATCCATCCAAATACTAGGGTAATATTTCTTTAAATATTTTCCATTTAATGCTCTGGGAAACACAACCCCTTGAGGGTTTCTAGAATATATGCGTTACTGAGAACGGATCGATTTATCGATATGGACCTTCCCAATTAGGAGACCACTTTCCAAACTTTGAACTTTTAGTCCCAATCGGTAAAATCAATTTCGCACAGATCTCCTCAAAGAAACTCCTTTATCTTCACCTTCTTGTCATACCATCGCTACTCTTTTCTTATTTTCTTCGATGCTAACTAAAGCCCTTAACCGATGACCCGCCACATCTTCCAACTCATCCTTCATAAGAGCATCATAATCATCGTCTCGTCAAATTTGATTTTGAGAACGATTCGCCTAGAGCAGCTTTTAATTTCCCAAGGCAATACTGCGTCGTGTCCATATACTAACTGATAAGGCGTTACTTTGGTTGTACCATGACATGACATCCGATATGACCACAAGGCTTCATTTAATACTGTATGCTACCTCCTAGGATTTTCTTCAATTTTGCGCTTAATGAGTTTGATGATCCCTTTGTTAGAAGCCTCAGCCTGACCATTAGCTTGAGCATAATATGGAGAAGAATTTAAAACTTTAATTCCCATACCTACAGCAAACTCATCAAATTCTCCCGATGTAAACATAGTACCCTAATCGGTAGTGATAGTTTGAGGAATACCAAATCGGTAAACAATATGCTCTTTCACAAAATCGATCATATTAGCCGATGTCACCTTTTTAAAGGAATTGCCTCAACCCATTTTGTGAAATAATCGGTAGCAACCAGAATAAATTTATGTCCTTTGCTCGATGGCGGATAAATCTGACCGATGAGATCGATAGCCCATCCCCGAAACGGCCAAGGTTTAATTATAGGGTTCATAGCCGATGCAGGCGCTCTTTGAATATTACCAAACTTTTGACACCCCTGACATCCTTTAAAATATTTAAAACAATCTTCAAGAATAGTCGGCCAATAGTATCCATTCCTTCTGATCATCCACTTCATCTTGAAAGCCGATTGATGCGCTCCACACACTCCTTCATGAATTTCACCCATCAAACTTTTCGATTCATCACTGCTAACACATCTGAGTAAAACTCCATCTATAGTTCGATAATATAATTCATCATCGAGGAGCACACACTTGGTAGCTTGGAACCTTATACGCCTTTCAACCTTTTTATATGGATCCTTTAAATAATCGACAATCTCCTTTCTCCAGTCATCGGTATCAACTGCCGATGTTAGCACTTCCTGAATAGGCTGATACCCTGAAGCATGCTGAGCTAGTTGATTAGCCTCTTCATTATGCAGTCGAGAAATATGTTCGAGACGAAAATCTCTAAACCCTTTCAACAATTGCAAACATCTTTCATAATACGAAATTAAAACTTCACTTCGGCATTCATAAATCCCAACCAATTGATTTATAACTAGCATAGAATCACCAAAGATTTCAACAGCATCGGCACATATCTCCTTCAGCAATTCTAACCCTTTTATCAAGGCTTGGTATTCAGCCTGATTATTTGTCGATGTAGCAACAATTGGCAATGAAAACTCATACTTCTTTCCTTGAGGTGAAATCAACACAATGCCGATACCTGCTCCTTCACCACATGTGGACCCATCGAAGAAAAGTGTCCAAGGGGCAACTTCCAGAGAGTCCACTGTATTACAATGCTGAGTGACAAAATCAGCCATAACTTGCCCCTTAACTGCCTTAATCGATTCGTAACGTAGTTCAAATTCTGATAATGCTAAAATCCACTTGCCGATTCTACCACTTAATATCGGCATCGACACCATATACTTGACTACGTCGTCTTTGCATATGACCGTACATTCGGCAGATAACAAATAATGTCTTAATTTAACACAAGAAAAGTATAAGCACAGACATAATTTCTCGATGGCCGAATACCTTGTCTCAAAGATCCACTAATCTTTCCGCTCAAATAATAAATAACACGTTCTTTCCTTCAAATTCTTGAATAAGAGCTGAACCGATAACGGTATCATCGGGTTGACAAATACAACTGAAAGGTTTCCGTGTTGAGGTGGAACTAGTAATCGGAGGATTTGTTAAATATTTCTTAATTTCATCTAGGGCTAATCTTTTTTCACCTCCCCATACAAATCCTCGATCGGCTTTTAATTTAAGTAATGGATGAAAGCCTTGATCTTACCCGATGATTAGATATGAATCTTCTAATGAAATTAATCTTACCGATCAAAGATTGCAATTCAGTTTTATTGGCAAGAGCAACCACCTTGTTAATTGCATCAATAGACTTCCTACTGATTTCGATGCCCCGCTGATGCACCATAAAACCCAAGAATTGACCTGCCGATACACCAAATGCACATTTATTAGGATTCATCTTCAATCCATGTTTCCTTGTGCACTCCAGTATTTTTTGTAGATCGGCTAGATGTTTTGTGATATCTCCAGACTTAATTACTACATCATCAATATAGATCTCCACTAATGTGCCGATGTATTCATGAAAAATAAAGTTCATAGCTCTTTGATAAGTAGCGCCGGCATTTTTCAAACCAAACGTCATGACTATCCACTCAAACAACCCTACATGACCTGGATATCTGAAAGCAGTCTTGGGAATATCTTCTTCAGCCATGAATATTTGATTGTAACCTGCATTACCATCCATGAAGGCGATAATTTGATGTCCATTCATGCAAACATCAATCAACAAATCAGCAATCGGCATTGGATAGCCATCCATCGGTGTGGCTTTGTTGAGATTCACGAAATCAATACAAACACGAAGTTTTCCATTTTTCTTATAAACAGGAACCACATTAGAGATCCACTGCTGCATATCGACTTTGCCGAATAAACTTTGCCTCAATTAATTTAGTTATTTCGGCCTTAATGTCGAGGAAGTGTATTAGGGTTGCATCGGTATGTTGGTCGCCGATGTGGCGAAATCCAGATTTGATAGGTAACCGATGTTCAACTATCGATCGGTCTAATCGAGCATCTCAAAGATAATCCCAAGCAAAACAATCTTTATATTCTTTTAACAAATCGGTTATTTGTCGCTTACACTTGGAATCTAACTTAGCACTAATAAAAGTAGGTCTTGGCCTACCGCCATCACCAATATCTACTTCTACTAAATCATCTCGCCGAGGTGAACCCTTGACCTAATTTTCCATCATCGGCAAACCTATCCATTAAAACTCTTCTTGAAACCATCGCTTGGATCGGCGGAATTTCATAATCAGCAACTCTAAGGAACTCTTTTTCCCAAACTTCTCCCGATATGCATTTAGTTCGCTCATAAGTATCTCGATTTCGCCGATGCGATGATATAAGAAGAATCACCAGGACAACCTCAATCTTATCCCCAATCCCTTCAGACGAGGCATTGATGCATTGTAGAAGGAACACAACAATTAGCATGAATCCAATCCCTCCTAGAAGCAGATTATATGCACCCTTGCATTATTAATAACAAAGAACGTCGCAGCAATGTTTTGTTGTCGATGGTCAATTCAACGATATCGCCCCTTTAGCCGGTGACACATTGCCTTCAAAATCCTTCAAACATCATATCGGTTTTGGTCAAGTCTTGATCTCCTTACCAAGTTTTCGATACATCACATAAGGCATAATATTAATCGCAGCCCCTCCGCCGATAAGTATCTTAGATACAGCTGCCCATCAACTCTCGCCTTTCACAAACAAAGCCTTTAGAGATGTCTCTCGTCATCGGTAGGTTTCTCAAAAACAGCCATCATTGGATCTAGTGTCAACTGAGCTATTTGATCAGAGAGAACAACTTCTTCCTCATTATCAGATAGTGCCAAAAACTCCACTGGCAACATGAATACCATATTAACATATGCCGATGGACCCTTATTTTTGTGTTTTACCTGCCACTGCTGATGACTAGACCTCTCATTGGAGGAATTTTCCTCTCGGTATAAATCTTCCTGATGCTCACGTTGCATCCTCCTTTTCTGTGTCTTTGTCAGACCCTCCGGGCACCATCGAGGAAACTTGGTCTTCCAAACCGGCTGATAACAGATCCCAGTTGATTCTACACGGCGTATATTAGGGTCCCTGTAGAATATTTCTTCATCGGGAACTCTTGCGTTTGCCATCTCCTCAAGCTCCTCTTGAATCCTTGGAAAATATCCAGTGCGTTTACCAAGCCTCTCATGTACACTAAGTCTGCCCCCCAGTCAATCATGCACTGATGCTCTGCCTCTGATCGGCTCATTGATAAATAAACCCTGATTGCCAGGTTGAAACCTCCTTTCTGACCGATTAACCCCATAATAACCATTGCACTCAGGGCAATTTTCAACAGTTGGCAATTTAATACCTTCTTCCCAGCAATGGATGAAAAACAGACACCTCCAATGATCTTTATGCCGATTCCATTCTTCCCGACGTCTCTCTTCTTGCTGTTGTCGATATCGGTCCTTACGCTGACGCCAACCCTCTTGCTGCCTTCGATGGGTAATCACAATGCCAGGTCGAGGAGGGTTTTTGGAACTACTGCTTTCTCCCAGCAAACCCTTACTTTTTGCATCATCGGTAGTTATCCGATGTTGGGGATCCACCGATGCATTTTTCTCAGCAGCCTCTGACGTCAATACCTTGGTCTTCCCTTTGGCCTCCAACATATTTGCTGGAAAAGGGTGTTGATCAATTTTCATCGGTTTCTAGGCCTTGGAAGTACCAAACTTAATTCTCCCAGATTCAATAGCCGATTGTAACTGTTGCCTGAACACCTTACACTCATTTGTACTGTGTGAAGTTGCATTGTGCCATTTGCAGTACAAGATCTTCTTCAACTCTTCTGCCGATGGGATCACATGATTAGGTGACAGCTTAATTTGGCCCTCTTGAAGCAGAAGATCAAATATCTTGTCGGCCTTGGTGATGTCAAAGGTAAACTTTTCTGGCTCTTTCTGACCAAAGGGACAAGATATCAGTTTTTTATTCTTAACCCATTCAGCTAAGCCGATAACTGGTTCTTCATCAGAATCAGAATCTCCTACTTCAACAAATGATACTTTTTTACTCCAATTCTTTTTAGGTTCAAAAACCCTAGTATCTTGATCAGAGATCCTTTGCACAAGATGACTGAGGCTTTCAAACTCCTGAGAAGCATATCTGTCTTTAAGATGTGGCAATAACCCTTTGAAAGCCGGATCGGCAAGTTGCCGATCATCCAAAGACCAGTCAGTAGCACTTATTTTTACATCTCGTAGCCTTTGCACAAAGCTTTCTACCGATTCATCATTCTACTGTCTCAATTTTACTAAATCGGTAAGCTTCTTTTCATGGATTCCAAAGAAAGAAATACTTATGAAATTGTTTTTCTAGATCAACCCAAGTAATAATAGAATTTGGTGGTAATGAAATGAACCATGTAAATGCCGATCCAAACAAAGATGATAAAAATAATCGAACTCTTAATTCATCTCTGCTAGCTGCCTCTCCACATTGAATAATGAAGCGATTGACGTATTCCATTGTTGATGTATCATCTTGCCCAGAGAATTTAGTGAAATCTGGTACCTTGTACCGATTTAGGAGAGGAATTAAATCATATGCGGGGAGGGTATGGAGTCCGATAAGAATAAGTATTGACCTTGGGCTTTATCCCAAACCGATCCTTCATAATTTACGCTATCTTATCGGCCCAAAAAGCATCGACCTCCTGGCGATTTAACCTGGCTGAATTTCTATAGGAGGTACTGCCGATATCCTTCCACATATCTTTGTGGCCTCACGATCTCCAAACAATCGGCATATTTGCCGTTACTTGTGGTCCGTTAACTCTTTGGAAAGGATTCATCATTTGAAAGTTGCCGATGCTTGATTCTCGAAACCGACTTGCATATGACCTTGTTGAATCCTCGCAACCTCTTGATTTTCTTTGAATCAGTATGTTGAAGCAGTAATCGTCCCGACCAACCATTATTGGAACTCATCGGTACAAAACTTACCGATGGCTGGTAATTTGTCGACATTGTTGGATAATTATAACCGACTTGAGGCATGAAATCGAACCCCAGTTTGACTCATAGCGAGGGTTTTTCAACTTTGCATCGGCGATAAGCTTGCCGATGGACTTGAATTGGGTGTTTGAACCAAAGGCATCTGGAAACCCTCCGGAGTTGGTTGCTGATGAGTTCTTTGTGGCATATTGAGAGCACTTGAGCCATCGGAAAAACAGCCGATGGTATAGGAGCTTTTCCCTCGCATCAAACACTTGAGGTAACCCAGATTGAAAGCAGATGACTCGGAGGCATACCATATCCCCACCAATTAGCGGGGATCTCGCTATTCGAGACATAGGGCCCGACATAGCTGATGCCGATAGATCTGTATTGTTGAACTCGTCCTCCGGTAGTACCAGATCCGATCGTGTCGGTGTAGATTGAATATTAGGCAAGTCTGCCGACATCGGAGGAGAAGTAACTTCAGTACCCAACGGCCGAGGGAGCCGATGGAGTATTGATAGATGCCGGCTCGGTTGGTGATAGGCGTGCCCAACGTAATCGGTGCGGTGACGCTTGTCCTTCTTTGAGAGTTCGAACCAAAGATTATGAGCAATGATTGGACATCACATTGGAATGATTAATCAAAGCATGATTTCTCGCAGAATTAACCATCTCTTCAAGTTTACCGAGATTGGAGTCAAAGGTAACTTCCGCCGAGGCAGCGGCAAATCTTGCTTCGGATGACTTGCCCACTCTTGCTCAAAGCTAAACGATCTCGAGATAAAGTCGCCTATATTCTTCTATAGCCTTTTCCATAGCTAGCCGCCTCTGCTCTTCCTTAAGATCTTCTTACGATACCGCGATAATGTTCCCCTGAATCGATCTCGGGATTGATCATATTGATCGGATTGATGTGTCCCACCGGGCGTGCCAAAAGATGTGTTGATACAAAAGTGAATCTGCAAACACAAAGGGCTAATACCCGAATCGATATCCAAAGCGTGCGGTCGATTTGACATATTAATCGACAAGGATGAAGATCTGAGCACTTTGGTCCCGACAAATGCGATACGCCCAAAGTCACGGCCAAGAGGTACTCACGCTGAACTCGAGAATCGCGAAGGTTGCAATTGAAACGATGCAACTCCGAATCAATGAGAACTAGTAAAAGGAAAAATATGCAAATTGACGAAGTCGCCGAAAAGTAAGTAGATGCAAATAGGAGTAAAAATTGGTTTTTGATATTGATTTTTTTTATTACATTGCCCCTCAATCTATATTTATACCCTGATCTAAAGAGACAAAACCAAATACGACTAGGACACCAAGTCCATATCTAAGGAAACACGTGACTCTTACATGAATCATACTCTAACAAATATAGAAAAGGAAATCAACTCCTATCTATTTCCCTGTCCGCCTCGATTACGATGGAATTCTCACTGACCTCCTTTCCATCGGCATACTTCCTGTTTCATCGGCAGTAGTTTTCAAGCCTTCCTTCATCGGCATCGACACTAATATCTCCAACCTTATCGGCAACACCCGAGTATAAATCAACCTTTCCATCGATCACCACCATTCATCAGCAACCATCTTTACAAGCTGATTTTCACGGCTGTTAGCGTATATAGTAACTCTCCTCCTGCCGATTAGCCCACTCTGATCATTTTGACACGTGCAAAAAACGGTGTCAACAAGCATAAACTTAAATCAAACCGAAATATGAGGAAGCTGTAATTGGATTGGGCTCCCAATAAAGCCTTTGATTGTGTGCTGCAGAAAAAAACTTGCAATTAAAGAATAGTTTGCACAGAATTGCTGGAAAATTTAAGGAAGGATGCTTCAACTTTGCACATTCATGTGCAGAATAAAAAAAATCAAGTGCCAGGAACAAGGAACTCAACTTCATTCAGTTGCATATGTGAAGAGTTGGAGATGCATAGAGATCATTACTGATCTCTAAGTGTTTTATATCACCGGCCTGTTCGCTGGTTGGTTTTTGGGCTGATAAGCCCGGCTGGTGCTGGTTTGTTGTGAGAGAAAAACACTGTTAGTTAAGCACTGGTTGAAACTAACTAGCGAACAGGCCGCACATCAGCAGGTTTGATTTACCACTTTTCCAGTATATACTATTACTTCATAATTCTTCTAGCGTTCACCAACCTTTGTGTAGAGCAGTCTATCACATTGAATTTTAATTGAAGTTCTGCAAATAGTTCAGACAACTACAAATCTAAAGTGCATTTCCTATTAAAATCTGCTGTGCATTATCACATTATCCTGAAAACCTTGTAGTGGGTAACTCTATCAGTATAAGTGACGATTGGGTGCAAACAACAAATCAAAACATTGTTTTTTTTCAAAGGTACTACACACTGCAATATATCACAATAATTCAAAGTTTGTAAACAGGACTCATACTATTCCAACAACGTTTCGAATCTAAAATTTGGAATTTCATGTTCAACCGTGACATAGAGTCCAGATGCACCAAATAATAATCCATGAAAAACATGACGAAATCTATTGCCTATGGAGTTGCTACATTTCTTACAACTAAAAAAACTAAAAACGTCGGTCTGCCTGCATGCGACTCCATGCTCCTGGCTGCATCCCACACGTGGCATGCCATCCCCACGCACGCCCTCCGCCCCCACACACCACACCGCAAAGGTTTGATTCCCATCCCTCACCCCATTTCCTTCTTCTTCTTCCGAAAATAATGAGATTTGGCGAGTAAGAGACTAGGGAGAGGTGTCGCAGCGACAGATCGAGTCGCGGTGGTGATCTAGCGCCGAATGGGCGGCGGGTGAGGTGCCGACGTGCATTATCGTTTTTTAATAATACAACATGTTCATGCTTAAATTACCAGGACATTATTTGTTCCCGTTGCAACGCACGTAAAGATCTATACAGTAGAGTTGGTAAGTCTACGACGCCGCGCTCTCCGTGACTGTGTTAATTTTCACAAACTTTACTTTTTGGATTAAATGTCACTTTAACGTCGGTATTTAATTTCATAGTATTGTTATCTTATTGTGCGATCTGTGTTTTTTTAATACAAATGTTTAGTTATCCTGTAGCAACGCACGGGCACACTACCTATAAAATAATGAAACAAAAAGAAATATGATATGCATCTGAAGTATTTAACGCACATATCAATCACCCATCACAATTGCCAAATTAAAAACTAGCAATACTCCAAGCAGATCCGACATTAGTCCGAAGCCCCCCCATTGTTTATATGGCATGCACGTAAAGCGTGCACAGATTATTAACTCTCTCGTAGTGCACTCGCATCTGTATAAACACCAGTATATATTATTACACCGTTAAGTCGATATGCTACATACTCCAGTAATGTTAGCTGGTTTAGGTATAACTGAAAACGTAAAACTTACGTAAGTAGAGTAGTACACGATAGGTTGTATTGTATGCAGTACTAAATTTGAGGTTGATTGCAGAAAGATGCACTGCTCTTCCGTATCGTCTGGCATCGACTTGCTACCTGCTCTTCCGTATCGTCTGGCATCGATCTCTGCCCCTTTACATAAGATATAAGATATGGAGTACTACCTGTTCCCTTTTAATAATTTAACAAACATGACCTATGCTACTGTTTTGACATGCATGACCTGTTACAGTAGTAGAACACCCAAAAATTTTCATTCTTTTAAAATAAGTAAATTTGATTCAATTATGTTATTAAGTGTGCAATCAAATATAGAAAATTAATAATTTTTGGGAAATTAAAATCAAATATAAGGTTAGTAACCTTTTGATGCATTCATGCTGCTGCATTTAATTTATTGTGACGTCTGGTTTTGACCTAAATGCCAAAATGATTCAAAAACCCTTTGAAAATGAATTTGGAAATTTGATTTAGAAAAAGAAAAGGAAATTCATTTTCTCTCCCCTCCCTTCTTCAGTTTCGGCCTGCTGACCGTTTTCCCGCTAGCCCAGCTTGCTCTGGCCGTTGGCCCACCTTCGCCCCCTTCCCCCGCTTCCTTCCTGGGCCGGCCCAGCTCGGCTAGGCAACCGTTGCCGCGCCCTCCTCCTTCTCTCATCCGCGCCAGCCCTTCACCGACCGACCGCCTGCCGAGCCCGCGTCGCTGGCCGTCCCCCTCCCCCCGCAACGCGGCAGCGCCGGTCCAAGTGTAAGCTGCCGCCGCTCACGCTGCCGCCCAGCGTCGTGGAGCCCCGCGCCCGGCCTCTACAAATGCGAGCCGAGCCTTCCCCGCTCCCCCTGCTGCTTCCCCGCTCCCTTTTCGCACTTGCTCGAGCCGAGGAAGCCACAGCAACCGCCGCAGCGCTCACCGGATCCACCGTGCGCGAGCCGCCGTTCCTGTCGCATCGCCGTCGCGTCTGGCCCTCCGCCGAGCTTCGCCGAGAAGTAACGGACCACCTGCAGCCTTTATCTTCTTGTTTTTCGCCTTCAATCGCTAACTCGTGGTCGTCGATCTTCACAGGACGCCGCCGTCCGCCCCTCCGCGCGGACAGCCGTCCCCGAGCCGTCTCCGTCCTCGTTTTCCTCGCGGTGAGAACCCCCTTGCTTCCCTCTACCTCCCCATGCCGTTAATTTCGATTTTCATGGCTTCTAGGGCCAGTTTCGCGTGCGCCCGAGAGCTCCGCATCGCCGGCCATGGCGACCACCGCCTCGGCCCTCTCCTCCGGCCGCCTTCTTGGCCTGGACGAGGTCGCATGAACCCCCACTATCCCCCGGTGCTCTCGCATGGGCAAATTGTGTCCCGTAGCCACTGAACCGTGCACGCCGGCATGTTCCTTGCTACCGGCCATGGCTGCATCGCCGCCGGAGCTACTGTTCCCGGCCGGCTCCTTCTCTCTCCTCCCCAGATCTAATCCGAGCCGTCCGTTCTTGATCCAACGGCTCACATAAGCCGATACCCCTTCACGGGTGATTTTGCTAAAGAGTCCCTCGAGTTCGGCCAAATAGAACCCGCCGTCCATAACACATTTCCTGAGTACGCTTTCTCCTTTTGAAAACGTAAAATATACTGTTTTAGTCCAAAATACGTTTTCAGTATTTACAGAAATGCCATTGCACCGTTTTACTTATAAAATCGTCGTTATAGCTCCGAATTGACCCGTTCAAATTTTGTTAGGTTCACAATTAAGTTCTCTACATGTTAATACCACTGTTAACCCTGTTTGCAACATTTAAAATTTGAGGTTAGATTTAGTTAAATAAATTGCTATAGGAAATCCCGTTTAATTCATAACTTTTGCGTTTTAGCTCCGTTTTTCGTGAACTTCGCGTTGACGTGATCGTAGCAAGACGTAGATTCTTTTCATAAACATTTTATCTTGTTTTCTATACTGTTGGTGTACTGTTCTAACCATAGGATTGGTTGCTTTGCATGAATGTTCCTGGAATGTTGTATGTTGCTGTGTTGGTCGTGTTCAGACGGTGAGAAGAACGTTGGAGACCAAGAATTCTTTGACGACCAGCGGGACCAGCAGAAGTTTGTTAACCAAGACAAGTATAGCATGGGATCTACCTTGATGCCTATTCACCATTTATTAATTACTCATTTACATGTGTCTAATTTTGATACCCGTAAGGACATCCTAGTGTTTGATTATCCTGTTCCTTGTTCTCCTATGGGTTATATGCATATGGGTAGTTTGCTAGTGCTCAACATAACTATATATGATCTACATATTGAACAATGATTCTATGGAAAGAAAAGGTAAAAGTTGCTTTTAAACAACTAGATTATAGGGCGAAGGAGCAAATGACTTTCGATCATGATGCTCTCGGCCCTCCATAAGGACTTATCTGTCGGTAAAAGCTGGGACTGACAGTGCAACCATGAGGGTCATATGGCTCTGACTTTAACTCAGTAATAGGACCTTTTCTAGTTTGTTAGAAGTTACCTTTATGGCGCAAAAGGGGCTTGCCACGTTGGGTATAGGACTACCGCTATTCCTATGTGTATAGTCGCGATGGATATGTGCCATAGGAAAGGGGGGTTTCCTACATTTGCCTGCCGAGGAAACCTAGCGGCCCTAACTTGTTAGAGAAACCTATGAAATGGCTTCATAGTGTACCCTGCCCGCTCACCTTGGTAGTGATATGGGAGTAATTAACCCGGGCATATGGGAATCACGACTCGCGGTGAATGTGCACCACCTCTGCAGAGGGTTACAAACTGTTATAACAGCCGTGCTCACGGTCATGAGCGGCCTAGAAAACTCACAGAATAATTGGTTACTTATTGTTGTTCATTTATGAGGTTGTACGATGATAATATGATCCAAATGATTATGATATCTGATTATGTGGGTTTAAATGGGGGCTTAAGCACAACTTGATAATTATTGATGATAAAATCATGACCTACTAAAAATGCTAACTACAGTAAACCAGTGTCATCCTATTTGAGCCTCATGAACCCCATGTTATCTTGTTAAGTATGGGAAGTACTTACGCTTGTTTACTTTCTATATTTGGATAAAAATTCCGGATGGGTAACAGATGACAACGTGTATGAGGAGTTTTCTAAGGACTATTAGGCTTGTGGTCAATCAGTTGACCGTCCCTATGTTGGAGCTTCCACAAGAGGGCTATCTTCTTATTTTCCGCTGTGTTGTGTAAGACTCTGTTATGTTATTAATCGTGATGTAAGATACACCGTGATGATACTTTTGTAATTTGTCAACTTATGTGTGTGACTGATCCCTAGGCACACATGAGCTTTATGCATTCAATTTTATCCTTAAAATTGGGTGTGGCAAATTGGTATCAGAGCAGTGTTGACTATAGGATGCAAGCCTAGTAGAAACTGGTCGTTTTAAGGTTTAGATGTTGCTACAAAAACCATTGCTCTATGAACCTTGATATTTTCTTCTCTACTATATCTCTACCTTTGCTATTCATCTTTACCTTGGTGCTTATTTTAAAGTCTTTGTTCTCATCTTCACTCCTTGGTTTGATATGCTTTTAGAATTATTCCTCATCACCTTTTTGCGTAATCTGAAGACAAGTCTTATGATTGTTACCCCTAGCATAATAAAAACGATAGTATCGCAAGTTGAGTCAATAATTGAATTGTGCATCTTTATTGTTTGTTGAGTTGTCATTATGCTTATGATTGTTTCGAATCTTTGTAATGATTGCAATGATCTTGTTGGGTGTTCCCACAATTTCATAGGCCTAAGGTATAAGATCAGTGTAATAAATAGTCGGGTTTTGGTTTTCTTCTGTTTTCCCTATCCTGTCTTTTTGGAGCAGTCTACACTTTTCAGTTTATATCTCTATTCTTGGACAACCAAAAATTATGAGAAAATTTTGTACAATAGTAGACTTCAATATCTTTCTCTGAGAGAAAGAATCACCTTTATATCTATTTTGGTTATGGAGATACTAAAATCATAAGATGATGCAATTATGCTGTTTGGAACCTGGAACAGTTTCTGTTGTGTACCGTTTTCGACCAAAGTATCTACGGAATTTGGAAAAGTGTTCTATAAAGAGGTTGTGGATAATTTTATAGGCTTTCCAACGGTATAAGCTACAATATCATTGGATTAACAAAATAAGAGTTATAGCTATTTTACTGCACTGCTATTTTTCTGCTCGCGAGGAATTTCAGGTTTCTTGTTGTTGCCCATACACAAGAGTCTCATTGGGATGTCAGAACATCGTGATACTAGTTAGATCATCTGGAAGAAGGTGCAAGTTACCTTTTTTGTGTCCCCTAATTTAATTTTCTTAAGGGGGTAGCCAAGATGAAGAGTTTGTAAGATGAAGAATCATACGTTCTACTTTACGCAGCAGAAGCGTGGTGGTACCCAAAGAAGTGGCTTGTTCATTAAGTCAACCAAGGAAGCGTGAGTTGAACTAACTGACATGCTATTTGGAGTTATCCATTGAGGAGCATGAAAGTACTATCTTCTTGGAAGTAAAAGTGACATATAGGAGGATCACAAGAATCTACAGGACATCTTCACCAAGTCAGTCTTGTGCTTGTGATATCTTTGTTGGAATGAGATTGATGATGACTTGGAAAAGTGCTAACACCTAGAGAAGTAGCCTATCAGTTGGAACTACCTGAGAGTTGTCAGGTGCATATGATGTGTTTCATGTTTCTCAATTAAAGAAGTGTTTGCGAGTACCAGAAGAGCAGATTCCTTTAGAAGAACTTGCTGTTAAGGAAGATCTCACGTATGAAGAGTATCCAATAAAGATCTTACAGACGGCAGAAAGAGTTACAAGGAGCCAAGTTATAAAAATGTGCAAGGTACAGTGGAATCGGTATACAGAGGATGAGGCTACTTGGGAAAGAGAAGAGGAATTGGGAAAGTCTTATCCACAACTGTTTGAGTAAGCAATCATCCAAATCTCGAGGACGAGATTCACCTTAAGAGGGGTAGAATTGTAACACCCAAAAATTTTATTCTTTTAAAATAAGTAAATTTGATTCAATTATGTTATCAAGTGTGCATTCAAATATAGGAAATTAATAATTTTTAGGAAATTAAAATCAAATATAAGGTTAGTAACCTTTTGATGCATTCATGCTGCTGCATTTAATTTATTGTGATGTCTGGTTTTGACCTAAATGCCAAAATGATTCAAAAACCCTTTGAAAATGAATTTGCAAATTTGATTTGGAAAAAGAAAAGGAAATTCATTTTCTCTCCCCTTCCTTCTTCAGTTTCGGCCTGCTGACCGTTTTCTCGCTGGCCCAGCTTGCTTTGGCCACCAGCCCGCCTTCGCCCCCTTCCCCCGCTTCCTTCCTGGGCCGGCCCAGCTCGGCCAGGCAACCGTTGCTGCGCCCTCCTTCTTCTCTCATCCGCGCCAGCCTAGCCGCTGACCGCCCGGGCCCACGCGTCAGCGCCATCCCCCTCCTCCCGCAACCGCAGCGCCTGGTCCAAGCGCAACTGTTGCCGCTCCGCGCCCACGTCGCGCGTCGTGGGAGCGTCCCCGCGCCCGGCCTCTACAAATGCGAGCCGAGCCTTCCCCGCTCCCCCTGCTACTTCCCCGCTCCCTTTTCGCACTTGCTCGAGTCGAGGAAGCCACAGCAACCGCCGCAGCGCTCACCGGATCCGTCGTGCGCGAGCCACCGTTCTCGTCGCCTCGCCGTCGTGTCTAGCCCTCTGTCGAGCTTCGCCAAGAAGTAACGAACCTCTTGTAGCCTTTATCTTCTTGTTTTTCGCCTTCAATCGTTAACTCGTGGTCGTTGGTCTTCACAGGACGCCGCCGTCCGCCCCTCCGCGCGGACAGCCGTCCCCGAGCCGTCTCCGTCCTCGTTTTCCCCGCGGCGAGAACCCCCTTGCTTCCCTCTACCTCCCCATGCCGTTAATTTTGATTTTCATGGCTTCTAGGGCTAGTTTCGCGTGCGCCCGAGAGCTCTGCATCGCCGGTCATGGCGACTGCGGCCTCGGCCCTCTCCTCCGGCCGCCTTCTTGGCCTGGACGAGGTCGCATGAACCCCAGCTATCCCCCGGGTGCTCTCGGATGGGCAAACCATGGCCCGTAGCCACTGAACCGCGCACGCCAACATGTCCGTTGCTGCCGGCCATGGCTGCGCCGCCGCCGAAGCTACTGTTCCCGGCTGACTCCTTCTCTCTCCCCCCAGATCTAATCCGAGCCGTCCGTTCTTGATCCGATGGCTCACATAAGCTGACACCCCTTCGCGGGTGATTTTGCTAGAGTCCCTCGAGTTTGGCCAAATAGAACCCGCCGTCCATAACACATTTTCCGAGTACGCTTTCTCCTTTTGAAAACGTAAAATATAATGTTTTAGTCCAAAATACGTTTTCAGTATTTACAGAAATGCCATTGCACTGTTTAGCTTATAAAATCGTCGTTATAGCTCTGAATTGACCCGTTCAAATTTTGTTAGGTTCGTAATTACGTTCTCTACATGTTAATACCACTATTAATCCTGTTTGCAACATTTAAATTTTGAGGCTAGATTTAGTTAAATAAATTGCTATAGGAAATCCCGTTTAATTCATAACTTTCGCGTTTTAGCTCCGTTTTTCGTGAACTTCGTGTTGACGTGATCGTAGCGAGATGTAGATTCTTTTCATAAACATTTTATCTTATTTTCTATAATGTTGGTGTACTTTTCTAACCATAGGATTATTTGCTTTGCATAAATGTTCCTGGAATGTTGTATGTTGCCGTGTTGGTTGTGTTCAGACGGTGAGGAGAACGTTGGAGACCAAGAATTCTTTGATGACTAGCAGGACCAGCAGGAGTTTGCTAACCAAGGCAAGTATAGCATATGATCTACCTTGATGCCTATTCACCATTTATTAATTACTCATTTATATGTGTCTAATTTTGGTACCCGTAAGGACATCCTAGTGTTTGATTATCCTGTTCCTTGTTCTCCTATGGGTTATATGCATATGGGTAGTTTGCTAGTGCTCAACATAACTGTATATGATCTACATATTGAACAATGATTCTATGGAAAGAAAAGGTAAAAGTTGCTTTTAAACAACTAGATTATAGGGCGAAGGAGCAAATGACTTTCGATCATGATGCCCTCGGCCCTCTATAAGGACTTATCTGTTGGCAAAAGCTAGGATTGACAGTGCAACCATGAGGGTCATATGGCTCTGACTTTAGCTCAGTAATAGGACCTTTTCTAGCTTGTTAGAGGTTACCTTTATGGCACAAAAGGAGCTTGCCACGTTGGGTATAGGACTGCCTCTATTCCTATGTGTATAGTCGCGATGGATATGTGCCATAGGAAAGGGGAGTTCCTACATCTGCCTGCCGAGGAAACCTAGCGGTCCTAACTTGTTAGAGAAACCTATGAAATGATTTCATAGTGTACCCTGCCCGCTCATCTTGGCAGTGATATGGGAGTAATTAACCCGGGCATATGGGAATCATAACTCACGGTGAATGTGCACCACCTCTGCAGAGGGTTACAAACTGTTATAACAGTCGACCTACTAAAAGTGCTAACTGCAGTAAACCAATGTCATCCTTTTTGAGCCTCATGAACCCCATGTTATCTTGTTAAGTACGGGAAGTACTTACGCTTGTTTACTTTCTATATTTGGATAAAAATCCCGGATGGGTAACAGATGACAACGTGTATGAGGAGTTTTTTGAGGACTATTAGGCTTGTGGTCAACCAGTTGACCGTCCTTGTGTTGGAGTTTTCATGAGAGAGCTATCTTTTTATTTTCCGCTGTGTTGTGTAAGACTCTATTATATTATTAATCGTGATGTAAGATACACCGTGATGATGCTTTTGTAATTTGTCAACTTATGTGTATGACTGATCCCTAGACACATATAAGCTTTATGCATTCAATTTTATCCTTAAAATTAGATGTGACAAGTAGCATCCAAGAAATTATTTGCTGGCCATCGGGAGTCATACGTGAACACGGAGAAGTTGATAATTTCACATTAAATTGAGTGACAGCTAGGGTGAATAACATCTCTTGTCTAAAGCAAGACTCTTCATCTCGAAATACATGACGTTTTTTATTTTTAGATATTTTATTTGACTGTTTGTCTTATTTAAAATTTTTATTAATATTGTTTATTTTATTATGACTTATTTTATACTTTAATAATGACTTATTTATTTTATTATTAGCAAAAAAGCTGAATAAGATAAATAGTCAAACTGATATCTCAAAGTCAAAAGCGCTATGTATGTTGGGAGAGAGAGAGTAACGTATATGTGAATCATCAGCCTGTTCGCTTGGTCGTATTTGGCTTATAAGCCATGGCTTATCAGTCAACGAACATTATTTTTCCTTCACACCAAACCGGCCAACAGTCCTTTCAGCCATGGCTTATAAGCCAAACCAGCCCAAACAAACAGGGCGCATGAAGGAACACATGCATAACAACCAACTTTAAATGTGCCTCATAACATCTCCAACAGCTCGAAAAGCCCTTCCGAAATAACTTGTTTTATTTGGTTGGTAGGATCTTCAAAACCCGGTCTCTATTATTTGTTCCTAATCTTTTCATGGCGCAAAACTCCTGATTGGTTTTTAGGCCACTCCCAGTGAGAGTTTTATCAGAGTTTCATTTGTATTTAATGAACTATCACATAAGCATTTTTAATGACTATGTGACAACGTTTTTAATAAGAGAGAAGAAATGAGTTCTATGAAGATGAAGCTTTGTTGCCATAATTATCAACTATCTACGAGTAATAAAATTAAATATTTATGAAACTGTATATTGAAACTCTCTACTCAGAGAGGATGTTTTATCCATATTTCATCAATTTTATATGGTACGATAGTCTTAAAAATAACGTAATTAAAGGCCTGTTTAGCGCGGAACCTACCGGCTCCAGCTCCATCTGCAAATCTACTGTTCAGCACTATTTATTGGAGCCAAATTTCTCTCAGAGACAGGCAGCTCTCCACCGACACTGCCATATATTTCCGCCGTACTCGTGCATTCAAACCACTGGCAGCCCTTGGCAGCGGTCCACCAACCTTGGCTACCCGTGAGGCCGTGACCGTGCCTGCACGCCTTGGCCCTTGGTTGCAGCTACCAAACCTGGGCCTTGTTTAGGTTCCAAATTTTTTAATCTGGATACTGTAGCATGTTTCGTTTGTATTTGACAAACTTTATCCGATCATGGACTAACTACACTCAAAAGATTCGTCTCGTGATTTACAATCAAACTGTGTAATTAGTTATTTTTTTACCTATATTTAATGCTCCATGCATGCGTCCAAAAATTGATGTGATAGAGAAAGTGAAAAAAACTTAGAATTTTGAGGCAATCTAAACAAGGCCCTGGACTAGGGCTGTCCCTGTCAGCGCTGGACGGCTGTACATGTGTTCATTTCCTTATAATTGGTTTTGGCACTTATTTGTAGGAATTGTTTGAAATTAATGCTCTGTGTGCCTGTCACGTTTGATTTTAAGGAGAAAATCGAATACATACGTCAGAATCAATTATTCATACATATGTTGACTTTATTATAGTATCAAAATCAGAGTTACTTACATAACGAAACATTATTACAAAAATGATCTGTGGACCTAAAAAAAATATATTAAATTTCTAGCGAAAAGGGACACCATCTCCACGGGAAGGTTGACCAGGGGCAGCAAAGCCTAGTACACATCATCGGGTCGAAGGCACCGTCTTCAACATGCTCCTCCTTGTCGTCTCCAGTGTCTTGGTGGGGTAGTAGGGGAGACAAAAAGGAAGGGTGAGTACATCGAAATATACTTTGTAAGTGTAGGAAAAGTATGACATGAGGCTTAACCCAAGGAAATGCTTATACATGTTTGACACAAGCGCTTAAGCGACACATCCTATTTTTGCTTAAATCCTTAGCAACTTTTTTTTTTTTCCCACGCGGGCAAACCCATTTCCATTAGAGATAACGAAAATACACAGCATGATTACAGACAGAAAACAGAAAAGAGTTTCTGGAAGCAGCAGATTGCAACCAGAGCGCCAGAACAGCTAAACAAAGTTCAGCAAGCGAAACTACCAGGGATCGCAAGCCCAAAAGACAACTGAAACAGATAACAAGTTTTTCAACGCATTGCAACGAGAATAGACTGCTACCAACTATCATCAAGGCATCATTAGGCCACAACCAGGCTCAGCTCTCAAAAAAAAAACTGTCTTCTGCACGAAAGACTCCCACCGTATGATGTCCACCTGGGATATGAGAGTTAGGCCGAGTCTTCGTCTTGATCAGAGCTATTTGTCATCTTCCAGAAGCGAGGACTTCCTTGGCGACTCTGAGCATGGTATTTGCCTCCTCCCCAGCTGATCTCTATCCAATTCTGCAAATAAACCTGACCAATACACCATGAGCGCGCAAGCATGACAGATTATTTCTAGCGGATTTTGTAATAATTTTCCTTCAAACACAACTTTGTTTCTTCGTTTCGAAATCGCCCAACAAATAGGAGCTACCCCTCAAGGATGAAATTTCTTTCCAAAAGGGAGCCAATTCTCACACCACAACCAACATTGCTCAAGATTTATCGGAACATTGGAAGCGTCAAAACATTTGGCGACTACAACCCAGATAATCTTAGCAACAGGACACTGAAAGAAAAGATGAGAAACAGTCTCAATGAAATCACAAAACACACATCTAGGATCGCCTTGCCATTTCCTCTTTCTGAGATTATCCCTAGTCAAAATAGCATCGTTCGCAATAAGCCATAAAAAGATCTTAATTTTTTCTGGGATTTCACCTTTCCAGATGCGCTTGTGATAGCTCCCTGTGGAAGAACTAGTCAAAGCATCAGACACCTACTTAACAGTAAATCTTCCTTTCTTTCCTATTTTCCATACAACTGTATCAGTATTGTCAGATCACATAAAAACTAACATGTCATGTAAAATATTATTCCAACATACTCTCAATTCATCAAACAACCATCGCCTGAATGTAATTTGCATTCCATAAAAAAACTGTGCAACAATAAGATTTTTGTTTTCACATAATTCAAATAACACTGGAGCAATTATGTGTAAAGGTTCCTTATACAGCCACGGGTCAAGCCAAAATCTAGTTAGATTCCCATTTCCAAAAGATATTCCTCTACCTTGTAAGTAAATGTCCTTCACCTTTAAAAGATCAGACCAAATCGGAGAATCGTTCAATTTATGGCTCACCTCATGAATCGATTTAGTTCTCATGTACTTATATCTAATGATTTCTTGCCACAAACCTTCTTTTTTCAATCTCCACCACCATTTGCACATTAAACTGATATTAAGTTTCCTCAAATCTTTAATTCCTAAACCACCTTTCCTTTTGCTTTTACAAATTATTTCCCATTTGATCAGATGATATTTTTTCTTTGTGCCACCTCCTTGCCAAAAGAAAGTTCATCTAATCTTGTCCAAACTCTTAATAGTTGTTTTGGGAAGCAAAAAAACCGACATATGATAAATTGGCGAGTTATTCAAACTAGCACAGATGAGAGTTGACCTCCCAGCTATAGACAAAGTCCCCCCTTTCCAAATGTCCAAGCATTTATTTCCTTTCTCAACTAATGGTAGCCAGTCACTAACTTTCAACTTGCTTGGACTAACTGGTACCCCCAAATATTTGATCGGGAAAAGACCAACTTGACAATTGAAAGTCTCAGCATACTTATGACCCCAATTTTCCTCATCATTAATCATAAGAATCTCACTTATTAAAATTAGTTTTTAAACCAGCAAGCATCTCCAATAGGTATAACAGAAATTTCATATATGTAGCACCTTCCAAATCATGTTTCAAAAAAAGAATGGTATCATCCGTGTATTGCAAAATTGCAACACCATTCGGAATGATATGACTTACCAAACCAGTGATTGAGTTGTTTTCTTGAGCTTTATGTACCATTCGGGTCAAGCAATCAGCCACAAAATTGAATAAAATCGGAGACAATGGATCTCCTTGCCTAACTCCTTTGAAGCTTTTAATATAAGAACCAATCTTATTGTTCACTTTTACACTAACCGTACAACCCGAGACAACTTGTTTGATCCAGTAACACCATTTGCTATGAAAACCCCTTTTTTCCAAACATTCAAACAACAATTTCCAATTAACCTTGTCGTGCGCTTTTTCAAAGTCAAGTTTCAAAATTGTCCCAATTTCTTTCCTTCTCTTTGTTTCATGTAGGATTTCATGCAGACACATAATACCAGACATTATATTCCTGTTTTTCATGAAGGCAGTCTAAGTATTATGAATCAATTTATCAGCCACCATCTCCAGCCTAAGAGTCAGTGTTTTGGTGATCAATTTGTACAGACAGTTCAATAAATAGATCGGCCTAAACTGTTGTATTCTCGATGCATCCTTGATTTTTGGTAATAAAGTGATAACCCCATAGTTAATTCTACTAATATCAACTCTCTGATTATAAAAGTCATCAAATAATTGTATAATGTCAGCCTTCACAATATTCCAACAGCTCTGATAAAATTCAATTGGGATTTTGTCAGGTCCTGCAGTTTTTTTTTCCATTTGATCTAAGGCGTCCTTGATTTCCTTCTCAGTAAAGGGTTTACAAAGAAGTTCATTATCATCTTGAGATACTCTGGGAATATTCTCCCCAATCTCAGGATCCATCTGAATCTCATATTTAATTGGTGGCCAAAGAGATCAGTGTAATATTCGGAAGCATGTTTTAACAAATTCTCTTCACCCTCAATTAGTTGACCATCATTTTCTAAACTTATTATGTTATTTTTCCTTTTTCTTCCATTCGCACATTTATGAAAATATGATGTGTTGTTGTCACCCTTAAGAAGCCAAGTTTCATGAGATCTTTCATACCAATACATCTCTTCCTGTTCCAGACTTTTTAAATTTTCAATCAACAACCATGATTTTCTAGCTATCTGTTCAGCAGATAAACCACCATCCTCCTCAATAGACTCCAGCGCGCTTAGTTCATTTTGATAGTCTTTTCTTTGTTTCCTCATTTCTCCTTGCAAATTAAAGCCCCAACCCTTAAAGAACTGTTTAAATAACTTGAGCTTTTGTTAGATTTTATCAATTGTAGTTCTAGCCTTGCAAGGCTTATTCCAAATCTTTTCAACAAGAGTAGAGAATTTAGGATTTTTGAGCCAACTCAAATCAAATTTGAACTGTATGTGGGGCAGATTATCACATTTTCCAGTAGTAATGATCAATGGATTATGGTCAGAAACCTCCCTAGGTAACTTGTTCACAAAAGCCTGAGGAAAGATGTCTTCCCACTCTTTAGTCATCAAAATTCTATCAAGTTTTTCCAACATAGGAGGATCCTGGTTGTTTGACCAGGTGAAAAGACCACCGTTCATAACCAGCTCTCTTAATTCATAAAAAATGTATTACCGAGTTAAAAAGAGCAGTATGTCTATGAACTCCATCCATTGTGTTTTTCTCTTTTAAGTACCTGATGATGTTAAAATCCCCTCCTATAATCTTGGGTTCAGTATTGTTTGCACAAAAATGAGACAGTTTTGCTAAAAAGACATTTTATTTTCATCATGAGCCGCCCCATAAACCACCTACAGATTCCATTTTAACTTCAAAACTTTATCCCAAAGATTCATTCGGATCATAAACTCACCTTGTTTAAAAGATCCTACATCAAAACGTTCAACCAACACTCCTACTAAAATGCTTCCTCCAGATTTCCCTTTGGCAGCATTCCACAACCAAAGGTAATCCTGATTCAAATCAAGTTTCTTTAAAAGAGAATCTTCACAATCTCCAATCATAGTTTCTTGTAAACCCACAAAATGGAATTTGTACTCAAGAATAAGATTTTTCAAGAAAGTAGCTACCCCTCTTTTCCTAAGGCCTCTATAGTTCCAGATTAAACCTTGTATCACCATTTTTTTTTTTTTTTTTCTCTTATTTAGACTCATAGGAATGCAGACATTCCTTGAGTCTTGCAAGCCAAGATCTTCTTGGTCTTGCTTCCTCCCCCCTGGGGAAAATTTCAATTTTCTCATATTTGATTTGTTTTTCTTGGTTGATTTCTGAAAAAACATCTCCTCTATCTCAGATTCATCATCAGTACCCACAACCTCAGCAGGATCATCATTTTCAGGATCAAATTCAACAATCTCAGCGAGTGTAGAATTAGCTATTTGTTTTTGCTGTTTTGAATATAAATAATTCCTAGGAGACTCAAGATCTTTAAGTAAATCAAACGTAGCAAAATTATCTTTTTGAACTACCACACCCATGTTTTTAGCAATAATGTTAAGATCCGAATTATCAACATCAGATAAGTTAAGGGGTAATTTTGAGTTACCTTCCAAATTTCTTTTCTTAGCCATAGCATCACTCTTCTCAGTGGTGGTTAGATGAACTTCTTTCTTCAATCTATCGATCCTTCTTCTTTCCGGCTGGTCATCTTTAAGCGATTCTTCATCTTGGTTCATCTTGCCAGCATCTTCATTGATCTCAACCTCCATAGCTTTCTCACCACCATCATCAGTAAGAACACTTTCTTGAGAGTTGAAAACATTTTCAGCAACACCCACTTGATCAGCTTGAGCAGGCACAACCTGGGAATGTAAAAGCTAAACAGCAGCTACTTTTCTTTTAGACAAACTCTGCTCTTTCAAAATTGCATGCATGACATTGGAACCACCCTCACGCTGTTCGTCCATCTCCATATGCCACACCTGATGATCTCCCTCTCTCCTAGGTTGCTTACTGCCCTGCCCGACTTCAGTATAAACATCAATTCGGCGTAACTTGTCACTGAGGGTCTCACTATCAGCATCAGATTCATCAAAAGACTCAGGAATGTGAACTTTCTCATTCTGATCCACCATTTCACTTGGTTGGTCTGCAGCAACAATAGCTTGCATAGATTTCTCACTTGCTTTTCTAAGGTCTGTGGACCTAGCCTTATCTTTGATCACAAGGTTACTAGGTAGCTTTGGAGGAGCAGAACTACATATCTGTGCAACTTGCTTCCACTAATTGTTCTTGCTAGAGCTTACTTCATAGATCAGTGGTGACGATCCTTTGATCCCCTAAAAAAACTAACACGAAACCATCCAGTTTGTAGCACCTAATTACTAGGTGAAATCCACCTTCTCCTCAAAGAACCACTTGAACCAACACTTGGATCCCATCCGAGCAACCAACACTTCGATTCCATCCAAGCAAACCACTAGAACCACCTATTCCCTTTCCAAGGGAACCACCAAACTGAACCAGATACATCTAATCACGAAGAAGTCTAAGCCCGCTCTTGACCGTGAGCACGGCTGATATACCAGTTTTAAACTCTGTAGAGCTTGCACACTCTCACCATGAGTCGTGTTTCCAATTTATGAGGTGATCAGCCTCTTAATTCACTTCCAAGGTAGATCAATAGGGTTTCACTACAAGGCCTTTACAAAGAGTCCTCCCATATGTATTAGTTCTCACAGGGCACGCATGGAAGCCATCTCCCATAACCTAGGACTAGGCAGGCCTACACTACTAGAAATATCCACTTCTATAACAAAAATCTTAATGACGATTCCCAAACTGTCATATAAGATCACTTTGTATGACGAATTTTTCTATTTTGTTATAGATCAGTGGTGACGATCCTTCAACCCTCCCTATCTATGATGAAAACAGGCATCGTCACAAAAAACGTCATAGAAGAGCACATGGTTTCATCACAGATCACTCGCGTGACTCATCTGTGATGGTCTCCTTTAATACTGTGATGAATAGGGCTTTGTCATTGAACTAATTACCCATCTGTGATGAACAATATTCGATCTGTAACGAATGGCTTCATCATAGATCTCCACACGGTACTTTCTCCATCCAACGTGTACCTGTGAGACCTGCAATTACTCATCCGTGATGCTTACAATTCATCATAAAAGTCTCCGCTCGATCATATCTCCACACGACATGTACCTATGGGACCCTTCTCTATCCGATGTGTACCTGTGGGACCTATAGTTACTCATCCGTGATGCTTGCAATTCATCATAAAAGTCTCCACTCGGTCCTTTCTCTGTTCGACATGTACCTACAGGACCCTTCAGCATCTGACCTATGGGACCCGATGGCTCACGTGTCACGTGTACCTGTGGGACCTTTCTTCATCTCCATCCGACCTGTGGGACCCGACGGCTTGCGTGTCACTTATATCTTTTGTACCGCCGGGGTCTAATAAATTCAAAAAAAAACCCTCAATGCCTAGAAGTCGAACCCAGGACCCGAAGGAAGGAATGCATGGTATTTACCATTGCGCTAGATGCCTGGTTGTATTGATATATCTTTGGAGTCATTATAGCATTATATTCTCTGTGTGGATGTCCTACGGGTTGGCCTATATTGGATATTTCCGCTTCAAGTGGAAACAAATCTGTTCCCATTAGACTAGCGGCGATGGAGGATCCCTAGTGTGCTGTGGTGGCTCTGGCATCCTTTTGGAGGCTAGGCGGTGGGGCTTACCGATGGAGAACGGTGGTATTGGCGTCCATGTCCGTTGTGTGCCATGATAGAGGCGACAGATTCGATTCATAGGTCTCCTTTCTCACCTTTTCCTGTTTGCTTCACTGTTTTGGTCCTTGCTTGAACATGAGGTATACAAGAAACATTCTAGCATTGGAGATCTGGTTAGGCCAATGATATGATGATGAAAAGAACTAGGAGGTGGCACTGGTTGGTTTTTTACTGATGTCTTGGTTTGTTACTGTAAATACCTATGTGCAACTAGGCCTGTTAATTATCAAGTGCTTGCTTGATTATACCTATCTATTGAGATAAACAAATTGGCCCATTGCTTTTGCCTTCAAAACTGTTGTAATTGTCGTCCTCTTAATCTTTGTCTGTCTCCTATGGAAGAAGCTCTGAGCTCGTGTACTAATTGTAAGTGTGATGGATAGACTTGATTTAGCTGGAATTGTAATGGTTATAGCTCCATTAACTGCTACTCTAGTTTGAGTTATATATATCTATGTGGTGCTACTCTAAATTTGTTTGAGGTCATACCATGAAAATTGTTAATGGTTGTTAAAGTTGTACTTTGGTATGAGTTGTGGACTTCACTATTGGATCTTTGTTAGATTATTTTCCTCTTTAGTGATCTCATTACTGAGCAAGCTCTCATCCTACTACACACTGATAAAATGAAAGAGGCCCCCCATAAGAGGAATGCACTAGCCAGCCTCACGGACGATGCCTTTTTTGAGATCATCCGCCGCCTCCCCACCTGCTCCTTGTTCTACTACAAATGTGTCTATCGCTACTGGAATAGCCTCATCTCAGACAACTATAAGTTGATGCCCCAGACTATGGCTGCTTCTTCTATGATGGATTCTACGACCAACGAAACTTCATCAGCATCTCCGATGTTTACCCCCTTTGTCCTTGCCCTTCACCATGAACAATGTAGCTATCTCAGATTGTTACAACGACCTCATCCTTCGTTGGTGCCTTGGGGCTGATGGATACCGCTATGTTGTCTGCAATCTAGCAACCCAGAAGTTCAATGAACTGCCATCTAGAATCCATTTTGTTGGTGAGGCTCGATTGGGGTTCAATCTAACAGCCTCCTCGCACTTCCATGTGTTTGAATATATGGAGGAGAATGGTCAGTGCATGGGTGTGGACATCTACTCATCTAAAACTGCAGCATGGATTTTTAAGGAATCTAAATGGGGCGAGAAGGCTCAGTTGACATTTTCAAAAATAGGAACTGTGTTTCTTAATGGTTGTCTACACTATATTGGGTTCTGCGATGGTTACCATCATATACTTGCTCTAGATATGGAGGGAAAGACATGGAAGAAAATTCCTAACTGGACGTGTGGTCCTGGTTTTACATTCGCCTTCCTTCAAAATCAGGGTCACTTGTGTTAATGTACTGTTGGTGGTCGCAATATGTCCAAGCTTTCAATTTGGATCCTTGAAGACTATGGTACTAATAATAAATAGACATTGAAGCATACCATGAGCCTGCATAAGTTGGGTTACTTTGATTTTCAATTATGCTATAGAGCGGTTATAGTTCACCCATAATGGAATTTGATTTTCTTTGTTGGGGTTGGGGTGGAAAGCGCTGTCATCGCATATAACATGGACAACAGAAAAGTTCATGTCATCCCTACACATTTCGTTCAGTATGGTAGATGTGACATCCTGCCAGTAATGAACGGCAGACCTACCAATCTTCTTTGTGTTCCCTTGTTCTCGGAGTTGGAGTCTTTAGCAAAGTAGTAAATAAAGCTGCATTTGATGTATCTCTTTGTCATTACATGTTAAAATGGATCAATGTTGTTTGATTGTCTATGCATATGTTCAGTGTTGTTACTGTAAATGCCTATGTGCAACTAGGCCTGTTAATTGTGAAGTGCTTGCTTGAGTTATATATATATGGTGCTACTCTAAATTTGTTTGAGGTCGTACCATGAAAATTGTTAATGGTTGTTAAAGTTGCACTTTGGTATGAGTTGTGGTCATCACTGATAGATCTTTGTTGGATTATTTTCCTCTTCGGTGATCACATTACTCAGCAAGCTCTCATCCTACTGCACACAGATGAAATGGAAGAGACCCCCAACAAGAGGAACGCACTGGCCAGCCTCAGGGACGATGCCGTTGTCGAGATCCTCCGCCACCTCCCCGTCCGCTCCTTTTTCTGCTGCAAATGTGTCTGTCGCTCCTAGAACCTCCTCATCAAGGACTACAACAAACATAAGGTGCTACCCTAGACTCTAGCCAGCTTCTTCTATGACACCGACCAAGGCCATTGATGCTACACCAGAGTCACCGGTGAACACCCGTTCTTGTCCTTCTTGCCCTTCACCTTGAACAATGTAGCTGTCTCAGATATCTGCAGCAACCTCATCCTATGCTGGTGCCAAGGGGCTGATGGATTATACCGCTATGTCGTCTAAAATCTAGCAACCAAGAAGTTCAAGGAACTACCGCCAAGCATCCATTCTGTTGGTGAGGCTCGACCTTACTATCTTCCCTTGTTCTTGAAGGTGGAGTCATTAGTAGAGGAGTAAATAAAGTTCCATGATGTATCTCTCTGTCATGACATGTTTAAATGGATCAATGTTTGATTATATTGTGTATGGACATATTAATTTCCTCTTGGATGGATGTTGTCATTATTTTGCAGCAACTTTAACTTGTTTGTAATGTAAGCTAAGGTCTGTGCAGTGTGTTAGACGCGTTCAAACCTACAGAGGTCAGACTTTCTTGCGTGTGCAGTAACATTTCAACACCAACGGCTCCTCTTTGTTCCCTAAAAATAAAAAACATCAATGGCTCCTCTGTAGTAGTGATATATTAACCACCACGATCTCTTCCGCAACTCCGCTTGTTTTCCTTCCTTCCCCGAGCCCTCTCATTCCCACTGTAGATCTAAAATCACCAGGAACGTGTGGTTGCCTTCTCCAAACCTACTTCACTCTTAGCCACTGCCATGGTGAAGGGCGAGCCTTCTGCGTAGCACGCACAGGAGAGGGATGACGCCGTGCCCGTGGTGAATGAGGATGATGCTGTGCCCGTCAGCTATTCAAATTTTACAGCACGCACAAAAAAGTTTGAGCATCATAAATCTGACTGGGCCAAACACATCTCACGTTATACAAGGAAACCTATTTCGTACGAATACATTCGTTGAATTCCTAAAGAAACAAATAAAATTAAAACTAGTTAAATGTCCGGCCCGTTCAAATTTACGCTGCTCAGACTATCAGGCGAGCATACAGTTTACAAGAAACAGGTAAACGTCATTTCGTCGAATATACTAGAGGGACGTGCTCAGGGGAAAAGTTGTGATCGTTTGTTGTAGAGTGTCTCTATATATATTTGGTCAAAATTCAGAATATTTGAGGGAAGTGGGATGCTCCTCCCATATAGACCTTGCATGGTTGCCGAGAGTGAAGTGAATGCACAGGAAAGCTGGACATAAGAAGTGCATCTTAGAAGAAGAGCTTTTGACCACCATGACACGCTTGAGACTTGAAAGCCTTGTGCAGTTGTGAAGATGACTCATCGATGGGTAGTCAGGCAGTCAACTAGCTAGAGATGGCTATACAATGGGAGTGAGGCCAAGCTTTGTACACACAGGGACGCCAGGGCGAGAACAGGCTTTCGACGTGACCGCATGTCATTCATCACTACTAGTATCCGAGTAGTGAATATTTTAGATGGTCGGACCTTCTGTCATTCGATGAAGTATATAGTGCACTCCAATCCAAGCAGTCACAGGCTCGCAGCAGCCAAGGGGCAGCAACTAGCTAGAGATGGCTACATGGTTTCATAGGTTTTGATCGATTGCACTCTCTGGGCTGTGGTTGATGCTGTCGCTTTATCAGGCACCCGTGGGTTTTAGAAAAAGTCCGTATTATTTGGTGTATCCTAGAAACAATGCTGTAATTAACTCCCGATGAAAGCCGAGCTCGTCTCTGGTTCATTCCAATTAAAGGTTGCATGCATACATGCATGGAAGCAAGGGAGATGGCTCCAATAGAGACTTGGGCATGATATTTTTAATTAATGCAATTACATAGTCTTCCTCCATTCCTTGGTATATGAAATTTCATCCCGTGCGCCTAATAAACCGGCTCGGAGGGAGTATGAACAAATGCAGGAGCATGCAAGCATTCTTGATAGTCAAGGGATAGACTGAAGACTGATGAGTTATAGACTGAAAACTGAAGCAACCATGAAAATAAGATGAGTTGGGTTCAACACAGATCAAAGCCACTCATGACTACTACTGAACTAGGGGTCATTTGGTAGCCGGTTTCTAGCCCCTATTGGTTGGTTTTGCTTGCATGTTTCTTTCTGGTTCTTTTTCTAATCTGTAGTGTGGTAAACATGCATAATAGAATTCATCCAATCCAGTCTCGCATCGATCTAATGCCTAACGGAGGAGCCACATAGATATTCAAATTTTACTGCACACGCAAGAAAGTCTGAGCATTGTAAATCTGACCGAGCCGAACACATCTCACGTTATATAGGGAAACCTATTTCGTACTACTACTTTCATTGAATCCCTAAAGGAAACAAATATAATTGAAACAAAACAACAGAAAACCAAAATCAATCGGAAATCAAAAGTTGCAGAATACACTATATTTGAGGACAAATTTCAAATGCCAGAATACACTACATTTCAGGATGGAGGGAGTAATTCACTCTCGCACGTAAAGAGTGAACTACTAGTCTCTTATTCCAAATTCTCATTCAAAAAATGGATTTCTTGACGAAGCATATAGTCCTCGCTACAATACATAGCCCTTCCTTCCCATCTGTCTGCCAGGAAGATCGCCACGCACCTGTGCCGATGGTGGCAGCGACAACCGTCCCCATGTTGTATTGTAGATCACCTTGATGGCTGGGTAATGGCAAAACACACACCTCTTGTTGCTTAGCCACCTACTCGTTGGTCCGCCGCCGCCGCCCGCCGCTGCCGCCCACGATTCTTCCTCGCCCTCAACCCGTCTCATGTACCGCCTCATAGTGTCGTCATCACTGGCACCACCATTGTGCCTATAGAGCAATAGGGCGACCAGATAGGCTGCTTGATTGTGCCCGCCATTGGCGGCGCGGGCGAGATCATCGAGGCTTGGCCGGAGGCTCTGCTTTTCCATGAATACGGTTTGTATCCAGGTGAGGAAGCAAGCCTCTGGGTTGCCAACTTTGGTCATGCTAGCAAGGAGGGCATAGTAGTCGATGGGGTCGTCCTCTGTCCTCCCGTGTCTAAACCGATCTAGTGCCAGACACCGACCGATGGCAGGGTGGCTACAGATGTGACGCATGGATGAGCAGGTCACATGTAGGCTACAGAGGTCGTCCATGGGCTGATCCGAGGTTGTAGCAAGGTGGCCGACAATCTCAATTTGCACGTCGGTAGGGAGCGCCGTCAGCGACATGATTGCTAAGGTGGATGGAGCTAAAGCGTGTGGACGGCGGTGAGCCAGAGGGCTAGAGAGGCGGAGTGGCACGACGTGCGTTGATTGAGGGGGGAGGCAGGGGAGGCAGCCATGCAGAGGTTACAGTAGGAGTTCTCTAAATACCCTCTATGATCTGGCGTGGGAACTCGCAATGATGACACGGTTTAGATTACCAGGTGGGCAGGCGATCGGGTGCATTGAGTGTACACTATTTCTAATCCCAAGAGTCAAAACATGAAGTGGGGGATGTCAACCAACCATGAAGCCTCCATCGTCGTGTCCTGTGGGAGAGCAACCATTCGACTCTCCTCTTTAACCATCGTCACGTCCTGTGGGAGAGCAACCGTTCAACTCTCCTCTTTAAAATGACTAGTAGGCTATAGAGAGCATCACCGACTAGGGTATTCTCTAGTACATACATACTAGTACACATCACATCACCACCTCCGATCCCTACTCACCAACTGATCCCTACTCACCGGCGGCACATAGAGCGAGCAATGGGGCACTGGTCATCTGGCAAGTATTCCACCGACTATAAAGACGAGGACGGCGAGGAGGTGAATAAACCGACGCTGAGCCCTCAGCGCGAGGAGGAGCCCACTAAAGATGATGGGGAGACCACCGAATATGATGGGGAGCCCATCAATGAGGAGGAGGAGGAAGAAGTGGAGGAGAAGGAGGAGGAGGCGCTGGTGAAGGAGGTGGACAACATCACCGAGACCATTGTATTGGGGTTCGGCCCCATGCCGCGCAACAAGAAGCGTAGGCTCAACCCTCTATCCCCCAACACGATCGTGGAGGATGAGGATGACTCCTCGTCAGAGTAGGACGACGAGGAGGGCGGTGACAACGGTGATGGCGGGGGTAGCGGCATTGATCAGTAGGTGTAGTTAATTAGTAGAGTAGCAGTAGGTCTAGTACTAACTAGTAGTACAATGGCGGGTGCGTTGTAATGCACTTTTGGTCTATTTCAAATGGCCTCATGTACCCAGATAAATATTACGAATTAGGAATCAATATAATGGTGGTTTTAACTATTTTTAGTGCTTTTCATGTATTTTGGAATGTGCTTTTGATGAGGGCGCATAGGTAATGGCTTTCTTTGAACAGTGAACCGCATTGCGACGAAATGAACAAACTGATATAAACACTGAACAAACACTGAATAAATAAGCGCACTGCCAATTACAGATTGAGATACATCAGCATTATTGACATCTGGATACATACCACAATTAACTAAGTTCAAACCATTGCCTAACTCATCTTGTTGCCCTTCCACTTCTACACCATTTTTTGCATGTCCGGCCTGTGGCAAAACGAGGGGGCAGACTGTCCTTTGGTTGTTGATTTTGCTTGTCCAAGATAAAAATACATGGCCAAACTGTGTTTTGGTGGCATAAAAGATTAGACACCTATTCCTGGGTTTTGGTTGGTTTTGTAGAGCTAGGCATGGCTACATGCATAATAAGAGGAGAGCAGTGCTACTAGAATGATAACATAACATCAAATTAGACTTCCTATATATATATGTGGAGTAGAACAACGATACGAGTTCAGACTACATAACCATGCCTTCATCGACCATAATAAGAGTAGAAACGTGCCACACTACTCAAAGTCACACAACTACTACATAAACATACTAGTTCTAACTACAGATGATTAACTTGACTTTGTAGTAGTAATGAGCACCAGACAGCGTACTCGTCCTAACTACAAATGTTTACATGACTTGATACCACTAATTAATTTAATGAGCTGTGCCATCCCATAGCTCTAAGCAATAGGCTACCAACAGGAACGATCAAAATACAACGCTTGCAAGGTAAACCTGCCTAGGTTGAAACTAGCAAACCTCTCCGCCACATCGTACCGGAGGATGACTTCACCCACTAACGCCGTGGTGCGCCTGGAGCGGACTCGGTGAAGGTGAGCTGGACCACGATGGGGCCACCACCATAGAGTGCTTGGACATGTCCTCGGCGGACGGCAAGTGAGACCACGATGTTGCAGGAGACCCGCTCCTACCTTGGGGCCTGGGGGGTGGATCCGATGATGGCGAGCTCAACCATGACGGGGCCACCGACGATGACAAGGTGGACCGCACTAGGAGCGGTAGTGGCGAGCGAACCACCGGCGCCGGTGGCATCAACGTCGTCGTCGTGGGCAACAGGGAGACCAATGCCAACCTAGGGGATAGTGTGCAGGACCATGACGGTGCCTACGACGATGGCAAGGTGGATCGCATCGGGAGAGGCGGTGGCGAGCGAACCACCAGTGCTAGTGGCGTCAATGTTGTCGTTGTGGGTGATGGGGAGTCCAATGCTAGCCTAGGAGACGGTGTGCGGGACCACGACGGGGCCTGTGACGACGGCGAGGTGGACCACACCGGGAGCAGAGGTGGCGAAGGAACCAACGATCCTGGAGGCGTCAACGGCGTCGTTGTGGGTGATGGGGAGACAAATGACTACATAGGAGACGGCGTGCGGGGGCGCGATGGGTACCAACAATCAAGAAGGGTACGAGCAGGCATCGAAGCGGGGTGCGCTAGCACATTGGAGGAAGTGTGGATCGGAGCACGGCCACGGTTCCTTGAGGAGGACCTAGAGCGCTTCATGGGAACGACCTTCATGGGAACCGATGGTGAGGTGGAGGTGGGGACTTTGTGAGGCAGTGCAAGACGAAGGCTTTCGTGCAATGCAAGGGGGAGTGAAACAATGGGAGTGAGGTGACCATAAAAAACAATGGGAGTGAGGCCAGGCTTTGTACACATAGGGATGCCAGGGCTAGAATAGGCTTCTAACGCGAGCGCACCACATTCAACATTACTAGTATCTGAGTAGTGAATATTTTAGACGGTCAGACCTTCTGTCATCCGGTGAAGTATAGTGTAGTCCTATCCAAGGAGTCGCATGCTCGTAGCAGCCAAGGGGCAGTAGCTATCTAGAGATGGCTAAATGGTTTCATAGGTTTTGATTGTCTGCACTCCCTTGGCTGTGTTTGAAGCTGCCGCTTCAGCAATCCAACTACTCCTACCTTACTACTTCATGAATGCAACCACAGACGGTTGAAAGGTCCTAATGGCTAGAGGGGGGGGGTGAATAGCCTATTTAAAATTTTTACAACAACACTTAGCAAAGATGTTAGACAATTAAATGGTGAAGCGAGTGTTGCGCTAGCCTACTAAAAATGCAAGCCACCTACCACAATTCTAGTGACTATAATCTCTAAGCACATAAAGGCTAAGTCACTACACTAAGTTAGTGTGCTCTCAAAGGCTAACTAAAGAGCCATACTAACCACTAGACATGACACAAACTTGCTCTCAAAACTAATTACACTAAAGAGCGAAGCAACACTAGAAATGTAAGTGCACAAGAGAGGGTGTTGATGATTATACCGTCGTGTCAAGGAATTGAGCCAATCACAAGATGGATCCAATCAATCAATCACAAGATAACCAATGAAATCCTCGAACAATGATGACACAAGATTTTTTACCGAGGTTCACTTGCTTGCCGACAAGCTTGTCCTCGTTGTGGCGATTCACTCACTTGGAGGTTCATGTGTTAATTGGCATCACACGACAAACTCGCAACCGAGTGCCGCACAACCAACACAAGATGAGGATCACACAAGCCATGAGAGTACCTTTTGGCTCTCTTCCGGGGAAAGGTCAAGAACCCCTCACAATCACCATGATCGGAGCTGGAGGCAAGCATCTTCCTTTGCTCGATGATTCTCACTACACTAAGTTGTCTGGGTGGCGGCAACCACCAAGAGTAACAAACGAACCCTACCACGAAACACGAACTCCAAGTGCCTCTAGATGCAACCACTCAAGCAATGCACTCGGATTCACTCCCAATCTCACAAAGATGATGAATCAATAATGGAGATGAGTGGGAGGACTTTGGCTAAGCTCATAATGTTGCTAGGTCAATGCAAATGTCCAAGAGAGTGAGCTTGATCCTACCATGGGGCCTAAATAATGAGCCCACATGAATAGAGTCGCTGTACTCCTCACTAGGCACTCTGCGCGTCGACCGGACGTGCCTCTTCATAACGACCGAGCATAGCATAGTAGAGTCCAGTCACCATGATACTGCCATGTGTCGTCCTCGTTCAACGTCGCTCGTTCAATTTCAACGGCTAGTCTCTACCATGCATGGTAAAGTTGTGATCGGACGCGCTGATAAACGATCAGGCGCGGCCGACGCCACGTCCATTTGCCTGCTTGCCCGTGCACCCAACACTGTGACCTAATGCACCAAGGGAATGACCGGGCGCGCCACTATTATGGCATCCGGTCACTTCCAGAGAGCTCCCCGAGTGCCCTTTTCTTGACCTGACGTGTCCGAGAGTGCATGACCGGACTCAGGGCCGAGTCCGGTCCTCACAGCCGCAGCGCGCCAACGGTTTCAACGCCATGTCACCATACGTTAGACACGACCGGATGCATGAGCGACGCGTCTAGTCACAACATGCGCCAGTGCCGGTTAGTCTCCCGATAGAACCCGAGCACGCCACCAATTTTATAAATGATCGAACTCATGACCTCAACATCCGGTCATCTTGAAGGCTACGTCCGATCACTATTTTTCAGTGACAACCAACTTCTCCACCCTTACTCAAATGTGCCAACCACCAAGTGTACCAACTTGTGCACGTGTGTTAGCATATTTTCACAAATATTTTTAAGGGTGTTAGCTCTCCACTAGATCTAAATGAATATGTGTTGACGGTAGTTAACAACCCTTATAAACCATCAATATAACATGCATAAGGGCATAAATATAATCACCAACCAAGGTCTAGGGGTTTAAACTAACAAATTCCATAAGTTTTGGTGAATCTGTATTTTCTATAGGGTTTATCTAGAAAACCGTTAGGATGTCAGATTTAGTTACGCTTATCCACAGCGAAATAGATACCAGAAGGTTCTAGAAGACTCAAGAGGACTCCACACCGAAGTAGAGGGCAAAACGCCGCCAAGTGGGGCTAACTGGCCCTACCTGTAGGCCGACCGACCCCTGGGTCCCACCTATCAGCCCCCCATTGTTATGTTGGTTCTACACTGCCTCCTAGGTTGCATCTACGCCGTCCTTTAAGTCGGTTTGATCTAAGGGCTCACGTTGGACGCTTTGGTCTATATATACTAGCCCTGCCACCCCCCTGAGGCATACTGCATAAGTCATTTGAGAAGACAAAAACCCTAATCATCCTCAAAGCTCCACCATATTCTAGGGCGTAGCTAGTTAGGCTAGGTCTAGAGGGAGGCAAGCAGGCTTCGCTTGGATTCCCGATCATGTCAAGAGCATGGTTTGGTACATTATTTGTACCCCCTCTCTTTTGTACCTCCATTATTTTTATATGCTAGTTACAATTGTTATGATAATATTAGTATTCATCTTATTCATGGTCTTCATTATAATGTTCAATGTCTACTTTGATTATATACTTAGTATAGCAAGTTTATCATTATGTTTATGCATAAGTTTGTATAGCGCTCACTCTAAAGTACACAGGGTGGGTGGTTGACATTGTGTAAGCATGGTGCTTATACGTTATTTACCTGCGGATACACCCTATATTCTAGGTCATGTGGTAGATCACGGATGTGACACTCCCGTTGAGTCCTTTGTAGTCCACTCTCCGAATATAGGTGCAAGTAGGGTCTAGTTACAAAGGAAGAACAAGCTCTATTCTTAATCTTCCTTAGTAATATCCCTTATGTATAGATATAAAGATAACCTTAGCCATGACTACTAGGTGTAATTACACTAATCAATGTATGCTTTGACTTGTAATTAAGAATGACTTAGGAATTATTCCTCTAATATTCTACCTGACTATGCTAATGCCATAGAAAGGAGTATTCTGAGTGATTTATCATTATTGATGATCAATACTTATCATATATATATATATATTATCCTATGACTTACCCCTGTTATGAGTAGAATATTGGTTATGGTTTACTTCTCCATCAATAGTATGAGTTATCAATACATGTCCATGCTAGAGCTTCCCTGTGGTAAAAATATAAATAACGATACCTGGAATTCTTCCGGGTGAAGTGCTACAATGGTATAATTATCTATGCGCTTGCAGATCCTTTTCATTCATATATTTATATATTCTTCCTAGTCACATAAATTAATAAAGAACTACTTAGTATTATTCTAGTGGTAATGCTATGTAGTACCAATAAGTATCTCTGGCATCATCACAAGGGATGACAACCTAGTAATGTAATGTTAGGAGATATAGGTTTATAATAGGTGGCTACTAAACAATTGACAAGTTAATAAATACCAACAATATTCAATGAGTTAGAGCATCTAGTGGCACTTTGATAACCGTATTTCAATACGAGTTTCACTCCTCTTAATAGTACGGCTATCGATCATAAATGTGATCACACTTGCTAAGTGTCTCAGTCACCAAACCAAAACACTCCTATCAAGTTTCACTTTTGCCTTGAGCTTTTTGTTTTTCTCTTTCTTCTTTTCCAAGTCCAAGCACTTGATCATCACCATGGCATCACCATTGCTCCACACTTGGAATAGTGCTATATATCTCATGATCACTTTGATAAACTAGGTTAGCACTTAGGGTTTCATCAATTCATCAAAACCAAACTAGAGCTTTCAATCTCCCCCTTTTTGGTAATTAATGACAACCCTTTCACAAAGATATGAATTGAAATTCATTTTGAATCCATGTTGCTTGCCCAAGCATATTTACCATGTGTAAAAGGATATGGACAAGTTTCATGAACCTCAATTGGTAGCATCAGCTCCCCCTACGTATGTGCTAAGAGTTTGTATTGAAGCTTGCACATATGCATGGATTGGAATTTGGGAGGGCAATGTCTACCAAATGATGTTAAGGTATAGGAGATGGACCTTTGAAGTGTGACACCAATCGGAGTGCACCAATATACCATCCTTAGCACCATTAGTAACTAGACATACACAAAAACTAGAATACTCTGTGAGACCAACATTAGAAGCAAGGGTCTAGTTTTCACAAAATAAACACACGTCTAGTTACTCAACCTATGCATGCTAGTTTTTTATTTCATCATTCAAACCTACAGCTAGCATACACCACACAAGCATGTATATTGAATTAAAACTTTTCAAATGCAAGTAAGCATATGAGAATGCATCATACAAGTTCATGAGCTTGCTCCCCCAAATTGTGTGCTCAAAATTTTAGTTGATCCCCTTCCTTTGTCATATCTCTCCCCCTATGTCAAAGTTCTCCCCTTTGTTATCTTTTTCACTATCTTTGTACTATTTCTCCCCCTTTGTCATCAATGACCACAAAGGTTATCAATGTCAATCAATGGGGTGAGGACCATTTTTCTAAATTTGGTTCAATCTAGAATACTTGCCAATGATATTTAACTCGGTTTGATCCAAGGACAAGCTTCTTCACACCTCCAAATAAGGGTTATCTTGTACCATGTTTAGTTAAACACTTATAGCTCATTTTCTAGATCAAACACTAGGTTCACAAGCCCACAAACATGTCATATGCTACCACTAGATCAAGTCAAGCATAGAAGCAATAGTGGTACCATACAAGCATCAAATTCATTTGATTTTCATGAATGAGCCTATTTAATGTGAAGAATGACTAGATGCACTAAACATGTCCTTAGCAAAGGATGTATGCATGCGAATCAACTTTTACCTTGGATTGCTCGAAGGAGAGGCATGTCATATAAGTGGGGGGTGCATCAACACATATTTGAGAAATCCAATATGTTAAACTCATTCCTTAGCTTGCAAAACCTTTTCTCATCTAATGGCTTGGTGAATATGTCGGCAAGTTGATCTTTAGTGCCCACACTCTCAATGCAAATGTCCCCTTTTTGTTGATGATCTCTAATGAAATGGTGGCGGACATCAATGTGCTTTCTTCTTGCATGTTGAACCAAATTGTTGGTTAGCTTGATTGCACTCTCATTGTCACATAGCAATGGCCCTTTCTTGAACTTGATTCTAAAGTCATTCAAGGTGGCCTTCATCCAAAGTATTTGTGCACAACAACTACAAGTGGATATGTATTTGGCTTCGGCGGTTGATAATGCAACACTATTTTGCTTCTTTGATGACCATGAAATAAGTGATCTTCCCAACAATTGACATGTATCCGAGGTGCTCTTCCTTTCAACCTTGCATCTCGCATAATCCGAGTCAGAATAACCAACTAGCTCAAACTTTGCTCCTTTAGGATACCACAAACCAATATTTTGTGTATGCTTAAAGTACCTCAATATTCTCTTTATAGCCTTCAAATGACTTTCTCTAGGTGAGGCTTAGATTCTTGCACACATGCACACACTAAACATGACATTCGGCCTTGATGCGGTCACATAGAGTAGGCTTCCAATCATAGACTGATACAACTTTCGATCTACCATGTTACCACTTGCATCACTATCCAAATTGCCATTAGTTCCCATTGGTGTACTTATGGCCTTTGCTTCATTCATGCCAAACTTCTTAAGCATGTCTTTGATATACTTGCCTTGACTCACAAATATACCATTTTTTAATTGCTTGATTTGAAGATCAAGGAAGTAACTCAACTCGCCAATCATGGACATCTCAAATTCATTATCCATCATCTTCCCAAACTCTTCACAAAAGTTTTGATTGGTTGATCTAAATATGATGTCATCAACATAGATTTGCAACACAAACAAGTCTTTGCCAATCTTCTTGGTGAAAAGAGTGGTGTCAACCTTGCCCATCATGAACCCTTTTGAGAGTAGGAAGTCCCTCAACCTCTCATACCATGCTCTAGGTGCTTGCTTCAAGCCATACAATGCCTTCTTCAACTTGTACACATAGTTGAGCTTCTTGTCATATTTAAAACCAAGAGGTTGCTCAACATATACTTCTTCATTGATGTACCCATTGAGAAATGCACTCTTAACATCCATTTGATAGAGCTTGATGTTATGGGCACAAGCATAGGCTAGAAAGATTCTAATTGCTTCCAATCTAGCAACCAGGGCATATGTTTCTCTAAAGTCAAGACCTTCAACTTGAGTGTATCCTTGTGCTACCAATCTTGTTTTGTTCCTTACTACTATCCCATCTTGATATTTCTTGTTTCTATAGATCCATTTGGTTCTAATCACATTGTGTCTCTTTGGTCTCTCCACTAATTCCCATACTTGATTTCTAGTAAAGTTGTTCAATTCTTCATGCATAGCATTTACCCAATCAACATCTTTCAATGCTTCATTTATCTTCTTTGGTTCAATGGATGACATAATTGAGAAATGCTCATAAAATGAAGCCAATCTTGATCTAGTTTGTACACCTCTAGAAATATCTCCAATTATAGTGTCTAATGGATGATCTCTTGCAATATTGGTTGGTTGGAGTATTGGAACTTGATTGCTTGCACTTGCTTGCTCATTGGATTGATATGATGTACTGGCTACTTGATCTTGCACATTGTCATGAGAGTCACTTGAAATTGCTTGATTCGTGTCAACTTGCATATTTGAGTTAGAGAGCACTTGCACTTGATCATCTTCTTCATCAATCACTTGCCTAGGCCTCAATTCACCAACATCCATGTTCTTCATGGCATTTGAAAGTTGAATTCCTTTAACATCTTCCAAGTTCTCATTCTCATCTTGTGAACCCTTAGTTTCATCAAATTCAACATCATGTACTTCCTCAAGAGTACCACTTGCCAAATTCCAAACTCTATATGCTTTGCTTGTAGTGGAGTAACCAAGAAGGAATCCTTCATCACACTTCTTTTTAAACTTGCCTAATCTAGTGCCTTTCTTCAAGATATAGCATTTGTAACCAAAGACTAAAAAATATGCAATGTGGGGCTTTCTACCATTCAAGAGCTCATATGATGTCTTCTCTTTCAATGGGTGACAATACAAGTGGTTGCTACAATAGCAAGCTATGTTGATAGCTTTGGCCCAAAAGGATTGACTCACATTAAACTCACTCAACATTGATCTTGCCATGTCAATCAAGGTTCTATTCTTTCTGTCAACAAGGCCATTTGATTATGGAGTGTACTTAGCCGAGAATTGATATCTGTAACACCCCAGGTGTTTGGCTTCCACATTTGCATTGCATTTCACAAACATGAGCATCATGCATCCATTCGTGAACCTATATCACATGAAACATGATTTCGAAACATTGCAACATGTTGTATATTTCATGTGTGTTGTTTGTTTTATGAAATAAATAGTGTGCAACACTCAAGTGCAACATATGCAACACACTTTAGTGAAACAAAGTTAGTTAGTACCATGCAACAAGATCATGAAACATGTGAAACATGACTATGAAACAAGTATAACATTTCATGTGTTTTTCATTGTTTCAGTACATACCATGCTTGATTTTGGTGTGATCAATGTGTGGTGTGGCTAATTATCCTCTTAAGCAACTTAGTTATACTTAGAATGTCATTAGGAACAATGTTCATGTTGACCATATTGTCTAATTATGCTTTCAAGTGATGGTTTGACCATTATGGACCCCTAGAGCTCTTGTGTTTGACTGTTTAAAAAGTATAGCTTAGGATGTTTGCATGTCTGAGCAACCTAAAACAAAGTTGTAGCAAATTTTATAAGGAACAAACTTTGTTTAGAAGCCAAGTCATGAAAATGTGCACAACATGTTTAAAAAGGGCCCACAAGTTAGTTTGAGGTCTATTTGGAAACTCAGGAAAATTTCTAAGTCTGTGAACCGATTTTCAGTTTCATGTACCCAACTTATGCACCTTGTAGCTCCCAAACAAAGCCAAACCAACTGGAGCTCCAATTGTAAAAGTTGTAGTTCACATGTAGATGTTCAACTTTGTTAATTACACCTTGAGCTATATCATCACGGTTTAGGAGTGAATCGGTGTCAAAATTCGCCTGTCAGTCGGGATCGATGAACTCTGAAACCGTGAGGTTCAGACCGGTCATGGCCGACCGGCGTCAGGATTCAAACACCGCGTGGCACCGCATGTCGCCGTTGCACTGCCCGCTCAGGCCACGTCGGACCTCGGCGCTCCACATCACGCCCGCGCTCACCCCGGCTGCGACCCTGCTCCATTCGCTCCACCCGCGCGTGCCTGAGCCGCTGAGAAGCCACCGTCGTCGCCTGTTGCTCCGCCGAGCTCGCGCGTGCTCGCCGCCGCGTCTCGCCCAGCACCATCCCACCTAAAGCTCCGCTAGCACCTCATGAACCTCGTCGTCACTCTCGCTGAACCAGATGAGCACTAGGTAAGCGGCATTGCCAACTCCGCGCACCACCGTGCCATGGCCGCCATGGCCGCGCCGGTGACCTCACATGGCCGCACACAACCACTTCACCGCATCCCGTAGCAGTAGCGTAGGGAGGTTCTCCTTGGTCCTAGGAAGCTTATGCGCACCTTGTCCGGGTACCTAACGCTGGAGTTCGCCGGAGCGCCGCCGTGCGCCATGGCCGAGCCACCGAGCTCCGTGGCCAGGGTACTTAGGGGCCGCTAGAGCTTAGGGTTAGTAGGTCAATCGACGCGGGGTAACTTGGGGAGCACGCCGGTGCCGTCAGTTTCGCCGGAGGAGCCGTCGTCGGCAAGCTTCGCCGTGTGCCGCGCCGTCGTCGCTGCCTCCCCTGTTTCCTCTCGCTGACCTATGGGGTCGTCTGACCCGAGGGCCCCGCTTGTTAGTGACTGAGTTTGAGAAGCTAGTTCAAATAATTCCAGTTTTAGTGCTGTTTTGTAAATTTTGTAACTCCAAATGTGTTAGACTCACAGTGAGGTCTAGTATTTAACAAAAATATGTCTTGAGCACATTATGTAGAAATTTTGGATGAATTAAATAGGAACTTGAAAAGTGTTTTTGAATGCATGCAAACTTGTTTAAATCATATCTGGAGTTTCTATGATCCAAAAATTATGAAATTTTGTGTGTAAGCTAGTCTTGTCTAGTAGAAGCTCTGGTTAAAATTTGAGAGTCATTGCATGTGTAGTTTTTGAGTTATAGATTTTCCTTTTATCATTGGTAGATACTTATGTGAATTTTTGTAAATTATCTAGGAATCCTATGGCCATGAAACTTGGTAGGTAGTATCTTATTATCTTAAGGATGCTAGGAAAAATATGAAATCTGTTTCTTGACACTTTTCACTAAGGTTTCCTAATTATGCCATTTTAAGCCATTCTGTCTTACCATTTTTGTGTAGGTTGTTATACTTACTCAAATGGTGTGAAATTGTTATGGTAGTCTACTTAGGGCATGTAGTGTCTACTGTAATTTTTGTAGATTTAATGGTGTAGTTTTCATATATGTTTACTATTTCCTCTAATTAATTGAATAAATTAAGAAAGTTATTAAAAGAAATGTTTTGGGGATGAATACCCTACTTTATGGTGTTCTTGTGATATGTGTGATATGTGAGTAAAGTTGGTTTTGTCCAACTAAGTGTTTATATCATAAGTTAATAATTATGTGTTTGCATTATGTCCTTCTGGACAGATCTAGGGACTTTGGAAAGTTTCCCATGATATTTTGATTTTCTGTGAATGGGATGAATACAAAAGTTGTAGATAATTTATGTATCTAGCTCCTTTCAAAATTTGAGGGCATTTGGCCCAGTAGTTTAGAAACTACAGCTGTTTAAAGTTAGGTTCCAGTTTTGCTTACTCTCTGCCTTGTGAGGACAGAGTTCTGTTGATTTATGAATTCGACTTGGTAAAGTGTTGAATCATGCTTGGAGGTCTGAAAATGAATTGTACACAATTTCATAAGATTTCCAGATTGTCTTGTTGCAAGTCATTTGGATTTATAAATCACCAGTTATGGCTAGTTTACTGCACCGCTACATAGTCTTCATTTTGCTGAAATACAAATGCTTGAGTGTATGCTTGATGCAATGTTTCCGTTGATTGTTAGGGGTTAGCCTAACTTGAGAATATGCTTAGGTGCAGGTGCTAGGTCATTAACTGAAGATGAGCAATTATACATTAGGTTGTATAAACTTGGTAAGTAAAGTGATTTGAATAGGGCTTAAGTTGGAATACGCAAACTACAGCGAACATGTGCATTCCCCGAGCATCCCTGACATTCGTTCATGTGCATCCATGATATTTATCTTGCGCATTCATGCAATAGGTGTGCCGGAGGGAGTGACATTGCTGGAGTTCGAGGGAGCCAACCAGGAGGAGGAACCCGAGGTGCAGGAAGCCCGAAGAAGCGATCGCCATGCGGAGGAATTGCCCGAGTGCCTCGACCACCAGCCTTCCTCGTTCTCGAAAGGCAAGCCCGGAGCATATTAAGCCTCCCATGTTTTTACAAATACATTGAGTATCTTTTATTGTTGATGATGCATTAAGTATAGGAATTGGTTGGAACCAATTGCTGCATTATATATCCTTCCTTGTCCGATATATCGACCGAATCCTATTTAAGTTCAGAACGGGTTAAATGCTTAGCCATGCTTAGTGCGGTAGAAGTCGGTGATTTTCTGTCACTGCGAGCTTTAGGATGAGGTGGATCACGGTTGGCTATATTTGCTATCGTGGAAAAGAACCATGTGAATAATGAATTAAGACCGGGCAGGGTCTTGTGTAGGTTTGAACATAGTGACTGGTCTCGAGTCATTTAAGGACCGATCTATTCAGACGTCCTCATGTCATGTTGAACGCAGCCTAACACTTAGCTGGCCGGATAAGTCATTCCGACCGCGAAGCCTAGTAGCTCGACTCAGGCCGGGGACGCGAGCAGTGGCGGCATTCTGGAGGTAGTAAGGATGTGCGGAGAGCCATTGGCATAAGTCCAAGGCGGGTTAGAGTCCCGAACAACCTTGGCAGAGTGGTTCTCTGAGAATGTCGATCTGTTTGGACTCGCGACTCCTGAATCGTACCAAAGGTGACTTGTTTGTGACTCCGACGGGGGAAGCAGGGTTTGTGTTTAGGAATACCCCTCCAGCTGGATAGGAATTGATTCGAATCGCCGTCTCTCCCGGATAGTGAGAACTTGACTGAGCAGCCGCAACGTAGATTCAATTAATTTAACGATATGGTTAAATGGATGATGATGATAAGGTTGCCACAATAAATACCTAATATGGTTATTAATGTTTGCACCCTAATAAAATGATTGCTTAGTATAGGTGCTAATATAGATGACAGGTTAATGGCTAAAAAGTCACTGCTAGTTCAGGCTAAGAGTTGATCATTATTACTTATGCTTTTCTGCAAAAAGAAAGTGTCAGCCAGATCCACTACATTAAGCTTTGCATAATCCTTGGTGTCATTTATTTTGGTTTATGACGGGTAAGTCTAGCTAAGTACATTCCCGTACTCAGGGTTTATTCCCTCTTGTTGCAGATGACCTTCTATATCAGGGATTCTGTAAGTATTGTCTCCACCCGGCGGGTGATGAAGACTAGATCATGGGCATGATCTCTGTTCTATTATCTGAATGCTTTTGCGGGCTGTGATCAGCGAACCAGTATGTGTATTTGAACTCGGGTGTGTAAGTTAAACTATTTGCTTCCACATGTTTTACAAGACTTGTTTTGTAATAACGATGACTCTGTGATGATGTAATCTATTTGCGAATGTCTACGAAATGTTGTAACATACGATATGTTATGTTGAATTACTGTGATCTTGGTTGTATGCAAGTTGGTTTGAAATCCTTCGAGATTTCAGTTGACTACCGGGTTTATATGGGCTCAAGTTCGAGAATTTGATCGTTTCGGCGATTGTTTTTGTACTTGTGCTCTTATAAATTGGTCCGTTCTGTGACAATATCTAATTCCAAACTTATCACATAACTAATCAATTCTAGTGCTCTTGAACTCACTACTATTGTCACTTCTAACTCTCTTGATGGTTGTTTCAAATTCATTATGAATGCCCTTGACAAATGATTTGAAAGTTGCAAATACATCACTCTTGTCCACTAGAAAGAATACCCAAGTGTATCTTGTATAGTCATCCACTATCACAAAGCCATATTTGTTTCCATCGATACTAGTGTATTGTGTTGGCCCAAATAATCCTTGTGCAATAACTCAAATGTTTTACTAGTGCTCATCATGCTTTTCTTAGGATGGGTGTTTCCAACTTGTTTGCCAGCTTGACAAGAGCTATAAAGCTTATCCTTCTCAAACATAACATCTTTCAAGCCTCTAACCAAATTATGCTTAACCAATCTATTCAATTGTTTCATTCCAACATGACTAGGTCTTCTATGCCATAACCAACCCATACTAGACTTAGTGAATATGCATGTTGACAATTAAGCTTCACTAGCATTGAAATCAACCAAGTATAGATTCTCATATCTAAATCCTTTTAAGATCAAGTTAAAGCCATCTACACTTATGATCTCTACATCATCTACCCCAAATATGCATTTGAATCCAAGATCACACAATTGAGCCACAAATAGCAAATTGAAGTTCAAGCTCTCAACTAGCAACACATTGAAAATGCTCATGTCATTGGATATTGCAATCTTACCAAGCCCTTTGACCTTGCCTTTGCCATTATCACCAAATGTGATACTATCATAGCCATTATTGCCATTGATGTTGATTGAATTGAACATTCTTGCATCACCGGTCATGTGTTGAGTGTACCCACTATCAAGAACCCAATGCCTTCCTCCGGCTTTGTAATTGGCCTACAAAAGAAGATCAATTCTTTTTAGGTACCCAAACTTTTTTGGGTCCTTGAAGGTTAGTGACCAAGCTCTTTGGCACCCAAATGGCTTTCTTCTTTAAGCCCATCCATGGTGCACCAATGAACTTAGCCTTCACAATATTTGTACCCTTAGTAAGCACATAGAAAGAATCAAGCTTAATTGAGGATACATTAGTATTCTTGTTCTTGGTCTTCCACTCATGCTCTTTATGACCAACTTGCTTGGAACTAGTGCAAAACCGACCATTGTTCTTCACAAAACTAGCCTTGTGAGGAGCAAAGGCCGCCTTGCCTTTCTTGGTAGTATAGCCCAATCCCTCTTTGTAGAGAGAAGCTCTTTGACTATGCCTAAGGCATGAGTAAGCTCATTGATCTCCTTCTTGAGGGTCTCATTCCCAACCATTAGTGAGGCATCATGAGTGAAACCATCACTACTAGATGAGGTAGAAGTAGATGTGCTACAAGAAGGTTTAGTGAGAGTAGCAATGATAGGCTTATAAAATGATTCATCAATTATATCACAAGATAAGCCTTTATCACATGTTACAATATGCTCCTTCTCATTTTGCTCATTAAGTAGACAGGAATGAGCTTTCTTAAGATTCTTGTGACCCTTGCCAAGCTTCTCATGGGCTTCCTCTAACCTCTCATGAGATGCATTGAGCTCATCAAAGGCTTGCCTAAGGGCTTTTAGTTCCTTTCGCAAGTCTTTGCATTCCCTTTTGTTAATGTCAAAATGTTCTTTAGCATCTTCTAAAATGTCAATTAGTTCATCTTTAGTTGGTTCATTATCATTGTCACTTTCACTTTCATTATCATGTTTCTCATCACTTCCATCATCACAAATTTGTACCTTAGTGGCCTTAGCCATGAAGCATGATGGAGTGTCGAAGAGAGAAGTCTTCTCAATAATAGCAATGCTTGCAAGGGCCTTCTTCTTGGTGGTCTTGTCATCATCACTATCATCATCATCACTTGATGAAGCATCACTATCCCAAGTGACCACATATGAACCACCCTTCTTCTTCTTCTTCTTGAAGGTAATCTTGTCCTTCTTTTCTTTCTTTTCCATCTTGTCCTTCTTGCTCTTCTTGTCATCATCATTGTCGCTATTGTATGGGCATTGAGCAACAAGATGATCCTTGCTTCCACAATTGAAGCACTATCTTGACTCTTCCTTGTTCATGGATAAAGACTTCTTCCTTCTGGCACGGTAGCCATTCTTCACCATGAACTTGCCAAATCTCTTGACAAAGAGAGCCGTCTTCTCATCATCCATCTCATCAAAGCTCAAGTCTTCATCTTCACTTGATGATTCTTGCTTTGCCTTGCCCTTGGATGATGTGTTCTTGAATGCCACACTCTTCTTCTTCTCATCCATCTTCTCATCTTTCTTCTCCTTCTTTTCTTCCTTCTCATCATCATCTCTATATGTGTCATCGGTCATCACATCTCCCAACACTTAGTTTGGTGTCATGGTGTCCAAACCACTCCTCACTAGAATAGTGACCAATGTGCCAAATCTCGAAGGTAAGCATCTCAAGAACTTGTGGTAAAAGTCCTTGTCCTTCACTTCTTCTCCAAGTGCTTTGAGATCATTGACAAGCACTTGAAGCCTATGGAACATCTCTAGCACACTCTGATCATCCTTCATCTTAAAACTAGCAAACTTCTCCTTGAGGATGTAAGCCTTGGCACCCTTCATGGCTTGAGTGCCCTCAAATGATTCCTCCAACTTCTTCCATACCTCATGAGCATCATAAATGGCACTAAGAGTAATGTCATTATTTTGGAGTAGCACTTCTTCGATGGCAGTGGGAGCCTCTTCATTGGTAATCTCAATCTTGGTCTTCACCACCTTTCGTACCTTTCTATTGATTGACTTGATATATGTTTTCATCTTAGCCTTCCAATAAGGATAGTTGGTGCCATCAAATTGGGGTGGCTTCTTGGTGTTGTTGATTTGAGCCATTTTGACACCGAAGGTTGTTAATCCTCAAATCATGGTGACCACGGCTCTGATACCACTTGAAAGGTCCTAATGGCTAGAGGGGGGTGAATAGCCTATTGAAAATTTCTACAATAACACTTAGTAAAGATGTTAGACAATTAAATGGCGAAGCGAGTGTTGCGCTAGCCTACTAAAAATACAAGCCACCTACCATAATTCTAGTGACTATGATCTCTAAGCACACAAAGGCTAAGTCACTACACTAAGTTAGTGTGCTCTCGAAGGCTAACTAAAGAGCCACACTAACCACTAGACACGACACAAACTCGCTCTCAAAACTAATTACACTAAAGAGCGAAGCAACACTAGAAATATAAGTGCACAAGAGAGGGTGGTGATGATTATACCACCGTGCCAATTAATTGAGCCAATCACAAGATGGAGCCAATCAATCAATCACAAGATAACTAATGAAATCCTCAAACAATGATGACACAAGATTTTTTATCAAGGTTCACTTGCTTGTCGGCAAGCTAGTCCTCATTATGGCAATTCACTCACTTGGAGGTTAAGCGCTAATTGGCATCACATGCCAAACCCGTAACTGGGTGCCGCACAACCAACACAAGGTGAGGATCACAAAAGACACGAGCAATCCACTAGAGTACCTTTTGGCTCTCTGTCGGGGAAAGGTCAAGAACCCCTCACAATCACCAAGATCGGAGCCAAAGACAAGCACCTTCCTCCTCTCGATGATCCTCGCTGCACCAAGCCATCTAGGTGGCGGCAACCACTAAGAGTAACAAGCGAATCCCATAGTGAAACATGAGCACCAAGTGCCTCTAGATGCAATCACTCAAGCAATGCACTTGGATTCACTCCCAATCTCACAAAGATGATGAATCAATGATGGAGATGAGTGGGTGGACTTTGGCTAAGCTCACAAGGTTGCTATGTCAATGCAAATGGCCAAGAGAGTGAGCTTGACCCTACCATGGGGCTTAAATAGAGAGCCCCCACGAATAGAGCCGTTGTACTCCTCACTAGGCACTCTGCGCATCGACCGGACGTGCCTCTTCATAACGACCGAACACAGCACAGTAGAGTCCGGTTGTCGTGATGCTGCCACGTGTCATCCTCGTTCAATGTCGCTCGTTCAATTTCAACGGCTAGTCTCTACCACATGTGGTTAAGTTGTGATCGGACATGCCGATCAATGATTAGGCGCGCCTGATGCCACGTCTGTTCGCCTGCTTGCCCGCGTGCCCAACACTATGACCTGACGCACCGAGGGAATGACTAGACGTACCGCCAATGTGGCATCCGGTCAGTTCCAGAGAGCTCCCCAAGCGCCCTTTTCTTGACTTGACGCGTTGCATGACCAGACTTAGGGCCGAGTCCGGTCCTCACAGCCACAGCGCGCCAACAGTTTTGATGCCACATCACCATACATCAGACATGACCAGACGCATGAGCGATGCATCTGGTCACAACATGCGCCAGCGTCTGGTCAGTCTCCCAACAGAACCCGAGCATGCCAGCGATTTTATAAATGACCGGACTCACCACCTCAGCGTCTGGTCATCCTGAAGACTACATCTAGTCACTGTTTTTCAATGATAGCCATCTCCTCCACTTCACCAACTTCTCCACCCTTCCTCAAATGTGCCAACTAGCAAGTGTATCACCTTGTGCACATGTGTTAGCATATTTTCACAAACATTTTCTAGGGTGTTATCACTCCACTAGATCTAAATGCATATGCAAAGAGTTAGAGCATCTAGTGACACTTTGATAACCACATTTCGATATGAGTTTCACTCCTCTTAATAGTATGGCTATCGATCCTAAATGTGATCACACCTTCTAAGTGTCTCAATCACCAAACCAAAAAGCTCCTATCAAGTTTCACCTTTGCCTTGAGCTTTTTGTTTTTCTCTTTCTTTTTTTCCAAGTCCAAGCACTTGATCATCACCATGGCATCACCATCATCATGATCTTCACCATTGCTCCACACTTGGAATAATGCTACCTGTCTCATGATCACTTTGATAAACTAGGTTAGCATTTAGGGTTTCATCAATTCACCAAAACCAAACTAGAGCCTTCAACGGTGCAGCTCCTGTTTGTAGCATAGCCGATTAGGCAAAAGTATTACTCATAACTGAGTACAAGAGTTACATGTCCGGCACGTTCAAATTTATGTTGCTCGGATTATCAGGCGAACAAACAGTTTATAAGAAATAGGTAAACGTCATTTTGTCTAATATCATTGAGGGACGTGGTTGGGGTAAAAGTTATGATCGTTTGTTGTAGAGTAAACATCCGTTGTATGGTAACTAGTTGCCATCTATAAGCATGATTTCGGTTAGAATAAATGTCAATCGAGATCCTAAAACTAGTATGGAACGCAATAATAAGTTCATACAAATAGTAAGGTTTGATATGAAGCACATTACCTTTATTCAAATCCTCAAACCAGCATCGAACGTGGTTGGGAAAATGCAAACGGGTGAGGGGAGCCAAAAGGTAGGCGATTGATGCAAATGCTATCGGATGAGGGAAGAAGGGATGCTCCTTTCATATACTAGACCTTGCACGACTGACGAGAGTGAAGCAAATGCGGCAGGAAAGCTGGACACAAGTAGTGAATCCAGAGAAAGAGCTTTTGACCACCATGACATGCTTAACACCTGAATGCCTGGTGCGGTTGTGATAGGTCTTTTCAGTACTCATTTCACTCCAATCCAAGCAGTCATGGTAGTCAAGGGGCAGACTGATTGCTACTTTGTATGACACTTTATTCTGTCCTACGAGATCAAATACTCAGCGGGCGGACTTTCTTGCGTTCGCAGTAAAAGTCAACAGCTATGGTGTTTACTGTCACTAACATCAATTATAAACCATCAACATAACCTATATTTATACTTAATTCCATTACCAAACATAGGTATAGGGGTTTAAACTAATAAATTCCACTAGTTTTGGTGAATCTGTGTTTTCAGCAGGATTTATCTAGAAAACCATCAAGGGGGACCTATTCGTCAAAGGAAATTATGGAATTCCGCCACAAAACCGATGCGGGAAGACTCTAGAACACTCCAGAAGGCAAATCACCGAAGTAGAGACCAAGGCACTACCAGGTGGGGCCGGGTGGCCCCACCTACAGGCCGGGCGGCCCCTGGGCCCATCTGTCAGCCTCCGCGTCACAATGTCGGTTCTCCACCGCCTCCTAGGTTGCATCTATGTCATCCTTTAAGTAAGTTTAATCCAAGGGCTCACGTTGAACGCTCTGGCCTATATATACCAGCCCCTGCCACCCTCCCAGGAGCCATCCTGAAACCCTAATTCATATTCTCCTCATCAGAATTAGAGCCAGCTATCAAGAGAAGATTAGTCCTCTATAGGATCTAGTCTTATGAATAGAAATAGTGAGATAGAGAGTGAGGGAAGAGTTTGGAGGAGGTGCCGGTCTATTAGTGCTCTCTCTATGGCTTGTACCTTGGTGGATCCAAGTTCTACTTGAGCTTGCCTTCGAGATATCTCTGGTAATCAACTTCTAATTGGAGTAAGCATCTTATTTATGTTGTTCATCAGGATCATGACTCTCTTGAGTCCTTTATTCCTGTTCTAGAGGGAGTAGAGTATTAATCGTAAGTGTAAGCATGGTGCTTAGACTTAGGTTAATCGTGGATGCACCCTGCAATCTGGAAGGTGGTAGATCGCGTGAGTGACATAAGTTCTATATAGCCAGTACTATATAGCTTCATTGATCCTTTGTAGTCCACCTCTTGTCTGTAGGCACACGTAGGATGCGGTTGCAAAGGAAAACATCCTCTGCTGGTGTCTGTCCCTAGTAATATCCCTAGTTGAATAGTAGAAGACATAAGCTTACCCAAGTCAGAACTAGAGAACATTAGTTATCCTCTCTACACTCATATTTGTCCTAACCTTGTTGCTACCCTTAGTTAAGTTAGACCCTAGTTAGTCTTACACGTTTCTCTATGGATACGATACTTCGAATACCTCCGGGTGAAAGCTATAGCGATATCTGTGCGCTTGCGGATTTATTTGTGTGCGTTAAATATACCAACAAGCTTTCTAGCACCGTTGCCAAAAAAATGGTTGCTGAATTAACTTTGAGCCTAGCTTAACATTTTATCTTTTATTCTTTCTTTTATTTTACTTTTTATTTTAGTATGGATTCTACTCCTATCTATCAATATACTAAACCCACGAGCGCAAGTCTAGAGCCACCAAAATCTTCAGAGCCTATCCTAACACCTAGCCTATCCTTCTTGGGAGAAGGCGATGAAAACCCATACTCACACCTTCAAGAGTTTGAACAGACCTGTGCATGCTTGCGTATCACCAGCATGTCTAACGAGACCTTAAGATAGAAGTTGTTTCCGTTCTCTTTGATGGGAAGAGCTAAACATTGGTATAGTCAAACCATAGGAAGTATGCAAGGAGATTGGGAAATACTATGCTCTAAATTTTGTTTACATTTCTTTCCCATCTCTAAAGTAGTCAGGCTTCAGAAAGAGGTTCTAAATTTTAGACAACTAGAAGAAGAATCTCTTGGTACATCGTGGGATTGTTTTAATGAAATCATCATCACTGGCCTAGACCTTGCCATTTAAGACCCTATACTTCTTCAACATTTTTACATGGGTCTTAGCAAGGATCCCGTGGAAACCCTTGATCAAGCCTCTAGAGGAGCTTTCCTTCATTTGTCTACTAGTGAAGCAAGGGCTATGCTTGATAGAATTAGTGGAAAAACTCCCTGCACTAGCATTCATAATGAACTCCTCGAGGAAGAGAAGAAATCATCTCCTGAACAAGAAGAGAAAGTTTTGATAGCCAAACCACAACCACTCCAATCCCAAGATTTAGCTGTCACTCCTGAACCATCAATACCCCAAAATCCTCCAAAGGAAGAAGAAATTCAACCTTTTGAAATTTTTTGTGAGGATGATCTTTTTTATGCTAATTTTGGGAAAAGCTTAAACTTCTAGTTCCACAAGAGACCTTTGAGCGAATATAATTCAAATCCTCTCAAAAAGGGATCTCTTGGGAAGCGTCCTTATTCCCATATAGGACATTAAGAATAATTCAAGGATGGCATTTCAAGTAATGCTATAGAAGGAGAGCTGAGCCATCTAGAAGCCATTCCTATCATCTCCCCTTCGATGTCCACATTAGATGTCTCATCTGAATCCATCTTTCAACCCATCCTTGACCTTGATAATCCCTCTTATGCTCTCTCTCCTAAGTCTCATGATGACCCTAGAAATCCACTAAGACAACCAAAGCATAGGAATCATAAAGGCCATAAGGATGACCAAAAAGAGCAATGACAATGGCTGGAATGTATTAAGAACTTGTATGTCGTTGCAAAAGAATGGATGGACAAGGACGAAGCCTTATGGGTAGAATCCTAACTTGGCTTAGATCCAAACGGTAAGCTTAAATCAATCTCTTTAATAAACATGACTCATCCAAGTCTGTAGGAGGCCTTAGATGAGATCAACCCGAGAGCCACCAATCCATGGGAAATCTTGGACAATAAAACGTCCAATGAATGTCATAGGCATGGAATGATGGAGACAATGTTTCTGCCTATAGACATTCATGAAGAAACACCCTTAAAGCTTGAAAAGGAAGATATCATCAACGAGCATTGAAGTTATTTCATGAACACCTCATCGAATCCATGCTTGCATGAGAAATCTCCTAAATCAATTGGTCTCTCTAACATTGCCGCACATGAGGTCTTCAACCCCATTATACTTTTTGTTCCTAAAAATTTTGAAAGGGTGGTTGTAGATGCGTATGTTTATCATAAATATTGCAAATCTCGTTGGCATGAATCTTAAAGATAGGTACACAAAGGTTGATGTTGGAGGGGAACCACTTCACCAACTTGAGTGCAATTCAAAGGTTTCCCAAGGACGAGCTCCTGTCCTAAAATAAGCACTTTCAAGAGATAATATGAGTTTTCACCTTCTGTTGTGATACCCTTGTGAAATAAGCCTAGAAATATAATTGTGAAAATATTTCTTTGGGTATTTTTGTCACTAACCATTCTTGGTTTGAAGCAAAAAGAATAAAGGATGACAACGCCAGGTATATCCAACCATTTATCATGCAACATTAAGTACATCCATCTAAACTTGATTTTTCTGCAAAATTCAAGCTGGGGGATAGACTTCCCTAAAAAATATATCTTATGCCATGTTGTTAACTTATCTTGGTTGTCTCTACCTTTAAGCCATACTCAATTTGCTAAATAACAATCATGCTCTTTCATCCCTATTTGAATAAATCTCTATAATGCTTTCATACTACCTTTGTTTACTATAGTATGCTTAAGGTTTGGAGTATGATTCATACATCTTTTAAATTAAGCATGGTGCTTAGTTTAGGAGTGCTGATCTTACTTCCAAAGGTTTTAGTACCTTCCTAAATCAAATTAGACGTGGTGTCTAGGTTAATTTTTGAGCCGATAGGATGTTGTAGTAGATATTGGATATTTTGTTGGACTAACCCTATGCAGGAATCTTTTAATTGAATATTGGTAAGTCACAAGATGAATTCAAATCGAAGATGAAGCAAGACATAACTCATTCATTATAGATGTAAGAACTACATACCTCATTCAATATGGATGAAAGAATTGTAAGTACCAAAGTTCATTCACTTTGTCTTTTGCTGCAAGTTATCTTTGCGTTGAGCCATGCTTGTATAAAACATGATCTCTATACTAAAGTAATCCCAAAACCATCTTTTCATTAGTATAGAGGGAAATTATAAAATTCTGGACAAACAACCCATGTTTCAAAATTGTATATTCCTTCGGGTATGTGTTGTCCACTAATCCTTTGCAGGCATAAAATAATGAGTGAGGTAAAAGGTCTAACAAGTGTCAAAAGATCGAAGAGCAGAAAGATGACATGACAAAAGAATGAGAAAGAAAAGGTGCAATCTAGGAGACAAGAAGCTCATGAACAACTCGTACTGTGAGGCTAGCCAAACAAGGAAAACTTCAAGCAAAAGGGAAGGACCATCACGAGTCATCTACCCTTCGTCATATGGCGACATTATGCTCCAATGACAAAGGTAATATCCTAAGATCAATGGTCATTATTTAAAAAAACTTTTCCTTGATTCTGGTAGGCACATAAATAAGAAACAAAATATATTTGAGTTACAATTTACCTGATCAAACTTGATTAGCTCAACATGTCTTATTCTTTAAGCTTGTTCCTATCACCACTTTCTTGATCTCATAGTCTTAACCAAATAAACTGAAAAGTGCACATCCTATCTCTGGAAGATGATAGTCTTAATCATGTAAAGTCTGATACAATATGTGAAGATAGACAATCCTTCCATGGGTTAAGCAATTCAACCCTTTTAGCCAAATGAACTTAAATGCTACATTCATGCTCAATCTTCTGATCTTATCTCCCATGATATAAATGAACAAAACACATAACATCAATTTCATCTTGTTCAATGTGCCCAAGGTTAGAGATGAATAAGTAAAGTTTTGGTTTCTACCTTGTTTTATGAGTAGGAGACACTTCAAGCAAAGTTCGGGGGAAGACATTCGATCCCCCAAATTTCTATAAGTGAAGGTCCTAAATCTGTCAAACCAAAATCAAAACTCACAACCAAGATAGGTTTGATGGAACAAGGTGACTGTAGCAGAATCGACCAATTTATAAGAGATGCCTGCTTAGGGCTTACTCCTCGTCCACGGCGGGACAGAAGCAGTTCTTACAATAGCCATAATAAATTGTACCATCTACAACAATGAGAATAAAACCCTAAGTATGAGAAGGTACTCAGATAGACTTACTCATCATAAACCAAAAATAAAGTGACTCCAAGGATCATGCAAGGCTTTATAAGTGGAGCTAGCTTAACAACATTTTGCATAAAAAGCTTATCAATTCAAGTATATAGTTATAATTCGGTCATCAAGTTAATTATAGCTATTCATCTCTAGATTAGCAACTAGCATGTGCCAAACAAGTGGTATATCATTTAATAGCATACAATAGTAACCATAGTCGGTATAACAATTCCATGTTCATCATAACCATCATTCCATAACACAGTTACTACAATATTGGAGCTTGCCAAGTTTCTCACTGTCCGGGAGAGACGACGATTCGAATCGATTTCAACCAGCTGGAAATTTATTCCTAACACAAATCCAGACAGACCAGATCAATGGTCACCTTAGTTCACCTTTGGTACAACTTAGGTCCACATTTCGTAGGCTCGCTCAGCGCCGTACAATCAGGGACAACCAGCTGCCAGGACGTTCAGGCCCGGCCTACCCTTGGGCTCACGTCTGGCTTCCCGCACATCCTTACTACCATCTAGAGTGTGCACTCTAATAGAACAGGGCCTAGCCTGAGTTGAGCTACTTGGCTTCATGGTCAGAACAAGTTATCCAGCCAGCTAAGTGAGAGGCATGCGTTCAATCTCGACAAAAGTGCCAACAATGGTACGGTCCTTAATCGGCACAGACGGATTCACAGGAGTCAACCTACACATAGACTCTGCCCAGCCTTCATTTACATTACCCCATGGTTCTTTTCCATGATAGCAAATATAGCCAACCGTGCTTCGGTATCCACCTATATCGTGTAGGTGATAGGAAATCACCCGACTTCTACCAGTCTACGCATGCCTAAGCATATATTCGATCCTAGATCTACACAGGGTTAAAGGTATATGTATCTAGACAAGGTAGTTCTATGCATCAAGTGTTTCTAATCAACTCTTATAACCTAATGTATCAAACATAAAGGACTCAAGTGATATTTTATAAAGCATGGGAGGCTTAAAATGCTTCGGGGCTTGCCTTTGAGAAAAGAAGTTGGCCTGTGATCTGAGCACTCAGAGAGGTCCTCAAGAGTTTGCTCCTCTTCTTCTGGAGCTATGGCCTAAGGTGTTTCCTATTGTTCCGCCTCTTCTTCTTCGTTGAACTCCAAAAGAGTTATCCCCTCGGACGATCCTATATTCATGAGCATGAAATAAGATATCATGAATGCATATATAATGACATGTATAATAAGATATGATATGATATGATGAATGCATCCTCATAAGTGTTCTCAGCAGCATTACATTACGGTGATAACAAGTTACATTTTCTTTTACTGAGTAGGTGCATATCTCTACTCTAGTAACTTAAACAAACACTTATGTAAATCATTTTCTAGACTACAAGACAGTAGCCACTTGTTTTGATCATAACTGGAGTTATACACATCAAAATAATATGGTTGTAGACTTTCTAGAAAGCTTATGAAATTGCCTACAACTTTATTTTAATCATCTTAACATGATTGAGCAGTTATCTAAGTCAAACAATTCAATATTTAAGATCTACCTAGAGAGCAAGCATTTCTGGCAGCAGACTTCTAATAGCTATAATTATTAAACCATAAGGCCTATGACTATAAAAATTAACACAAGGTAGATAAGTAAGTTATCTATAATTTTTTTATTAATAAGTTTTACAGAAAGAAACATTATGATCATGGAATCGTCACAACAGAAACTACACATGCAATCATCTAGTTGAATTATAAAGCAATGATTAACTAGTTGCATATAACCAATTACTTCTAAGCCTAACTAATAACATCAATAGATCATGTGCATCACAAGCACCATATAAAACATCATGGTTAAACATAACTAAATTATTTATATTCATTTATTAATTTTCTTAGATAACAAGGTGATTTAAAGGATAATTGCTTTCAATGCTCAATAAATTAGGAGAAAATTACAGTAGACTATAAATGACCCTAATAGTCTACTGTACAATTTCATGCCATTTGGACAAGTATAGCTACCTCTACAAAAATGACAATTTACATATGCTTATTTTAGCAAAACTAATTTAGCATAGTTAAAAGTGTCAAGAAACATATTTAATATTTCTTACTTTCCTCCTAGCATTAGAATACTATGTAAAAATTTGTATTCTCATATGTTTTGTATTTTTACCCCAATTAATTTCACTAGAAACTAGCAATTAATTAGGATTAAATATGAAGACCATATTTTAAGTATGCCTACTATAGGTTTAATATTTTTCCTAGCTATAGAATGTCAACACAAGACTAGAAAAATTGGAATCATAATTTTATCACCTTCCTAGCTCAAGTTATGCAATTCACAAGATAGAAACTATTTTAAAAGCACTTATTTTGATCAATTTAATTCTCCTAGATAAATATCCGAAATAGTATATTTCATATTTTTATCAAATAGTACACTTCAAGATGAATCTAAAAAAATTTGGTTCACTCCATTTGGATACTCCTAGCTCTAGATATAATTTTTTCAAGTTTGCACTTAAATCTGTGAAAATAAATCAGGAAAACATTTCAAATACCCACTGACAGCTGGGACCCGTGGGTCAACGGGACCCACACGTCAGCAGCACACAGAGCAAGGGCGTGGCTTCACCAGTGAAAAGCTCATCGATGGCGAGGTCACCGGTGGTAGTGTCACCACCGACATGTTCCCCAACTCAACCCGCACCTATAGGTACCCTCGGTTCGCTCGGAGGATCACCGGAGCTAGCTCGCCGGCGAGCATGGTGGCTCGGTGGCGGTGTGCGGTGGTGCTTCGGCCATCCCCACCCAATGGCATGGCTAGACGAGCGCGGCTACAGCATCTAAAAACCCTAGCAAAGCTTTACGGCGTGGATTAGGTCAGGGTGGAGCGGCGACGAAGCTTGGCCGCGTGCATGGCGGCACAGCGGCGCGAGCGCAACGACGGCATAGTGGCATTTTGCTCCGACGAGGCCGGCATTGGCCTTAGGCTCTTGCCTCGAGCTAGACCTAGCTCTAACCTAACTCTAATGTCTAGAAGCACACGAGGACGAGGACTGAGCATGCACAGCCATGGCGGCGTGCATGGCGGTGGTGCGGCTCGTGTTCCGGCATTAGAGACGCGGTAGCGTCTCAATGAGCTATGGCTATAGCTTCTAGGACCTACGACGAAGATGAATCAATAGAGAGAGAGAGATGGGAGGAGTGATGGATAGGGCTGGCCACGGCGAGCTCGGAGCACGGTGGTGCTCGTGACCATGGCGGCGACAGCGATGTAAAATGTCACATTACCTAGGCTCTAACGGTGGCAATGGCGGCTCGGCGAGGTGGAGCAAGGCATGGTGGAGCTGTGGGTGCGAGGGATTGAGCAGTGGGGCTATGTGGAGGGTGAGCACTACCAGCGATGGTACGACGACGACGCTGCTGCTATGTCACTCCGCTCTGGAGCGGTGTGTGGGCGAGAGAGGAAGCGAGAGCGAGAGGAAGCGAGAGCGAGATTGAGCGCGTGGGTGCGTGGAGAGCCAGGTGCTCTCCCTTTTGGCACGGTAGGGTTGGCCAATGCCAGCGGACAGCCTCCACACGGCGTGCATGGCCTACGTTAGTCGGCCACGACGAGTGGTGATTTGAATCGGCAGGGGCCGATTTAGTCCGTCTGACAGTCAATTTTCAAACCTCCAAATCTCCCAAACCGTGGTGAATTTTGGCAAACCATCTTCACCACTTTGTAGAGCTACATGACTACTACAAAAATGATTACAGGAGTTTTGCCTAATTCCCAATGGTTGCAAACTAAAAATCACCAAAGATGGTTACACAAAAACTGTGAACCGTTTAAGACTTAGAAAATTTTCTAAGTTCCCGAAACAGCAACAAGTTGAATTTTGTGAGCTCTATTTGACTAACTTAGGCACTGAATTAGCTCATGACCCTTAAATAAAGTTTGTTCTACATAACATGAACTACAACTCTAATCTACTGTTCAACTTTGGTCAAACTGGTAATATGAAAATGGCATTTCAAATGAAACCAACACTTAGAAGCAAATTTGGTCTATATCATGAACATAAACATTGTTCCAATTATCATTCTAGATGTGTCTAAGGTGTTTTTGTGACCTCACAACCATCTCATACATGATTACAAGCATAAGCATATATATATATATAATCAACATTTCATGTGATAAGGTATAAGAATGAGATGAAATTTCTTATGCTCATGTTCATGAATGCTTGGATGATGCTTGTGCTCATGAAATGTAGGTGCCAAATGCAATGCTTAACACTGGGGTGTTACAGCCCCTCCCCCTTATAGGAATCTTGTCCCGAGATTTGAAAGACCTACCATTCCTCATAAAAGGTGGGATAAACCTCACATAAATAATCCTCTCATTCCCACGTGGCGTCTTGTTCACTATGGTTATTCCACACCACCTTGTAGAACTTAATGACTTTGCTCCGAGTTATTCTTTCCATTTCTTCTAGCACTCAGATTGGTTTCTCTTCACAGGTCAAATATGATTGGAGCTTAATGTTGGTGGGTGCAATGGCTTCATCAGGTATGCGAAGACATGTTTTCAACTGAGAAACATGGAAGACATTGAATATCGCACTCATCTCAGGAGGAAGTTGTAACTTGTAGGCAACCTCTCCCTTTCATTTAATAATCTGGTACGAGACTACATACCTAGGCGCAAGCTTCCTTTTTACTCCAAATCTCTGCACTCCCTTCATGGGTGATACTTTTAAGTACACATAATCTCCTACTTCAAAAGTTAGTGGTCTTCTTCTTTTATTAGTGTAACTCTTTTGTCTAGACTAAGCTGCTTTCATATGTTGTTGGATAATGCGTACCTGCTCTTCAGCTTCGACGACAAAGTCAATGCCTATATATCTTCTTTCTCCGGGCTCAATCCAATTCAAGGGAGTTCTACATTTCTGGCCCTACAAGGCCTCAAAAGGAGCCATCTTGATGCTGGCTTGATAACTATTGTTATAGGAAAACTCGGCTAAAGGTAGCCATTTCTCCCATGAACCCTTAGAAGATATAACACTAGCTCTTAACATATCTTCTAGGATCTGGTTCACTCGCTCAGTCTATCCTGAAGTTTGTGGATGATATGCTAAACTTCTAATTCATTTAGTTCCCAAGGCTTGGTGCAAGTGTTCCTAAAAACAAGCTATAAACTATGGTCCGCAATCTGAGATTATGGTCCTTGGTACTCCATGTAGCCTCATGATCTGAGAAACGTATAGCTCAGCATACCTCCTAGCGTGATACCACGTGTTAACTAGTACAAATGTGCTAACTTGGTAAGGCGATCTACAATGACCCATATGGACTCGTGACCTTGTTGTGTCAACGGGAGGCCTGTAATAAAGTCCATACTTATTTCCTCCCATTTTCAGCCTGGAATAGGCAACGGCTGAAGTAATCCAGTAGATTTCAAATGAATGGCCTTGATTCTACTGCAATTATCACACCTAGCGACATAGGCGGCAATCTCTTTCTTCATCGTGGTCCACCAAAAATGGCTCTTCAAATCTTGGTATATTTTGCTACTACCCGGATTGATAGACAACTTGGATGAATGAGCTTCATCTAAAATTTGATTTCTAAGCTCATGGCCCTTTGGTACTACCAGTCGGTCCTCAAACCATAGCACACCTCTTTCATCCAACCTAAAATGCTTGATTTCCTATTCTTTCATCTTTCGCTTGATGTGAAACACACCCACATCTGTCTTCTACAATTCTATGATTTTGCTCTCAAGTGAGCAACTGACAATGATATTGTGTAGCACCATAGGATGTAGCAAATTAAATCCATCTTCCAACAAGGCTTCCAAGGTGTTACAATGAGATTTCTGACTAAGTGCATCTGCTACAACATTGGCTTTTCCTAGATGGTAGTGCACTTCCAAATTATAGTCCTTGATCAGCTCTAACGACCTACGTTGTCTCATCTTCAGCTCAGGTTGAGTGAAGATATATTTAAGACTTTTGTGGTCAGTATATATGTGACATATGTTTCCCAACAAGTAATGTCTCCATATCTTCAACGCATGAACAACTACTGTGAGCTCTAAATCATGCGTATTATAATTGACTTCATGCTTTCTCAATTGCCGAGAAGCATAGGCAATAGCTCGGCCTTCTTGCATGAGCACACACCTCAAACCAGTACCCAATGCACCACAGAACACATCAAAAGGCTTTTCAATGTCAGGTTGTGCTAGAACAGGAACTATAGTTAGCAATGTTCGTAGGGTGTGAAAAGTGGCTTCACACTCTGGCATCCAACTAAACTTTTCATCCTTCTGAAGTAGTCTGGTCATGGGCTTCGCTATCTTGGAGAAATCTGAAATAAAACAACGATAGTAGCCTGCTATCCCTAAAAAACTCTAAACTTCATGAACCGAAGTCGGGGCCTTCCAATCCATGACCTCTTGTACTTTGGATGGGTCTATAGATAATCCATCTTCAGATAAGATGTGACTCAAGAATAGTACTTGGCTCAACCAAAATTCGCACTTGCTGAATTTGGCATATAACTTATGTTCCCTCAATCTGGACAAAACAATTCTCAGATGCTTTGCATGGTCTGCCTCATTCTCCAAGTAAATCAAGATATCATCGATAAACATGACCACGAACTTGTCGAGCTCGGGCATGAATACCGAATTCATGAAATACATGAAGTAGGTAGGAGCATTTGTCAGTCCAAAAGACATGACCAAATACTAGTACAAGCCATACCTAGTGGAGAAAGTTGTTTTAGGTACATCCTCTGACCTAATTGTAATCTGATGATAGCCGAACCTTAAGTCAATCTTAGAGAATACTTTTGCTTGTGCCAACTGATTGAACAAGATATCGATACGGGGCAAAGGATACTTGTTCTTAATGGTCACAACATTAAGCGGCCTATAATACACACACATTCTTAAGGACTTGTCCTTCTTCTTTACAAACAAAGCTGGACATCCCCATAGAGACGAACTAGGTCGAATGAGACCTTTGTCCAAAAGTTCTTGTAGTTGAATTTTAAGTTCAGCTAACTCATTTGGTGGCATCCGATAGGGTCTTCTTGAGATAGGTGCCGTACCTGGCACTAACTCGATCCTAAATTCCACATCCCTATCAGGCTGTAGACCCGGCAACTCATCTGGAAATACATCAGGAAACTCACAAACCACTAGAATATCACAAAGGATAGTGGCTTGGATAGCACAAGACAAGTTTTGGAGATCAAAACTTCGAGGAAGTGGTACTAGAAAAGCATTACCTCCCTTTGGTTCTCTCAACATAATTGTTCGAGTGGATGTGTCAATGACAACTCCATCGTCACTCATCCAACTCATGCCTAAGATCACATCTATGGCTAATCCGGGCAATACTATCAGATCCATTGTGTACTCCCTCTCTTGTATAGAGATGAGCATATCTCTGACTATCTGATTTGTAGAGATAGTAGCCCCAACCGAACTTATACTATAACCACCCTTGTTTACCTCAATTATTTTCTGATCATACTTAGATGCAAATGCTTGGCTCATAAATGAATGAGAAGCTCCAGAATCAAATAAAATAATGGCAGGATGTTTGTTAACAAGAAATATACCAGCGGTGACAACTTCTCTCGTAGGGATTTCTTCAACAGCTGTGTAATGCATGTATCCAGGACATGCCTTTGGATTTACCTATTTCTGATTACCCTACTTTTGATTGCCATTCTTCTTGGGATGGGGCACTCTTTGGCCCAATGGCCCAACTGGTTATAGTTGAAGCATGGCTGATTGCTCCTTGGTCCTACTAAGCTTCCTTGCCCTCCGTTTCCCTTGGGTAGGGCAATTGTGAACGCCCTACGGAATGTCTTTTAGGGGGCGATTGGCTTGAGCTTTTGGCGGAGGGGGCCTAAACTTAGGCGCTGGTGGATGAAACTGTGGCCTAGCCACCACTGGAGCTCTAGACTGGGAAGATCCTAAGGCTCGTGCCTCAGCTACTCTTTTGTGGCCCTTCATTGCTGCGTGTAAATTGTTCTAGTTCTCTTGGGTCAAGGCATCACTGATGAACTCATTATAGGTGGCACACCTTAAGTTGGCCATAGTCTTCATTAGCTTAGTGCCAAGGCCTCTCTTGAAGCTTTCTATCTTCTTTTCCTCTGTATCGATGAACCCTAGGGCGTATCAGGACAAATTGTTGAAGGCATGCATGTACTCAATAAGGGTCTTGGTCCCTTGTGTGAGTCTCATGAACTCGGTGGCTTTCATGCGCATTAGCCCTAGGGGAATGTGATGTCCCCTAAAGGCTAACTTGAACTGCTTCCATGTGACCTGTGAGTTGTCAGGTAAAGAGAATAGGAAATGGGTCCATCATATCCCGGTCGATCCCTGTAGTTGATGGGACGTATATTCAGCCTTCTAATGCTCAGTAACCCTTAATAGACAGAACTTCTGCTCTATCGTGTTAAGCCATTCATTCGCCTAGAGAGGTTCTTCGGCCACTTTGAAGATAGGAGGCTTGGTGTCTTGGAAAGAGCTATATTGATTTGGTTCAGGCCCTTGATGTTGCTAACGGGTGTGAGCGGTGTTCTACGCAATGAGGCGCAGTGTATCCTCCATGGCTCTCTGATTACCCAGGAACTGTGCGAAGAATTCATTCGCAGACGGTGACGGCGGTGGTGGTAAGTCACCATCGTTGCCACCTTGGCTGGTGCCTGCCCCAGCACGAGTGCAAGTCATCTACAAAGTTGCAACACTAAGTGATTTTTAGATGATGTCAAGAGATTGCAGATGAATTGTGTAATCATGCCAAATTGAAATTACTGGAGAGAATCTTAAATTCATACAATAAAATAGAGGCATAATCATCCATTCTCGCAACATGACATCACCAATTAGATCACTTATCGTACTCACAACACGTTAATATGCATGTCACAATCTAAGAGTAAAACGAAACTGGAATTTCATCAAAGTTCAACCATATTGAAACAACGTGCAAAGTGTCCATATTACACCGAAGTTACGTCTCGAATACCAAACTTCAAGCTACAAGTCCATTACATGAATAACAGGGATACATCTAGCGCTTTAACTAATCACTAGGTGACTCTAATCTTCAGCGTGCTCACTATCAAGGTCCGAGATAGCATCATCCTCATCATCTAGCTCCACTTCTTCTTCCTCCAAACCATCATCTTCGACCATCATTTCTGAATCTTCTTCTTTCTCATCAAGGATCGGGTGCAGTTGGTTGTTCAAAAAATGCACCTCATACTAAAGATCAACCACCACATTCTGCGTCTATGCAAGCTACTGGTGCAAGTCCCTCTTGACATGGTCCTACTGCACAGTTAGGGCTTCGGCTCTATTTTGTGCTGCTTCTACCAGGACTACATGGTTGTTTGCTTGGATCCACTAGCGTGTAGCGGTGAGTGCCTTGGCATGAGCAGCCTTCAGCTGCTCCTAGAGTCCTGCTAGCACTGCCTGATCATCTGCTCTTTCCTCTTGGGTGGCAGCTCTATGCTGATCAACTTGCTCTATTTGGGTGTGGAGATTTTCCAATGCTACATATGCCTGATTAGTTTCCCATCGAGCCTCACTTGCTGCCTTTTTGTGCTTGCGCACACGCTTCCTCAGCTTATGCTATGCAGCTTCGGCCCTCATGAGCCTATTCATACAAGTGGTATAGGACTCCTGCCAGAAGTCCCTGGTGTCCTGATGAGTATAGAGCATCTTCATCACTGCAAACATTACACTCATAGCGGGACTAGAACTATCTGTCAGCTCAGCCCGGTCTTAGATCAACGCATTGTGGTTGCGCTATGCCCAAACTGCTATGGATGGATCCACCCGAGGAAAAGTACCAGCGGCACTGCTGATAAGCTCATCCCCGTGCAGCTGACATATCTGACTCAGTATCTCAAAAGCCACTACTTGGGCAGCCTCCCAAGGAGTTCTTCCTTTAGATTCTACCCTCCATTCTTGCCAGAAGGGTGCTTGGTTACGAGCTGGTATGGTCAGCTGTACTTCATACCATGGTTGTCCCTCCAGGTATACTTCATTCCAGTAATAGAGGGGTGGCTCATAATACCCCACATAATGCAAGACTCTCCAAAGTAGGGCAGGGGTACTAAATATCAACAGGAAATTCTCACTTCCAGCTAGTGCTGCCATCTGTACCAACAATGTGGTGCAACTCTCATGAGACAATGTTATACTAGAAAAGAGTTGCTTAACCGAATAAGAGACTTATAAGGGGAGCAACAATGAAAGTGTGTAATGAATGATTGATCATGATGCATGTACATTTCGTACGTCCTCACAAACTTAGGAAAATTAAACTTCTAATGACATACACAGTGGCATACATGCGTTCTCTCATATATAATGTAGCTAGTCAGGCTACACGTTTCGTTGTTAGTGTACCTGCATAAGAATTTCATTTCAGCCCAACCCCACAATTATATATGCAGAATGTAAATCTGGGCTCTAGGTTGCAAGCTAAATACTTCCATATATATATACATACCCATATATATATACTTCCGTATCAAAGCTACCCAAGAGTAAATGCGTCCTATATATACATATAAATATGTATATATAGCCACATCAAAGCTAACCCATAATTAAATACTTCCGTATATATATGAGGCATACATACACTTCAGTATCAAAGCTAACTCTCCCCATTAGACCACACGCTCACATCTTATGGTCATGCCACTGTAATGATGAGTGGCATCTTACCTTAGGCTTAGAGGCATTTGATTCATACATTACCACTCAAGTGAATGGCTCCATACAATAGCACGTCATATGGACGATGAAATAGAAAACCCTCAAGTTAGTACTTAATTAGCCACCTAAAGTCCTTAACTAGGCATAAAGGAAAGTGATCACTGGCGCACTTTAGATTCAAACTCTAGGTTTTAAACACCTATATATATAGCTATAAGTTGCTAAAAACTGGTTTTGGAAAACAAAAACCTTTGTTTTAAATACACATGTGGCAATTAATGTTGAATCTCACAAGTACAATGGCAGCCCGCAAGCGGTCGCACTGTCATACTTGAGACCAAATAAACCCGGTAGTCCGTCGAGTACCACGAAGGGTCTCGATTCAACCAACATACAACCAAGATTGTACATGATTCAACATACATGTCACACGTTATATAAAGTTCACAAATACAGTTCATCCATCAGAGTACGAATTAAGGTTATTACAAACCACATTCAGCTAAGATAGTAGCGGAAGCAAATTAAAAGTTTGAAACCAACATCTGCAACATTATTTAAATATAGTGTCAACTCACGATCACACTTCCACAAAAAGCATAAGAGAGAGATTAATAAGAGATGCCTGTCCAGGGCTTACTCCTCATCCATGGCGGGACAGAAGTAGTTTTTGCAATAGCCATGATAAATTGTACCATCTGCAACAATGGGAATAAAATGGTAAGTACGAGAAGGTACTTAGCTATACTTACCTGTCATAAACCAAAAATAAAGTGACTCCAAGGATCATGCAAGGCTTTATAAGTGGAGCTAGCTTGATAACATTTTGCATAAAAAGCTTACCAATTCAAGTAGACTGTTATAATTCGGTCACCAAGTCAATTATACCTATTCATCTCTAGATTAGCAACTAGCCTGTGCCAAACATGTGGTATATCATTAAGTAGCATACAATAGTAACCATAGCCAGTATAATAATTCCATGTTCATCACAACCATCATTCCATAATACAGTTACTACGATGTTGGGGTTAGCTAAGTTTCTCACTGTCCGGGAGAGATGGAGATTCGAATCGATTTCAACCAGCTGGGAATTTATTCCTAACACAAACCCAGGCAGACCAGATCAACGGTCACCTTAGGTCACAATTGGTATAACTCAGGTCCACATTTCACGAGTTCGTTCAGCGCCGCACAATCAGGGACAACCAGCTGCTAGGACATTCAGGCTCGGCCTGCCCTTGGGCTCACGTCTGGCTCCCCACACATCATTGCACCAACTAGAGTGCGCACTCTAACAGAACGGGGCCTGGCCTAAGTTGAGCTACTTGGCTTCACGGTCGGAACGAGTTGTTCGGCCAGCTAAGTGAGAGGCATGCATTCAATCTCGACAAAAGTGCCAACAACGGTACGGTCCTTAATCAGCACAGACGGATTCACATGAGTCAACCTACACATAGACTCAGCCCGACCTCCATTTACATTACCCCATGGTTCTTTTCCACGATAGCAACTATAGCCAATCGTGCTACGGTATCTACCTATATCTCGTAGGTGACAGGAAATCACCCGACTTCTACCGGTCTACGCATGGCTAAGCATATATTCAATCCTAGAACTACATAGGGTTAAAGGTATATGTATCTAGACAAGGTAGTTCTATGAATCAAGTGTTTCTAATCAACTCTTATAACCTAATGCATCAAACATAAAGAACTCAAGTTATATTTTGTAAAGCATGGGAGGCTTAAAATGCTCCGGGACTTGCCTTTGAGGAAAGAGGTTGGCCTATGATCCGGACACTCAGGGAGGTCCTCAAGAGTTTGCTCCTCTTCTTCTGGAGCTATGGCCTGAGGTGTTTCCTGTTGTTCCTCCTCTTCTTCTTCATTGTACTCCAAAAGAGTTATCCCCTCGGATGATCATATATGCATGAGCATAAAATAAGATATCACGAATGCCTATATAGTGACATGTATAATATGATATGATGTGTTGAATGCGTCCTCATAAGTGTTCTCAGCAGCATTGCATTATGTTGATAATAAGTTACATTTTCTTTTAATGAGTAGGTGCATATCTCTTCTCTAGTAACTTAAACAAACACTTATGTAAATCATTTTCTGGACTACAAGACAACAACCACTTGTTTTCATCATAACTTGAGTTATACACATCAAAATAATATGGTTATAGACTTTCTGGAAAGCTTATGAAACTTCCTATAACTTTCTTTTAATCATCTTAATCTGATTCAGCAATTATCTAAGTCAAACAATTCAATATTTTTAGATCTGCCTAGAGAGTAAGCATTTCTGGCAGCAGACTCTAACAGCTATAATTATTAAACCATAAGGCCTATGAGTATGAAAATTTAACACACGGTAGATACGTAAGTTATCTACAACTTTGTTATTAACAAGTTTTATAGAAAGTATCATTATCATCATGGAATTATCACCACAACAAAAACTACACATGCACTCATCTAGTTGAATTATAAAGCAATAATTAACTAGTTGCATATAACCAATTACTTCTAAGACTAACTAATAACATCAACAGATCATATGCATCACAAGCACCACAGAAAACATCATGATTAAACATAACTAATTTATTTATATTCATTTATTAATTTCCTTAGATAATAAGGTGATTTAAAGGATAATTACTTTTAGTGCTCAATAAATTCTAAGAAAAGTAAAATAGCCTACAAATGACCCTAATAGTTTACTGTACAAATTTCATGCCATTTGGACAAGTATAGCTACCTCTACAAAAATGACAATTTACATATGCTTATTTTAGCAAAAATAGTTTAGCATAGTAAAAAGTGTCAAGCAATAGATTAAATATTTTTCTTACTTTCCTCCTAGCATGAGAATACTGTGTAAAAATTTGTATTCTCATATGTTATGTATTTTTACCCCAATTAATTTCACTAGAAACTAGCAATTAATTAGGATTAAATATGAAGACCATATTTCAAGTATGCCTACTATAGGTTTAATATTTTTCCTAGCTAGATAATGTCAACACAAGACTAGTAAAATTGGGATCACAATTTTATCACCTTCCTAGCTCAAGTTATGCAATTTACAAGATATAAACTATTTTAAAAGCACTTATCTGGCTCAATTTAATTCTCCTAGAAAAATACCCTAAACAATAGATTTCATATTTTTATCAAATATTACACTTCAAGATGAATCTAACAAAATTTGGTTCACCCCATTTGGATACTCCTAGCTCTAGATATAATTTTTGCAAGTTTGCACTCAAATCTGTGAAAATAAATCAGGAAAAACATTTCAAATACCGTCTGACAGCTGGGACCCATGGGTCAACAGGACCCACACGTTAGCGGCACATAGAGCAGGGCATGGCTTGACCACTGAAAATCTCACCGACGGCGAGGTCACCGGCGGTAGCATCACCACCGACATGTTCCCCAACTCAACTCGCACGTATAGGTACCCTCGGTTTGCTCGGAGGATCACAGGAGCTAGCTCACCGGCGAGCATGGTGGCTCGGCGGTGGCGCGCGGTGGTGCTCGAGCCATCCCCGGTGATGGCATGGTCAGGTGAGCGTGGCTACTGCATCTACAAACCCTAGCGAAGCTCTATGGCATGGATTAGGTCAGGGTGGAGCGACAGTGAAGCTTGGCCGCGTGCATGGCGGCACGGCGGCGTGAGCACAACGGCGGCACGATGGCGTTCCGCTCTGATGAGGTCGACATTGTCCTTAGGCTCTTGACTCGAGCTAGACCTAGCTCTAACCTAACTCTAACATCTAGAAGCGTGCGAGGATGAGAACCAGGAAGGCACAGCCACGACTGCATGCGTGGCGGCGGCGCTCTCAACTCACGGTGGTGCGGCTCACGTTCTGGCACCGGTGACATGGTAGCAGCTCAATGAGCTATAGCTATAGCTTCTAGGACCTATGACAAAGATGAATCAAGAGAGAGAGATTGGAGGAGCGTTGGATAGGACTGGCCACGGTGAGCTTGGAGCTCGGCGACGCTCCATGACCATGGCGACGACGGCGACGTAAAATGTCGCATTACCTAGGCTCTAACAGTGGCAATGGTGGACCTGCGAGGTGGAGCAAGACACGGTGGAGCTATGGGTGCGAGGGATTGAGCAGCGGGGCTATGTGGATGGCAAGCGCTGTCAGCAGAGGCGTGATGGCGACGCTGCTGCTGTGTCAGTCCGCTCTAGAGCGGCGCACGGGCAAGAGAGGAAGCGAGAGTGAGACTGAGCTCGTGGGTACGTGGAGAGTCGGGTGCTCTCTCTTTTGGCACGGTAGGGCAGGCCAGAGCCGGTGGATAGCCGCCACGTGGCGCGTGCGGCCTACGTCGGTCGGCCACGACGCGTGGTGATTTGAATCGGCAGGGGCCGATTCAGTCCATCTGACAGTCAATTTTCAAAACTCCAAATCTCCTAAACCGTGGTGAATTTTGTCAAACCGTCTTCACCACTTTGTAGAGCTACATGAGTACTACAAAAATGCTTAAAGGAGTTTTGCCTAATTCCCAATGGTTTGCAAACTAAAAATCACCAAAGATGTTCTACATGACATGAACTACAACTTTTATTTTGGTTACAACATGCAAACACTCTAAGCTACTGTTCAACTTTGGTCAAACTGGTAACATGAAAATGGCATTTCAAATGAAACCAACACTTAGAAGCAAATTTAGTCTATGTCATGAATATAAACATTGTTCCAATTATCATTCTAGATGTGTCTAAGGTGTTTTTGTGACCTCACGACCATCTCATACATTGGTCATACATGATTACAAGTATAAGCATATATATATAATCAACATTTCATGTGATAAGGTATAAGAATGAGATGAAATTTCTTATGCTCATGTTCATGAATGCTTGGATGATGCTTGTGCTCATAAAATGTAGGTGCCAAATGCAATGCTTAACACTAGGATGTTACAGTGACTTCACCATTAGAGGCGTCATCACAAGAATCTTCGCCTTCAGAACAAACCGAGATACTTGATTAATGAACTTCACAAGGAGAAGTCCAGTTCGAAGAACAAAAAACACCAAACCCTCACCAAAAGAGCTAGCTCGGAGGAGAAGCACTCCCATGTATCCAGGTAAGTTTGCTTTCCCTTTGCTCTAGGTTTAGTTTCTTTTAAATAGTTAAGAAAATGGTGAATGAAAACAAAATAAAAAGTTATCTTTATAATAAATATATATAGCTATAGTAATAATGTGTGATCTAGTAAAATTGAAAACAAAATAAAAGGTGTGTTTAATTTATTTTTAAGAGCTGAATAAAATAAAGATGACTCAGAATAATCTCTTAAATGGAAATGATGAATAGTTGCTCTATTGTAATTCCTTTCAAGTACCTAGCTTTCATCCATGAATTCTCTCAAGTTTTGGATACGACTGATTTGATATAAAGATTTACTCTGAACTTGAAACTCATAGGTAGAAAATGCTTGATCTAAGTCTAGGTAATTGACGAATATGATATGAGAAGGTCTGAGCTACTGTTTATCTTGTTCCAAGTAATACTAAAGTTCAAGATATTTATCTTTAGAAAAACACAAAAATGCTACATGATGAGTTCCTGTATGACAAAGCTTGAATTCCTACTAGAGCCATACATGTTATTTAGGCTAGAAAAACCTCCACATATATGCTACTTGCTTTTGCATTGAGTTTTGTCAAGCTTTGTTGACCCTTATGAGAGGTTTGTCGTGCTCTTAAAATCAAGATCACGTACACACCACATACACATATACATGCTGCTCCTACACTAGGAGTACGCAAGAACATGCTTTCTATTTTGATCCACCCAAAAATGTTCTACTCTTACACTAGGAGTGAACACCAAAAACATGCTTGTTAGATTTCCCATCCACCAAATAAATACTCCAAGTTCTTGTTGCTATCTCTCAAAAGTTTTGTTGTAGAAAAGAGACATAGGGGTATGCAAAAGTTATTCATAAAAAAAAGAGAAGAAGAGATGAGAAAAAAAATGGACAAGTGTCCGAGATATTTAAAATAATGGGTACTCAGATGCCTACCTAAAAAAGAGAGAAGAGAAAGAGAGACGAATAAGATAGCCCCTACTCTCTAGCAAATTGTTTTCAAGTTTCAAATGAGAGATATGTTTTTAAGGAGCATAGTAGAATTAGGTTAGCCACCATATATATCCACCATATATCCACACACATGCACATCTTGATTTGATGATTGTATGACTCAACTCTCTTTGGATCCGTTGTTTGACTTTACAATATATGTATTGCAAGTATGCTCTAGCTTTCTCCCTACCTAAGAGCTCCACATAAGCCTTAGTTGTAGGAAGAGAAAAAGGCATAATATCTTTATTGCCTTGGTGAGGATCCACAAATATCATATATATTGAGAGACTTGTGAGTGTCATACAATGGAATCTCTGAGTTTTATTTTGAAAACTTATAAAAACTTCAGAACAATGGTAGAATAATGAACTTGAGACATAGTGCTTGACTTGATCGTTCTGTCTTTCAATTGCTCAAGACCCCAGTGAAGGCTAAGAAGCCCCATGGTTGAAGGTAATATGGGCAAGTTTAAAAGTCAGATCAGTTTATTCTAATTCGGAGGATAATTTTTAATTGAACGCATGTGTGCTTTTGAGGCACGAAAATATTGTAGCAACTCCTGATCCATTGCTGAGTTTAGCTTTACTTAGGGACTAACAAAGGTTAAGCTTGGGAAACTTGTTGACGGTCACTAACATCAAATATAAACCGTCAACATAACCAGAATTTATACTTAATTCTATCACCAAACATAGGTATAGGGGTTTAAATTAATAAATTCCACTAGTTTTGGTGAATCTATGTTTTCAGCAAGGTTTATTCATAAAACCGTCAAGGGGACCTATTCGTCAAAGGAAATTATGGAATTCCGCCACAAAACCAATGCGGGAAGACTCTAGAACACTCTAGAAGGCAAATCACCGAAGCGGAGACTGAGGCGCTGCCTGGTGGGGCCAGGCGGCCCCACCTATAGGCCAAGCGGCCCCTAGGCCCACCTGTCAGCCTCCACGTCGCAATGTTGGTTCTCCACCACCTCCTAGGTTGCATCTACGCCGTCCTTTAAGTCGGTTTGATCCAAGGGCTCACGTTGGATGTTCTGGCCTATATATACCAACCCCTGCCACCCTTCCAGGAGCCATTCTAGAACCTTAATTCATATTCTCGTTAGGATTAGAGCCAGCTATCAAGAGAAGATTAGTCCTCTATAGGATCTAGTCTTATGAATAGAAATAGTGAGATAGAGAGTGAGGGAAGAGTTTGGAGGAGGTGCCGGCCTGTTGGTGCTCTCTCTACGGCTTGTAGCTTGGTGGATCCTAGTTCTTCTTGAGCTTGCCTTTGAGATATCTCTAGTAATCAACTTCTAATTCGAGTAAGCATCTTGTTTATATTGTTCATCAGGATCACGACTCTCTTGAGTGCTTTATTCCTGTTCTAGAGGGAATAGAGTATTAATCGTAAGTGTAAGCGTGGTGTTTAGACTTAGGTTAATAGTGGATGCACCCTGCATTCCGAAAGGTGGTTAATTTGTGCGCTTATGGATTTATTTGTGTGCATTAAATATACCAACAAGATTTCTGGCATCGTTGCCAGGGAAACGATTGTTGATTTAACTTGGAGCCTAGCTTAACATTTTACCTTTTATTCTTTATTTTATTTTACCTTTTCTTTTAGCATGGATTCCACTGCTATCTATCAATATGCTAAACCCACGAGCGCAAGTCTAGAGCCACCAAAATCTTCAGAGCCTATCATAACACCTAGCTATGAGTTGCGCCCGTGTTTTATAAAACTGATTCAGGATCAATCCTTCTCGGGAGAAGGCGATGAAAACCCATACTCACACCTATAAAAGTTTGAACTGACCTATGCATGCTTGCGTATCGCTGGCATGTCTGACGAGACCTTAAGATGGAAGTTGTTTCCGTTCTCTTTGACGGGAAGAGCTAAACATTGGTATAGTCAAACCGTAGAAAGTATGCAAGGAGATTGGAAAACACTATGCTCTAAATTTTATTTACGTTTCTTTCCCATCTCTAAAGTAGTCAGCCTTCGAAAAGAGGTTCTAAATTTTAGACAACTAGAAGAAGAATCTCTTGGTACATTGTGGGATCAAAGGCACTCATGAATGTTTAGCATATTATAGATCAGATCAAAGACAACTAGAAAGAAATCTGTAGCAAAAAGCAACTAACAGGGGCTAGAAACCAGCTACAAAATGACCAAAGGACCTGGGCTACACCATGATCAATGGAGTTTAACCCACCAAATACAAAGTTCAACAAAAGTTAACACCAACATATAAATAAGAGTTCACATATTTGCAAGGGTGTCCCATAGATCAAACCTATTCATGACTACTAATACTACTGATATGTCCCATAGATAAAGGGTCGTGGTTGGCATGCAGGATCAGCTCCATGTCCACCTTCAATAAGACAGCATTGGTGACCGTCTAAAAATTCTCGATCAGATCGATGATGCCATCATCCATCAAACCCGGTGGAAAACCCTGCTCTGCCACCCGGACGTTCACCGCTATGCCAATCTGAAGCTGGGTAGCAGCCAATGTCGTGGTAGCCCCCTAACGAATGGCTTCAGTCACCATGGCTTGAAGGCGGGCCGGCAGAGCTTGGAGGCACTCCTCTATGGCGATCGGATTGTCCGTTGTTTCCATGGGGAAGGCTACATCATAGGTGGCTTGCGCGCATAGCTGTAGGGTCGGGACCCATGTTCTCAGTTCCACAACCGGGGATGGCGCCGTCATGCGGCGACGATATGACTCTTTGGCAACACCGAGTGGAAGCCCCACGATCGGGGATGGCACCGTCATAGAGAAAGCACTGCACAATGCAAGCCAAGTTCAAGCCCATACATGATTAGGGGGAGAACGATCGGATTGAGAATGCAAATGACTTATCGAACTGACCAGCACAGCATGGCATGGAATCGCGTGTGGCTACCCCCATCGGGGGATGCCTTGTGGGGACGCTTTCCAAACATGACCATGGACGAAGAACTGGGCTCCAGGCCCAATGAGGCTGAGCATGCCATCACACCCACATTCACTAGTTGAGAAACTAGGCAAATTCCAAATACTAATTAAATTAAACAGCATGAACACATACTAGCTTGTGTGAGCACTGCTCGCATATTCAGTTAAATGAAGATAAACAACATGAACCGCGGTACGGTGATGATCCACCTTCGAAGGGGGAATTGGTGGTGGGTGAGAACCACGTCGATGAGAGGTCCATCTATCGGAGGAGGATTGCCGGTGTGGAAGGCATCCGGGGCCTCCCCATCGCCACGATCCAGCGTGGACACTCCAATAGCTGTCATCATCAGATCATTTACCTCCTCTAAGTGGATGGGGATGCTCGACTCGATTATAGCATCCCTCGCGCCCTAGAACTCCCACTGGGGGTGGACCCTCATCTTCAAGGGGAGTACCCAACAGCTGAAGAAGGTATAGATCACCCTCGGCGCCATCAGTCCCCGGTCCTTCAGTTCCTCGATCATATCAAGCAATAAGCGCAAATGGTGCGGTTCTAACAAGGTTGGCATCCTCAACCATGATCCAGCATGTCAGGACACAGCCGATCGTGAGAAAAAGTCTACAGCGGCTACCGCTCATTATTGGGAACATAGAGCCACCTATGCTCCCAATCTAGGTCTGCGACATAGTGGCGGTCAAGGCTCAGGTAGCGCTCCTCCAATCTGGGGCGAACTTCGATCGAGGCAGCCCTCATCGGACAATGATGGTGCCAAGATCACACTAATGGAGCCACCCAGAAAAGAATCCGCCATAGATCATAATGGGCAGGTATTCCTAGGAAGCCCTCACACAACATGATAAAGACCGAGAGGCGAAGGATCTCCTCTAGGGTTAAGTCGTGGAGGCAGAGCCCGTAGTAGTAGAGCAACCACCTGAGTAAGGGGTGTGCCGGTAGCCCGAACCCAAGAAGGTGGAAAGGGATGAAAGAGACAACCTCATTTTCCTTCGGCCTCGGCTCCACTTCGCTTCTCGTCGGGACTCTCCACCCGAGCTCCTCGGTGGCCTCCAGGATCACCCTCCTCTCTCGCAATTGGTCGAACTCAGCCCGGTCGATAGACGACCTCATCCACTCCGCCATGGTCCTGGTAGGAGGCGTCGGCGGCATAGTTGGGTGAAAGGCAAAAGCTTTGGGATGGAATCAGGAGCTCTGGAGAGAGAAGGCAACAGGTATAACCTCCCTCTCACCCCTTGTCTCTGCTTCTATAGTTTGGGGGCCGTCGACCACCCCACGACCGAGACATTTGCGTGGGTGGGCGGTGGAGCTTTGCCCTGTCATGTCAATGCGACGGGCCTAGAGGCGATGTCCCATGCTGTAACAAGCTGCTGACAAAACCCATGCGCTCCTACACGGGAATGCAGGAGCATGTCGTTCAACAATTACACTATCTGGGTAGTCAAGATTTTAGACGGCCGGACCTTATGTGATCCTGTGAAGTAAAGACAGTGCAGTCTAATCCAAGTAGTCATGATAGTCAAGGGGCAGACTGAGGACTTGCTTTAATTTCTCTTGGTTTGCAGAGGCACGTATCAAATTATAAAAACCAAATTCCGAATAAAATTATCTTTGATGCATAGTTCTTGCATGTTCAACAAATCTTATCAAATACACGAAAATAAGACGCGTTGGGTTCAACACAGATCAAAGCCACTCATGACTACTACTACTACTACTGATACAAATGTTGTGACCAAGTGCACTCCGTTGGCAATAGTTTTACTCACGGCTCTATATTGTATAGTGTCCGATGAGATTAAATGTGTCCGGGTCCAAACTTTCTTGTGAGTGCAGTAAAATATGAACAGCTATCTGGCTGCTCTATTTCGACAGCTCATTTCTCGATGCATATTTCTCAGAAGGCGTGCTCCTTAGAGATGGTGGAGACATGGCCTCGCCTTACCTCCTGCTATCGCTCGGCATCTGCTAGAACTCCATCGGCCGTGCGCATCCCCTGCTATAAAAACAGAGGAAAAACAGGGGAGTCAGTACAGTTGCCTTGTAACCTTGCGAACTCACCTTTCCTGCTCGCTGCCTCCTCCCTAGCACCTCGTTCTTCAAGCTTGAACCGTGGTGGTGGTGAAGCGTCTAAGAGAGGAGATGATGGTGCGGGACCTGGATGTGACCAGCCAGACTCTCCATGCAAAGAACTAGGAGACGGAGCGGCTGCGGTCGTGCCTCTCTGCTATGGAGACGCCACTCGCCAAAGCCGATAGGGAGACGGCCGCGGCTGAAGCCACAGCGGGTTAAGCGCAGGCGTAGCTCACTGATAAGGCATTGTCATTACCGTATCTTTTTATTTTGTGTGGCACTGCATCTTATTAATTGGTAGGGTTTTCTTCATTCTTGCTCTTTTAGCCATCATGGAGCAGCTGAGTGCCGCATCCGTGCTACCGACGGGGCCAAACTTCCTTAAGCACGTCCGTGCTCTACCGGCGCAGATCCGAGAGGTAGTGACGCATGGCGTTCACCATGGGGCTGCATCAGCTACCGACTCAGGAACAGTGCGTGGATGGCAGGTTGATCTAGTGATAGATGGAGGGCTTTTCTGTAAAATGTGCGGGGACGTGCCGCGGCTGTTGGCGTGGCGGTCACGTGGCTGGCTCTGATAGGTGCGGTGCACCACGTGTGCGTGGGCGCATGGTCCTGGCGCGGTGGACCAAGTCCATGGGCCTGTGGACCTGGTCTATACCGGTTCGGCGGGGATCTAATCTTGACTCTAGATTGTGAAACGGACGGTTGAGAGAACACCAACGTTTTATAGTCACTGAAATAGGGGAAGGGGCAGCGGCGCCATGGCTGCCAACAGTGGGGGCTCAGCGTGCCTGAAAGGATGGCGATGCGGCCATGATTTCGAGCCAAAGAGTGGGGCTGTGGGTGAGGCATGCCCTTGCGAAGCCAATGGAGTAGGGGCGCGAGGTTGGGGGAAAGGGGAGATCAGGAGCTCGGGTGAAGGTCCATTGATGGTGGCGGTGGTGATGCTTGAGGGCTCTGCGGCGAGGGAGAGGACAGGGGCAGGGGAGAGGTGGATGCGGCATGCTCCTGCGGAGCCGAGGCCCAGCTTTTATAGGAGGAGAGGGGGAGGAGGGCTGGGTCGCGGAGCTCGCGTCCATGTAGGCTATGGTGTCCGTGATCTGTGGGCACAGGACGAGCGGATCAAGGCGAGTGGCTGCGGCGCGGAGGCGCTCGGTCGTGCGGGGGACGCAGGCGAGGGAGCTCGGTCGCGCGGCTCCGTCATTGGCGGATCGGGAGAGCGACAGCGTCGTCCGGCTCCTTCGGACGGAGGTGGAAGATGATGCTGACAGGTGGGGCCCGTGAGGAGAGGTCACGGACGGATGGGGCCATTCCGTCGGTGAGTGAGAGAGAGGGGCAGTGCGGGTGGGCTTGGGCCACCGGCCCAGCAGGGAAAAGGGAGAGGGCGCGGGAAGGAGACTGGGCTGACGTGGAGCAGGCCGGTTGGGCCAGAGAGAGAGGGATGCAGATCAGAGGCTTTTTCTTTTTTTTTTGATTTTTGTAAATTCATTTCAAAGCCAAATCAGGAGCTTTTTGAAACAAATAATTTTTGAAAAACTTTTTATAATATTTATAAATTTTGAAAACTAAATTATGTACTTGTCTCACAATAAACTTTTAAATACTTTATTTAATTTATAAATAGAGCAAAAAAGATTCGACCCTAAAACAAATTTAGTAAATTATTTTTTACTCAATAAAATTAATGCAAGCAATATGAACGCAACACCCCTCAATTTAAATTCTAAAAGTTATTTAAAATCCACATTTTGCACATTTTTAAATTACTAACAAACTATCTAAATCTTGGAAATTTTATAAAAATTAATAAAATATTTATTTTATTTAGTATTTTCTATTCACAACCCAAAATAAAAATTTTGGGGTGTGACAGTGCCGCAGCAAGCAGAGCGTTATGAATACAGTAATTATTATATATACTACAATCCGGCCGCCGATCAGCCGATGGTTGAGAGTATGGATGGGCATTAGTGGCACCATGATCTCGGTGGTTACGGATTATGGACTTTGCTCATCTCATCATATGAACTATTTAGTAACTGATCAATTCTTTAGGCCTTATTGTTTGTATGTACGTGTATCTACTTCAATCCATATGTGTCGAAGTGGATTGGAATGGAACTTAGTTTAATTCCACCCCAATCCAGGTCAACACATGTGGATTGAGATGAATACATACGTATCAAACAAGGCCTTACACTACTACACAAATGATTTTGCAAGACGATGTCCAAATATTAACCGAGGCAGTCCCAAAATTTGCCCGCCTCGAAAAATACTGGACGATTATCGGAGACGGTCGGTTTCATTTACGGAGGTCGGTTTCATTTATGGAAGCGGTCACATTTTTATGTCTTCGTAAATCTATTTACGGAGGCGGCCGTCTCTTAAAATCAATTTACGAAGGCAGACGCCTTTAGACAACCGCCTCCAAAAATAGTCTATTTTCGGAGGTGGTCGTCTTAAGACGTCTGTCTCCATAAATCTATTTTCTAAGGCGGGCACACTATAACGCCCATCTCTAAAAATACTGCAGCACGCCAAAGCCCACAACCCACCCTCTACCCGGCTTATATAAATTGGGGAGTTAGGGTTTCACAACACCAGCCCCTCACTCAGCTCTCTCGCACCCATCGCTCCTCCCTCTACCCGGCTTATATAAATTGGGGAGTTAGGGTTTCACAACACCAGCCCCTCACTCAGCTCTCTCGCACCCATTGCTCCTCCCCCACATAGCGCCGTGTCGTGCGCTCCTCCCCTCCCTCCGCCTCCGTTCTCTCCCTCCCTCCACTCTCTCCCTCACGTAGCAGGCCGATGCACCTCCCCTCCCTCACGCAGCTGGCCGCGCGTGCCTCCTCCTCCACGCAGCAGGTTAGAGCGCCTCCCCTCCCATCCGTCCCTCCCACATCGCACATCAGGCCGAGCTCGCGCGAGCGGTGGCGGAGTTGGCGTCTCTCTCTTACCGGAGGTGCTGGATCCGGCGACAGTGGCAGCTCTTTCTCCGGCCATGGCGGTACTGGAGGTGTTGGATCCGGCAAGGTGGCGACGGCGGCGTGCTTCACCACGGCGGCGTGCTTCACCACGGCGGCGGCTCCCTCCCTTGGACGTGCCACGCCTAGATTTGGCGAGGAGGACGCCGGCCGCGCCCAGATCTGGTGCGGAGTAGGCCAGCCTCGCCCAGATCTGGTGCGGAGGAGGCCGGCCGCGCCCAGATCCGGTGGGGAGGAGGTCGGCCGCGCCCATATCCGGCGAGGAGGAGGCACGCCTAGATCCGGCGGACGCGATGGCAGCAGGCTCAATTGGGCTCGACGGCGGGCTCAATTGGGCTCCCTAGGGTTTTTTTATTTTTTAAATCAATTAACGAAGGCGGGCAGCTTAATGCGACCACTTTCATTAATCAATTAACCGAGGCGGGCAAAGCAACCACCACCACAAAGGTTGGATTAACCATGACCTTTGATTGGAGGCAGTTACAATGCCTGCCTCCATTAAGTTTTCCGTACTAGTGTTAGGCAATTGAAAAAACATAAGGTGCAGAGTGAGAAATAATGTAAGCTTTATTCCTTGATTTGCCTCATTTAGTTCTTGAAATCATTTCCGGTTTTATTTTAGAACTAGTGGCCACGTAGATGAAAAAAATACTTGTGTTAGGGAAATAAAGAAATAGATACTCAGGATGTACAAACTGTAGTATATATCTGAACTACTGCGACTCAACCATGTCAGTACAAGAGACAAAAGGTCAATAAATACATACTCAAAATGTAGAGACTGTAGTATGTGAATTACTGCTACTTAACTGTAATCACTCTTATTAGGTTACATAAACACACAAGGACCAGGACCAATATTGATCAATGTGAAGAATAATTATCTTACTGAAACTAATACATTGTTTGTCCATTCCAAATAACATGCGCCAGCAGCAGCCACATTTAACATCTCCAGCAAGGGCTTCACTCAGTTATTGATAGTTCCATTCACTTGAAAACGCAATGAGTTTTCTTCTCTTGCATAACTTGATTGATCAAACGAAAGCATACTTCACAATGGGATGCCAGACAAGCATTTCAAAAATAGAGATGCAGCCGCACCATTCCTGAAATATTAACTCATCTTTCTACAAAACTAAAGATTTGGATTTCTACATGGGCATGATAAGGTAGTTTTACTGATTCCACATACTATTCGGTAAGAGTATTAGATCTGCTCTTTCATGCTGAGAAGTGAGAAACACCTTAATGTCTTACACTGCTGAATAGCAACAATAGCAACATGTAAAAACAGTCGGGTAAAAGCAGTAAATGAGGTATCTAGCTATCCAAACTGAATCAAACATATGCTTCCAATGGAGTAGCCATAAAAGTAAAGAACGTTACTAATATGGCTCAGGGCTGAAACCTAAAATGTAAGTCATTACAAATTGTTGAAATCATAGATACAAGCAAAAAGATAATTAAGATGCACTCTACCAATGGCAACCATCTGGTAGTCCGTGATTCCAATGTCCAGCAAACTTTTTACAAACTGACCTTTTATCTATTCAAAATCAGCTTAATTTTCAGTAAAGTCTAATTCCTTTTTCAAAAGTGTAAAACTGCTGAAAAGAGCATCATAATCATAAGGAGACAAAAAAATTGAAGCTTCCAATGGAGTAGAATTATAACATGGTGGAATTCAATTTGCTTTAAGGACATTAGCTGACATGTTTTTTTTATAAGATCTAGGATGCATATGTTTTTGAATTTTCTTAACATGGGCATGAGTGGCATGTTTCTGGGATCCAATTGGCCATGTGGCACTGAGTTGCAATGGTCAACTGAGAAGTATGGCTTTGATGGTTGATCCTTGACTCCCACTATGCTGAACCTAACAAGTGCCTAGTAGATCTCTCCAAGTTACAAGTGTTTCTAAATCTCTCCCAGCTACAAGTGTCTCATAAATCTCTCCAACTGTGACTGATTCATAGGCTCAAACCGCTTAAATGCATGGTAACATAATAGACAGGCATTTCCTTGCCGATACAGACGACACCCACCATATGTTAAGACTTGCACATGCCTGGATCCAGTCGTTTTTTCCCTAATAACTAATATTTCTGTATCTATGTCATAGATTATAGAAGCTGATGAAAATATAATGGACTAAATGAGGCAGTTTTTGCAGTAAAATGGACTGCATTATGCATGACAGCTGAATGGCTCCCATATCTTAAATTTTAAATGAAATGTACAGACTGTTCTGGAACCAACAGCTATTTGGATCAAGATAATTCAAAAGGTCAGCCTCCAACAAAGAATTAAGTAACTTAAGTTCCTCCGCATTTCACATTTAATTGACAAAACAACCAATTATGATGATCATCAATCAATTCATAAAAATCACATCGTTTTTCCCTCTAATGAATCATTGCTTTTTCCATGGCTACATTTAACATAGCAACTCCCTACACAGTTTGATGTAAATTCCAAACCCTGTGAATGTATGAGAATTCAGAGACTATAAACTAAACAATACCAACTCTACTTCCGCATCCCGCCTCACGAGGAGAAAATCATCCAAGGATGTTGGGGCAGAACTACGTACCCTTAGTGTGACAGAACCAGAAGAGGATGGACTCGCCGAACTGGTAGGCCTTGGCGCGGGAGTCGCGGCCGCCCCACTGGTTCTCCACCGCCATCTGCAGCGCCGTCCACCGCCCGGACACCAACCTAATGGCCTCTCCAAGCGCTGCCCCCACCTCGGCTGAGATCGCCGCCGCTCCAACCTAATTTCCAGCAAACTTTCGAGTGGAAGCGGAGCCGGAGCAGGCCGTGCCGTCAGTCCCGCACCCGCCTCCATCGTCGGCACGCGCGGCGGACGCGAGGAGGAGCAGCGGCACGGCGGCCACGGCGACCTCTTGGCAGTGGACGACGCGAGGAGGAGGCGGCGTCGACATCGAGGCGGCCTCTTGCGCTGTGGCAAGAACGACGATGGATGGGGAGGAAGGGATAGCAGACTGGGAGAGGAGAATTTTTTTTATATATTTTTAATATTTTTTAAACTAATTTTAAATCTAACTCTGTGGTTTTTTTCTTTTTAAAACTAACACTTTTGACCGCGCCTATTGCCATGACGCGGCGAAAAGCCTATGTCGCGCCATGCATGGTGGCGTGGCATGAGGATGATGTGGCGAAGACCGGGCGATGCTGACCGCTGCCGTGGCAGGGGCTGCCGCGCCACCGATCTTGGCGCGGTAGTGACGCGCCCTGATCCGTGGCGCGACACAGCCGGATAAAAGGTCCGCGGCCCAGTCCCGCCTACCTGTCGCGCCCACCGCGCATTCGCTCTGTCTGCCCGCCGCGTCCACCCGCCTGCCCGCCGCGCCGCGCCCTCCCGCCACTCCCAAGTGCTGTCGGCGACCGGCCCTCCGTTGCCGCCTCCCTCCCTCCCTTCCCTTGCATTCCCTGGCCGCCTCCCTCCCTCCTCGGCCTCGTTCAAGGTAATGACGTATTTTTTATTTTCGTTTCAACGGTGGATTGAAATATTATAAATAGGAGTTAAGGTTAGGAGGAAAATTATGTTTGGAAACTATGGGCTATGGTTTGGAGGAAGATATTAGTTTGATTTTATTAATGTTAAGGTTAATTATTTAGTTAGAAGTATGTTTACCATGTATATTTTTATTTTTATAAGTGTTGGTTATATTATTTGAGTTGCAATGCAAATGATTATATTTTACATTAATTGTGTTGTTTTGATTGATGTTTAATTTGAACCGTTTTATTAGATAGAAGACATGTTTCGGGAGCAGTTGTGGTTAAAACGGGGTCGTCCTAGAGAATTATACTCCGACGAGTCTAGCATAGATGCCCCCATCCCTCCTGACCTCCCTGTCCCTAACTATGACTGTGGTCGTTCGGCCGACGTGTTTCAATCGAGACATCCGGACACAGCGGCTCGTTGCTTCTATACATGCAGTCGTTTTAATGTAAGTAATTGTTACCGTATGTTTTTTTCTTCATTTGTATTACTAGGTTACTAATATTTTATTGGAATTTTGTTGTGTAGGTCCATGAGAGGTGCCTTTTCTTTCAATGGATCGACAGTGTAGACAAGTTTGACCCCAGGTACCTCCTTTTCGACGATTGGTGGAGAGGACGACATCCACGAGAGTACTTCGAGCGGTGAGTTCCACCTCCCTCTAACCCCCTCCAATGATGGCTAAGGAGAAGCACTTAGCCACAGCTAGACGACTCGAGGAACCTCTCTGTGCGATTGCGGAGATCGAGTTGTGATAAACCCTAAGAATACGTTGGAGTTTATGTGTCCAAACAAACATAAAGTAAGTGCAAAGTGTATGTGTTAAAATATTGAGCTATATGTGTTCATGTACTAATGTTACCTTATTTAGGTGTTTTCAATGGTGAAATATCGTTTCAAGGAGTGGTTGTATGGTCTAAGAACCAATGACCGGAGGAACCGCCAAAGGCAAAGCAAAAGAAGAAAGAAAGGTTAATTTATAAAGCACCTCCAGTCAAGTGCGAATGTGGTGTTAAATCCAACTACGGTCTAGTCCATTCGAAGCTTGGAATAGGCTATTATTACGGCCATATGGTTGACTATGATGAGGTTGGTTATTTTTGTGGTAAATATGAAATCGTATTTTGTTTCATTTGCTAATACATATATGATATAATTTTTTGTTTGAACAGAGCACTAGGAAATGCAGGTGGGAATGTTATGATGGTCAAGCTAAGTTCTTGGATAAAGTGAAGGGGAGGCAAGTAATTGTACGGAAGAGGGGATATAGACCTGACTACGTCAACCTATTCGTTAAACATCACAAAGACAAGATGCGTGAGTTTGCTAGACAGCGCGGTATTTGTAACCCGATCGATGTTGGGCTTGACAAATGGGGATTGGAGAGACAGATGACATTAGAGGAGGAGAGGGCAAGGAAGGAGGCAAGGGAGGAGACAAGAGTGTAGAAGCAGGTCTTGAACGAGCATGTTGTTGCATTATGTGCCAGTGAGTGTTTGAAAGCCTTTTTTCGTTGCCTGATTTTAAATGTAATATAATCGCTTTGCTAACTGATTGCATTTTATACATGAAGGGATTGGATGTAGTGAGGAACATGCTGCTGAGGTGGCTCGTGGAAGGTACGAGGAAAAGAAGTTAGATGAGCACAGAACGTGAGCTGGTCGCACCGTTGAATCACAGATTGTGTTGTCTGATGGGGGGACGAGGATGATGATGACACTGCCAGACTGAGCGAGCTCATCGCTCTAGCAGAGGTAGGCTTGTAGGCGGAGGATGACACTGGCAGACTAAGCGAGCTCATCGCTCTAGCAGAGGCAGGCTTACAGGCGGAGGAGGCTGAGGACGACACTGGTACACTGAGCGAACTCATCGCTCTAGTAGAGACAGGCTTGCAGGTGGAGGATGAAGATGACGCGTTCTTCACTCAGGCCACAGAGGCCGCAGATGAAGCGGAGGCTGCTTACTACAGGTGAAAGGCAGATCAGGACAATGTAGGTGACCCTATCCACACCAACAGGGTTGTGGTAGAGGATTGGTACTCGGACGATGAGTTGCTTACTCGGTATGTTTCTAACTAAGGGTTTTTAAATTACGCTGTGTATCAGAACTTTCATTGTGTTGTCTTGTTTTCCATTTAAACTATTGATGTATTGTACCCATGTATCATGTACTCGGATTACCCATGGTCGATCTTAAGTGATCCCATCCGTTTGTCACCCTTCGACCTATCCGTTTGTCACTCTCCAAGTTTTTTTAATAATAGCGAATGCATTGAGAATTTCTAAAATGAACAAAATCGACGGCCAAACCTAAGCCTAGGTTATGTCTGTGTCCAGGTTCTGCCACGCCATAGCCCACAGCAACGCGGCACTGACGCGCCAAGCCCCACAGCGTGGCAGTACCTGGACACAGACAGAAGCTGACCAGCCTCAATTGCAACTGAACGGGAGCTACAGTCGGTGCTATAAACAACTACAAGTGCTGCCGCGATTGTGGGCAAGTTGAAACGAATATGAAGCAAATAAATGGAGTCCGTGCGCAAGTTGACAAGTTGCAAGTTTCGGACGACAATATTTGTTCGACATAAGTTCGACATAACCAACTAAGTCCCAGGAGTGAAAGGATCCCTCGGACGTCTCTTGGAAACCTCGTCGTCGTACTCCACCTCAAGAAGGGGGTACATCTGGTGCGGCGTGGGAGGGGCCATCCTGTTAGAAATTGATAAACAAAGGGTTAGAATATTCAAATTAACATTATGTAGCATTACAAAATTTGAACTACTTGGTATGCAATACGAACACAATATGAAAGCACCTGCTGCCCTTGTCTTCTATGCATGCTAGCCTTGTGACCAGGGACTTTGCAAACGGAGCAAAGATTCCTACCACGGGTCTCGTTGAAGTCTCTCTTTCCGTACATGTCTTCGTCGTACCCTCTCATAGCGTCCATATCCCCCTTGAGTCGCTTCTTCTTCCTTCTACCCTTCCCTACCTTCATTAGATCCGGATGCGGCACGTAGTCATAACCATTAAAGGTGGCTACTATGTCGGGGTCAAGGTATGGCTCGAAGCTCATCTCCCAAATACTAATGGTGTTCGAACGGAGTTACAAGGGTGACATATATGGCAGATCCTCATAGTTGTACGCACGAACCCTGCAGGCCATGATCATATGAGAGCAAGGGGCATGCATGATCTGAGGGATGTTGCAACTGCACTCTACCTTTTCAAGATCAACTTGGTAGTTTCGTCCACCATAACGTTCGCCGCCTAAGCTTGTGCCACCCTTGCTCCGTACACTAAAGATATGGCAGCGGGGTTCATACGGCTCGGTGGTGTGCTTCTTAGCCAATTCCTCGGCCTCCTTTAAATGTTCTGCTCCAGCCTTTCCAAAATGCCACTGCTCAGCTATATTCCTCTATGCAAGTTCCCATCTCTTAACAAAATATTCGTTGCACTTATGAAAGGAGAACTGAACAATTCTAGACACAGGCAATGATCGAACTCCGATGAATACACGGTTGAAGGACTCTGAGTTAGTGGTCATGATGCCATACCTAAAACCCCCCTCGTCATATGCTAACGCCCACTGAGCCTTGTGTTCCATCTGCACCTCTAACCAGGCATTTCCTGCTTCATTTACCATCTTGTCTAGTTCTCTCTTTGTCTCCTTGAACTGGTGCTCTGTACGTACACAACATAGAGCCTTTACCTTGTCACATACCTCCTGCTTCCTCTGACGCCACCAGAAATTAGCGATAAAGTGTCTCATGCACCATCTATGCACTAGAGGTGGGAACCCATCTATATGCTCAGCTGCAACATTAAGAAGCCCTGGGTGACGATCCGAGATCAAACATATAGTCCGAGATGGGCCTAGCACTTGTACATGTAGAAGCCGCATGAACCATGACCATGATTCATTGTTCTCTCCCTCTGCCAAAGCAAATGCCATGGGTACTATCTGGTCCTCAGGATCAACAGCAGCAGCCATCATCAAGGTGCCCCTGTACTTTCCTGTCAGGAAAGTGCCATCAACAAGTACAATTGACCGACAAAACTGGAATGCATATTCCATTTGCATGAACGACCAGAACACATGATACAGGATATGCTTCATCGAGTCCCAAAAACACATCCCTCAGGTGTCCACAAACCATTTCAAGCCAGGGTTGTAGTAATGCATTGCACATAAGATGCGGGGCATCCTGTTGTACGCTTCCTCCCAACTACCCCATCGAATCGCCAGGGCAATTTGCTTAGCACGCCAAGCCTTTCCGTACTTCACATCATACTTAACAAATCCAGATATGGACTGTTGTAAAGAAGACACCGAAATGTTGTTATTGTCATCAACGAGCCCCAATATACAATGGGTAAGGTAACATGCAGTGAGCTACTGATGATTTTCCTTCCCCCTATTTGTTAGGCAAGTGTGGGGTTCGACAACTTTACTTATCCTCCACTTGCCATCACTTTGTCTCTTCGTACATTTAACCTCCACATACAACCATTTTTGCATATCATGTGGTACCTCAACTCCTGGTTCGAATGAGTGACGTTGTACGCCTATGGTGATACATAGCATAGTCCTGAAGGAAGAGCTTCATCTCTAACATTGTATTGAATATCATCCCCTTCCTAAGGGTTTCTTTCTCATGGTCATACAATGATTTTCTACACATTTGGAGACTGGTGTCACAAACTGTCATATTCGTCATGCTGACATCCCTATAGTTTGGAACACCCCTGAAAGGTATGTTCATCGACCTTAGTTGCTCAAGCTCAGTCGCTGTGTAAGGTGGTGGTGGAATATACTGCCGCGCTTCGCTAATTCTAGTCCATAAATCATAGGGGGTATCATCTGATGCCAAATCTATGACTAGTCTACCCTGAGCTTGGATACCATGCAAAAGCCCAGTTGGTACTAGTAATGGCACAGTATGAACCAGTACTGGCATGGCATAAACCAGTGTTGGCATAGCATCTGTACCTCCTTGGTCATCATTAGAATCGTTTGAATCACTGCTAACTACATCACCGATCCTATCCTCCTCCTCCTGTTCCTTCTCTTCCTGTTTGAACTCGTTCACATCGAAGTCATTGCTTATATAGCCTACTGCAGTTGAATGAAACTACTCCTACATCAACTGACTGTACAAATCCATGTTACCCTGAGTTGCTTCCCCTTCGACCCCTAATTCTTGTTCATTGCCTCCAACACCGTCAATGGATGGGCCGTCCTGGACACCCTACATCCTGTACCCATTGTCCACCACCACCTCAGCCATGGGCACATTGGAACCTTGGAGCACCCTAGTGTAGCGAGACCAGTGAGTAGGGTCACACAAGGGCATGAGGACATAGTGTGCCCTAGTCTTCCCAGTATCAAACCTCCCCTTCAGTGTGAAATCACCACCAAACTTTGCATTCAAACAGACACAAAGGTCATTGAAGCTAGGAGGTTCATCAAACCATTCCAATTCTTCTTCCATATCCTCAAACATACCATCTTCTCTCCTAACACTTCATCCATATAAAACTCTAACACAACAATCCATTTACAAAAATATTTCAAGAAACTTCATCAATTCATCGAAATCATCGTACTTAATGTCCATAGTAATATTAATACCTATTCTAACTATAACTATACTAACTAATCTAATATTAACATCTATACTAGGCTAACTACGACAACTAATGTATAACTAGACTCACTAGGGGAATACCTCATGGCAGCGGCGCTCGTCCTCACGGCGGCGGCAGTCGCGGGCGCTGCAGTGAGGGCGGTGGCGGGAGCGGCGGTGGCCGAAGGCCACGGAGGGCAACCGTCGTGCGTGGCTAGAGGAGGTGGCGTGCCAGCGTGCGGGAGTGGTGGCGGCGGCGGTAAAGGCCGATGGCGAAAAAGCGGTGGGCGAAGCGAGTGTGAGGGGTGAGGGAGGAGGCGGTGCACGGTGCAGGCAGTCTTGCGAGCACGGCACAATGGTGGGCGCCGAGGCGCGACGAGTAGGCGGTTGGAAGTGGCGGGCGGGACTGGGCCATGGGCCTTTTATCTGGCTCTGCCACGCCACGGATCAGGGTGTGTCACTACCGCGCCAAGATCGGTGGCACGGTAGCCCCTGCCACGTCAGCGGTCAGCATCGCCCGGTCTTCGCTATGTCATCCTTTCGCCGTGCCACCATGCATAGCGTGGCACAGGCTTTTTGCCACGCCATGGCAATAGGCGCGGCCAAAAGTGTTAGTTTTGAAAATTAGTTTATAAAAAGTGTTAAAAATAATAAAAATTTTGGAGAGGATGAGGGAGAGCATTTGGGAGCAATGGAGACGCCATAAGGAAGGGAGCGTAGGCAGCGGCGCCCGAAAGGTCGCGACCCAAGGAGAAGGGACGATGGAAACAAATCAAAGAAGGTGGGCGGGTACCGGTGGGTTGGTAGGAAAATTATCGGTGAAAAAAACCCAGCGTGGAGTTGTTAATGTAAAAAAGTTTCCTCCAGTTTCTGAACGGGGCCACTTGTTAGATTAGGGTAGGAGATTTAGATATGTTGGATCTGAGTTTAAAGTGGATCTAAGAGAGAAAAATTAAGATAGGTATGAAATATTTGGGTGAAAGAATATTTTTATTTCCTTCGCTCTTTTATAGTATAGATTCTCAGTTATCTGAAGACAATAATATTTGCATTAGTTGTAGATTCTACCAAGTAGACAAGACTAGTGATGTGGCTATGACATGGCAAATATTTGTGATGTTTTATAAATCTAAGGTGGCAAGAGTTGTGACCAATTTTATCACTTCCCTTACTTATGGTTGGCCCTTGTAGTTCGCACTTGTAGGCTTATATTTCTGAGCCAAGGCAAATTAAGCTTAGCCATTTGAGGCCCATTGTCCCACTTGACGTTAGGCTGCACCCATTTGGATTCCCAGATTAGTGCAGACAAAACTAATTTCCAAGCCCAGCTTATCGGGCCGAATATAGTTTGTTGCCCTGTGCTTTCATGTGGACTATTTTGCAATAATAATAATATTTCTGTCCTAGCTATCTATGGGCCAAGTCCATTAACTAAAAGGAATGTTAGCCCAATCAAGATAAAAACAGACAGTTCAAAATTATTTGGCTGCTCATCCAAATAGTTGACAGATTCTGTTTAAAAAAAAAGTTGGCAGATTCATAATGCTACAGAATGTTTATAGATCTACCAAAATCTACAACAGTCACAAGATCATCGAAGTTCACATATAGACCACACAATAGATCTCCTGTTGACCACAAGCTCTTGAAGCCTTGGCAATATCTCTACAACTAAAAAGCATGAACCGCTTTTGTCCACCTAGCTTTTGTCGTGCGCCCCGAGTAGTCTACCCGGTGGCTGACACCGACAGCTAGGCCTAGCTCCATCGCCCTGCCCCATCCTCACTCATTCTTCTCCTCATTTCTATCTCTTTCCCCTAACATTTCTCTCCCTCTCGCATCTGTCAGCCCCAAACCTTCCTGTAACAGAACCGTCCAATTTACAAGAGCACAAGTACAATAGCAATCACCAAAGCGTTCAAAAGGTCATATTTGAACCCATATAAACCCAGTAGTCTGGTGAAATCATGAAGGATCTCAAACAAACCGACATACAAACCAAGATCGTACATGATTCAATACAACTAGTCACATGTTATAACAGGTTCACAAATAGTTCTCATACATCGGAGTTTCAACAAAGTTATTACAACACAAATTTAGAAATAGCAGAGGCAACATAGTTTTGAAACAACATCAAGATAGTTCAAATACATAGCAAGTTTAAGATCATCTCCAACAAAAGCACATAGTTGAGATGATATAGAATGACCATGCCCTTGGTCTTACTCTCCATCAACTACAGGAGTTATGCAATGCTTGTAGTAACCATGGTACATCACGTCATCTGTAACAAATGGGAATTAACCCTGAGTACGAGAATGTACTCAACTAGACTTACCCGCCATAAATCAAAATAATAAGACACCAAGGAGTATGCAAGGCTTTAAAGGTGGATTAGCTTAACAACATTTTGAATAAAAGCTTAAGTAACATAACTTGGAGATTTAGTACCTCTAGCATCAATTTGGATACCTATTCAATTAAGCATCTCTAGATTAGCACATATACTAGAGCAATCACTTGATTAACCTAACAAGCATTAGTAACCATATTCGGTATAATAATTTGAGCAATCATCATAACCATCAAGTTTCCATTAAGTTACTCTACATTGTCACTGCTCAGTCAAGTTCTCACTATCCGAGAGAGACGGCGATTCGAATCGATTCCTACCCAGCTGGGGAATTTATTCCTAACCCAAACCGAGGCACACCTAGCGAAGGTAGCCTCAAGTCACCTTTGGTACAATTTAGGACTAACTCGCGGGTCCAATCAGCACCACACCCTCAGAGATTCTACCAATCTGCCAGGAAGATCAGGACTTGAACCCACCCTTGGACTCATGCCATTGGCTCTCCGCACATCCTTACTACCTCCAGTGTGCGCACTTTCACTTATTGGGGCCCGGCCTGAATTGAGCTACTCGACTTCACGGTCGTATCATCAGATCTGGCCAGCTAAGTGCTAGGCATGCGTTCAACATGACATGAGGACATACAGCGAATCGGTCCTTAATCGACACAGATGGGGATAGATAGGCACCTAAGACCTCCATGCCTTGTCGCTTCTCTATCGCGATCCCGCCTGGTCTCCTTTATTCATTGACACATGGTTATTTCCACACTATCAAATATAGCCAACCATGATTAGTTATCAGCCTATATCATGCAGGTGATAGGTAATCACCTGACATCTACTGACTAAGCATGGCTAAGCATATATTCAATCCTGGACATACAAAGGATTCAAGATAAGGAAGATATATGCAGCAAGTGGTTCCAATCAACTCCTAGTACTTAATGCATCGATATAAAAGGACTCATGTTGATAGTTCGAAAATATAGGAGGCTTAGAATGCTCTAGTGCTTGCCTTTCACAAAGGTTGAGGGCTGATGATCTGGACACTCGGGCAACTGTTCATAGTTGGGCTCGCCTTCTCCTGGGGCCTCATGTTGCTGCACTTCCTGATACTCTTTCTGGGGATCGGCCTCGTACTCCAACACGGTGATTTCTTCCGTCGCCCCTATTGCATGCACTTGCAAAAAGTAAGAATCATGAATGCATAAGAAGGGTCATGGATGACATGACATGATAATGTGCATGGTTAAATAATGACTATCATATTAGGTCATTAGGATGATAACAAAGTTAAATTTCTATTTACTGAGTAGGTACATATCTCTTCCCTTAGAAATTTCAAGAATCCACACTAAGTCAATTTCTGGACCACAACACATAAGCTACAAGTTTTAATCATAATTGGACTTCTACTCAACCAAATCCTATGATCTTAGACTTTCTGGAAATATTATAAAATTTCCTACATCTTTCTTACTAACCATTTTTACAGCAAACTATATTTTGCCTATGCAAAATACCTAGCAACAAAATCTGTCCAAAACAACTTCTATAATTAAATTTTAGAGCAATAATATTTTCACTGCATACAAGCAATCAAAATTGGGCACAACCAATGGTACCTACAGTTCATAGGCATCATACACACTCTAGGAATATGATGATCAAGCCCAAATAAATTATTTAAATGTCTTTATTAGTTTATTTGGACAATATGGTGAAATAAGAAAAATATATCAAAAGTGCACAATAAATTCTGAGAAAATTACAGTAGCCTACATATAACCCCAAAGGTCAACTATACAAATTTCATGCCATTTGGATAAATATATCCATCTCAACAAAAATGATAAGTTTTATAGGCTTATTTTAGCAAAATAGTTTAGCCTAGTGAAAAGTGTCAAACAACAGATTTCATATTTTTCTTAGCTTTCCTAAAACAAATTAACACTGTAGAAAAATTTGCATGGCAATATGTTACTTATTTTTATCCTTATGAATTTCCTCAGAAAACATAATTTATTAAAAGATAAAAAAAAGACCCTACTCCAATCAAGTTTACTGCAAGTTCAACATTTTTCCTAACTATAGCACGTCAACATAAGATCAGCAAAATTGGAATCACAATTTTATCACTTTCCTAGCTTAAGTTATGCATTTTACAAGATTACAAACAATTTAAAAGCACTTATCTAGCTCCATTTAATTCTCCTAGACAAACATCCCAAACAATAGGTTTCATATTTTTATCAAATATTACACTTCATTATGAATCCAACAAAATTTGGTTCACCCAAAATAGACATCTACAACTCTACTTATGAATTTTTGAAACATGAATTCGAATCTATGAAAACAAATAAGGAGATCAAGTAATACATAGACTGACAGATGCGGCCCACTGGTCAGTGACACTGGGCAGGGGAGGTGCTTCGGCCAGCCCTATCTCACTGACGACGAGATCACTGGCGATGACGGTGACACCAACGTGTTCCCCATAACAAGCCGCGTCGGTTGGTGGTGGAGACACGACATAGGGTTCACTAGAGATGGCTCGCCGGCGGCAATGGCGGACGACGGAGGTAGCGCAGCGGTACGCCGGCGTTCTCCGGCCATCACGTGCTTCGGTGAGGTGCACTACGGCTTTGCGGAAACCAAACGAAGCTAACTAGGGTGGTTAGGGTTTCGGTGAGGCGACGGTGAGCTCTGCTCACGTGCATGGCCGTGCTACGGCACACGGAGAACGGTGGTGCTCCCACCATTCTGGCTAGACAGCGACGAAAGGTAGGTCTCTGTCATGCCATATGCAAGGTCTAGGGTCACTCAACCTAAGACGTGTGAGATAGGAGGGAGATGATGGACCAGCTCGGCAACGACGAGCTCGAGTGCCACGGCGGCCGCACGTAGAGCAGTGACGCATTCTGGCACAACCAGGTGGTAACGTCTAAACGGACGATGGATTAACATGCAAGGACCTACGACAAAGACCAGATGAGGGAGAGAGAGAGCAAAGGTGCACGGATTGTGGCTGGCCACGGTGAGCTCGTGCTTGGCGGCGCACCGTGGTCATGGTAGAGGTGGCGACTCGGAGTGTGGCCTCACCTAGGCTCGAGCGGTTACAATGGTGGTTCGAGGTGGTAGAGTGGAGCAAGGCGGAGCTATTGGCGTGAGTGATTGGACAATGGTGCCGAGGTGGCAGTGAGCGAGTGTGGCGAAACTCACGACAGCGATGGCGATGGTGGCGCTGCTGCTTGGCGGGCTAGAGGGAAGGCAAGCGAGAGCGAGAGAGCGAAGAATGGATTGAGCAACGACGTCGCCTCACACTTCACTCCATTTTTGCCCGACTAGCTAGGCCAATGCCGGCGTACGGCTACCATGTGGCACATGCGGCCTATGACCGATCAGCCACTGATGGCGCGACGTTCATGACCATCTGCCCTAATGAAATCACAGACAGCGCAAGTTCATCCACCTCTATCTCCTAATCCGTGGCGAGTTAGCAAAAACTACATTACTAAAAGTTGTAGATCTATATGTAAACTTCAACTTTGCTTTAGGGAGCAACATCTAATTCATCATAGTTTTCAAAATACAAAGCTCCAAAGTATGGTACATTGAAACTAAAAATCAGTCCCAAACTTAGAAAATTTTCAAAGTTTGAAAACAACATTTCATTGCTACTTGTGAGCTATTTTTGAGCATGCTATGCACCGAATTAGGTCTTGCCCCAAAAATAAAAGTTGTTACCCTAGTCAAGTACTACAACTTTGCTTAAGGGTGCATAGCCATCCAAACACTCTAGGGTAAAGTTCAACTTAGGTCCATCATACAACTTGAAAATGGTAGCTTACACTATAATCAAGACTTAGAGGCCAAATTGGTCCAAGTCATGATTACTAAAGTTGTTCCATGTGACATTCTAAACATGTTCAAGGTACTCCTAAGGTCCCACAAGTATTTCACACATTGATCACATATAAACCCTAGCCTAGGTATAAATTTAAGAGGCATCACAAGTGATATAAACAAGGTAGTGAAGATAGAATTTGACATGCTCATGCTCATGAATGCTCAATGATGCTTGTGCTCATGAAATGCCAATGCCAAATGCATGCTTAACACTAGAGTGTTATAGCCCCTCCCCCCTTATAGAAATCTTGTCCCGAGATTGGAAAGACATACCAATTCTTGTAGAAAGTGGGGTAGGCGTCATGCAAAAATTCGTCCTATTCCCACGTTGCATCTTGCTCACTATGGTTGTTCCACACCACTTTATAGAACTTAACCACCTTACTTCTAGTCACTCTCTCTATTTCTTCTATCACTCAGATAGGTTATTCTTCATACGTCAAATCGGACTGGATCTTGACACTAGTGGGTTCAATGGCTTCTTCGGGTACACGAAGACATTTCTTCAATTGGGAGACGTGGAAAACATTAAAGATGGCACTCATCTCTGGCGGTAGTTGGAGTCTATAAGCTACTGGTCCACATTGCTTAATAATTTTGTATGGGCCCACATACCGAGGCACCAACTTTCGCTTCACACCAAATCGCTGTACCTTTTTCATCGGTGATACTTTCAAGTACACGTAATCACCAACTTCAAATACAAGAGGACTCCTTCTCTTGTCTGTATAACTCTTCTGTCTTGATTGAGCAGCTTCCATATGTTGCTGAATAATCCAAACTTGCTCTTCGGCTTCTTTGACAAAGTCAATACCATAATACATTCTTTCGCCTAGCTCAACCCAATTCAGAGGAGTTCTACACTTGCGGCCATATAAAGCCTCAAAAGGGGCCATCTTGATGCTTTCCTAATAGCTATTGTTATAGGAGAACTTAGTGAAAGGTAGCCATTTCTCCCACGAACCCTTTAAAGATATTACACAGGCCCTTAACATGTCTTCAAGAATCTGATTTACTCGTTCTGTTTGCCCAGCAGTTTGAGGGTGATAAGCAGAACTTCAGATCAATTTGGTACCCAACTGATTATGCAAATGTTCCCAAAAATGATTTACAAACTATGGACCTCTATTAGACACAATGGTTCTAGGTATCCCATGTAATCACCCTATGTGGGTGATATATAGCTTTGCATATTGATGTGGGTGGTAAACTGTCTAGACTAGAATGAAATGTGCAGACTTTGTCAGACGGTCCATAATTACCCAGATGGAATCATTACCCTTCTGTGTGGTTGGAAGACCAACAATGAAGTCCATGCTAATTTCTTCCCATTTCCAACCTAGAACTGGTAGGGGTTGGAGTAGCCCTGTGGGTTTCAAATGAACGGCTTTGACTCGGCAGCAAGTATCACATCTAGCCACATATGCTGTAATCTCTTTCTTCATCTTTGTCCACCAAAACTAGGTCTTCAAATCCTGGTACATATTGCTACTACTAGGATGGATGGACAATTTAGAAGAGTGTGCTTCATCTAAGATTTGGTTTCTAAGTTCTCTATCCTTAGGTACAACAAGTCTATCCTTAAACCAGAGTACACCTCTCTCATCTAATCTAAAATGTTTAGTCTCTTTTTCTTCCATCTTTCCCTTAATATGAAATATACCCACATCGGAATTTTGGAGTTCCATGACCTTAGCTTCAAGAGAGCAACTGATAGTGTGATTATGTAAAACTACATGATGTAGTAGGTTAAAGCCATCTTCTAGGAATGGTTTGCTATGATACTTCTGGCTCAAAGCATTTGCAACAACATTTGCCTTGCCCGAATGATAATGCACCTCTAGGTTGTAATCCTTGATTAGCTCCAACCACCTTTTTTGTCTCATGTTCAACTCAGGTTGCATGAAGATGTACTTGATGCTCTTATGATTAGTGTAAATGTGACATACATTTCCAAGCAAATAGTGCCTCCAAATCTTCAAAGCATGAACAATTGTCACACCCGGTTTTAAGAACAAAACCAGGCTTACCATATGTGTGCCTAGGAAGTCCACACATACAACAACAAAATATAGGATATCAGAAACAATGTTATATAGTGGAAACATACTTATAATTAACACTTACATCAGAGTATAGTGGAATGGTTACTCATGTTTTCTTTAGGCTTCAACTTCACAGGGACGGATGACTGGGGGCTACGTATGCCAAACACTTCTGATAGTATCCTGAGAACTCCTTCGTTGTCTTCACCAATCTTCTGAGCAACTTTTACTAAAGTCTGGGGGTGTGGGGAAATAGCAAGGGTGAGCACATATTGTACTCAGCAAATATAACATGGGGTTCATGAGGCTCAAAAGTCTTGACATAGGTTTAACAGCGTTCAGCTTTTAGTTGTCACAATTTTAACATAAGAGTAGCATCAAGTTGTTTCAATTCCCAAAGCAAAACACACGATCAATGTAAACATGAATAATGAATAGCATAAACAGATCATTCTTAGTGTTCATCTATTCCATAAATGTTCCAAGGCCGCTCGTGACCGTGAGTACAACTGATATACCAATTTTACACTCTGTAGAGGTTGTACACTTTCACCATGAGTCGTGTTACCCATATGCTCGGGTTTATAAGTCCCAAAACACTTCCAAGGTGAGCAGGCAGGGTACACTATGAAGCTTTTCCCCAGTCGTTCTAATAAGGAGCAGCCGCTAAGGATTCCATCTCCCAAGTGTTATGGAGTCATCTCCAGAAGTGGCACTTATACACGCAGCATAGTACACACCCTAGGGATGAGGCCCATACCCAGCCTGGTATGCCCCTCTTGCCCTTTCGGTAAACTGCTACAAACTAGAAAGAGCAAGGTACTAGACTAAGACCAAAGCCATATAGTCCTCATGGTTGTACTGTAAGTCCCGGATGATCACTTATAGATAAGTCCTTAGGAAGAGGAATCTAAAGCATTTAGAAAGTAGCTAAACACTCCAGACCCCTGTTTCCAAGTTGATAAAAACTTATATTTTAATGTTTATTGCATATACCATTAGTCAAGTTACAAGATCATGGTTTAATTGAGCACTAGCAAAGCTACCCAATGCATATCCCATAGGTGACAAGATAAAAGTTCAATTTTAAGGAATCCCTATCAAGGTGACACATGCAACATGAATTTAATGTATTAAAGTGAATAGGAAACAAGGATGATCCCATGCTATACTTGCCTTAACACTTTCTCAAACTTCCTCGTACTTTGCTTCTGGTCATCATCAGCTTCTGATCTTCAGCACTCACAAGCGGTTCTCGTTCTACTCATAGCAAGCACCACACATATGCAAACATACAAGAAACCAATAAAAGCAACTAAGAACAGCAGAGCAAGAGCTTTAAAACAGCGTGCTAAGAGAGAACTCACTGCTACGATCGAGAGAGCGCAAGAAACGCCGATAATGGAACTATCGTTAAAAAGAAACGACTATCCAGAGTTTTATATTATAAAAGAAGCAACTACGGGTTTGATTTATTTTAATTAAGAAAAACTATATGAATAGTATTAATTCTGATTAATCAAAACATATTTAGTTTTCAAAAGTCGAGTTATAGCTAATCATGTTTTAGTCATCATATAATTTAATCAGATTAAACTTTAACATTTACAAAACAAAAGTGCATCTGAGAGCATATAAACAAGTTTTATATGACCTTGTTTATCCTAAGCAAATTATAATTTAGAAACACATTTATGTTAGCAATTAATCATGTTATCAGTTATATATAAAATACATAAGTATAAAACCTATATTGATTTTAATTATAAAACTAGATACAAGTATATTAATCAATTTAATATTTAACTATATAGAAAAACATGTGATATGATAAACACTGTTACTAACACGTAGATCTCGTCGCTATGAATCTATTGCAATTTAAATGATGCAAAATGGAATTAAAACAAAAAGACAGTACAGATTTTCGAACCAGTGGCAATTCTGTACATTGGACCATCTTCTTCCTTGGTCTGTACGTACAGAGCAGGACCACCGTGACCATGGGGATGGAGCTCTGGCCCTGGGGAAGAAAAGGCCTAAGCGGCTTGGCACCTGACCTTGGCAAGGGAAGGGCGGCTCGTCTAGGCGGTCAGACAGCAGCGGCACCGGAGTAGGGCCCGCAGCGACCTATCTAGGTGAGGGCTGAGCAGCCGGTCTGCACTGCTCGGCCGGTCTGCTCTGCTCGTACAGGGCAGCAGCGGTGCTGGCTTGCTGGGGAAGGCGCGCACTATGGAGTAGGGACGCGTTTTGGATGCGGACGGCGAGAGGATGGACGACCGGTGGTGATGCAGTAGCTTGCGAGAGGCCGACAGAGAAGAAAGAGGTGCCGGCCACGGAAGCTCTTCGCCAGAAAAGTTGATCGGAAAAAGAAAAATGAAGGGAAAACGGTCGTACAGTGGCGGACTGATAAAAACAAGGATGCTAAGATGTAAAGAACGAAGAGAGGTACCATGCGATGGTGGTGACTCGCCGGAAGAGTCGTCGGAGTAGGCCGACGGTGACATGATTGGAAGAGAGAAAATTCTAAATTGCTACACGAGGGATTTCCCAAATTAGGTGCTCTCCTTACGGTGGTTTTGGTGTACTTTGCTCAAGAGGTTGGTACACATATATAGGAAGAAAAATTTCTCATATCTACATCAACAAGCAATATGGTACTAATTAATGTTGCACCCTCCACATTTACTAATAGGCCTAAATAATCCTTAAAGCCCATTAGTAAATAAATGCATGGGCCTTTAGGATTTATTAGGATTATTGCATATGAGCTTTGAGTGTTGGGAAAAATGAGAGATTTATTATTTTTGGAATTAATTAATTTCATGGATAAAATAATTTCAGAAAAGTCTAGAATTATTATTTAAGCCGCGAAACATACTCCGAAAGCCCTGAAAATTTAGGGAAAATTCCCACAGACATTATGGAACATGAGGAATCAAAATAAAGTATTTGGAGCCCATGGTAAGATAATTTAAAGCATTTAAAAATTAAATTATGCCCACAGACAACTAGGAACGAGTTCTAGAAAAAGTTGGAAAATTTCTCGAGAAGTTTGTAGAGATTGATTAACAGACGAGGAACTAAAAGGAGTGATTAACGTTACAAAGAAAAGATTTTAGAAAGCTCCCAATGGAAACTTAAGCCGAGAAACAAAGAATTTGATTGTAGAAAAAGATAAAGACGTGCCGGAGAAGGAAAATCGACCTACTACCGCATTTTAAAGACTTTGCCCACTCTCAACACACAAAGAAGCAACAAGCAAACATCACATCATCCAAACGTCCATCAAAATTAGAAAACTTTGAAAATTCATATTTTTCCTATAACTAAATTTACGCTAGCTCAAACTAAACTTGGTAAATTTTATCCAAATATTAAAATAATTCATTTTATTTAGTGTTTTCTTTGCACAACCTAAAATTAGAAATTTTGAGGTGTGACAACAATCGTGGCTAGCTCTAAATCATGAGTTGGGTAATTAACCTCATGTTTCCTCAGTTGACGTGAGGCGTAGGCAATGACTTGGCCCTCTTGCATGAGCACACACCCCAAACCAGTACCAGATGCGTCGCCAAACACATCAAATGGTTTTTCTATGTCAGGATGTGCAAAAACCAGAGCGGTAGTCAACAAAGTCCATAAAATGTGAAAAGCAGCTTCACACTCCAGAAGTATCATCTTTCTGAAGCAATCTGGTCATGGGCTTGACTATCTTAAAGAAGCCTGGAATGAAACGATGGTAATAACCTACTAATCTAAGGAAACTCTGGACTTCATGAACTAAAGTCAGGGCCTTTCAATCCATAACTTCTTGCACTTTGCCTGGATCTACTGAAATTCCATCTTTAGATAACACATGACCAAGGAACGGTACTTGTTTTAACCAAAATTCACATTTGCTAAACTTAGCATACAACTTATGTTCTTGCAACCTTGTTAAGACAACTCTTAGGTGTTCTTCATAATCTTCTGCATTCTCAAAATAGACTAAGATGTAATCAATAAACACCATTATGAATTTATCAAGTTCAGGCATGAACACCGAATTCATGAGATACACGAAATAGGCAGGAGCATTGGTCAGTGCAAAAGACATGACAAGATACTCATATAGACCATACCTAGTAGAGAAGGCAGTCTTAGGTATGTCTTCTGGCCTGATCTTAATCTGGTGGTACCCCGATCTCAAATCGATCTTAGAGAACACTTTAGCCTTTGACAGTTGTTCAAACAAGATATCAATTCAAGGCAATGGATACTTGTTCTTGATCATTACTGCATTAAGGGGTCGGTAGTCCACACACATCCGCAAAGATTTATCCTTCTTTTTCACGAATATGGTAGGACAACCCCACAGAGATGAGCTAGGTCGAATAAGACCTTTTTCAAGAAGCTCCTGCAATTGCACCTTAAGCTCGGCTAGCTCATTTGGTGGCATTCTATACGGCCTCCGAGAGATGGGTGCTGTACCTAGCAATAACTCAATCTTGAAGTCTACATCTCTGTCAGGCGGTAACCCAGGCAACTCATCCGAAAACACGTCCAAAAATTCACACACCATCGGAATGTTAGCAATAGTCACGGGCTAGATAGCATTAGCTAGATTTTGGAGGTCAAAATCTCTGGGAAGTGGTACTAAGAAAGCATTCTTATTGTTGGGTTCCCTTAACATAATCACCCGAGTGGAAGTATCAATAAGAACTTCATGGCCACTCATCCATTTCATTCCTAGGATTACATCTATCCCCAACCCGGGCAATACAAGATCTACAGTATACTCCCTGTTGCTTATTGAGATGCGCACATCTCTAACTATTTGGTTGGTGGAGATTTGATTTCCAGCTGCACTTATGCAGTAACTACCCTTATCTATAGTAACTATCCTTTGGTTATACTTGATACAAATGTTTGACTCATAAATGAATGCGATGCCCTAGAATCAAACAAAACAACTATGGGATGTTGGTTCACAAGAAACATACCCGTAGTAACAACTTCACCAGCAGGAATTTCTTCAACAGTGGTATAGTGCATATGTCCCTGATGCACATTGGAATTACCCTGCTTCTAGTTGTTCTTCTTGGGATAGGGCAATTTCTTGCCCAATGGCCGGGCTTGTTGCAGTTCCAACACGGCAGGTTGCTGGGTGAAACATTGGAACTTCCATGTCCTGTGCCACCCTTTGGTAGAGCAACCGAATAGGCCTTGCGAAACACCTTTTGGTTCTGAATGGTTTGCACCTTTTTCTGAGGTGGCCTAAACTTGGGAGCAGGTGGGCGAAATTGAGGTCTCGCAGCAACTGGAACTTTTGACTGAGAAGCGCCTACTTCAAAGGCTCTCTTCTGATTCTTAGATGCAGCATAGATGTTGTTTTGATTGTCTTGAGTTAAGGCATCACTGACAAATTCATTGAAAGTGACAGACTTGTTATTACCAAGAGTCTTCATCAGCTTGGGGCCAAGCCCCCACTTGAAACTAGCAATTTTCTTCGCATCAGTATCAACAAATTCCATGGCATACCTAGATAGGTTGTTGAAAGCATGTAGATATTCAGTCAAGCTCTTAGTACCCTAAGTCAGCTTCTTGAACTCGATATGATTGATACTCATAAGACCTAGAGGAATATAGTGTCCTTGGAAAGCAGCCTTAAACTAGTTCCAAGTAATGTGAGCATTCTCAGGCAGGGTGGCTCGGTGATGACTCCACCAAATGCCTATAGGCCCCTACAACTGGTGGGATGCATACTCAGTTTTCATTGGCTCAGTCAGCCTCAGCAAATGAAACTTTTGTTCAAGTGTGTTCAGCCATTCCTCTAGTTGGAGTGGCTCTTTAGCCTCCTTGAAAATAGGCGGCTTGGTATCCAAGAAATCCTTGAAATCACTGTATTAGTTTGGCTCTGCACGCTGGCGCTGATGTCTGCCCTAAGTGACTTGTTGCGCCATAGTGCGCATAGCCTCGCCCATAGCACGTTGCCCTTCAGCGAGCATAGCCATCAACTCTGCCGGAGTGGGTGGGGGCAGTGGTGGCAAATTTTCATTGTCATCACCATTCAAGCCACTACACCTAGCACCACTATTCCCATTGTTCCCACCGGCTCTAGAATGGGTGCGAGGCATCTACAGAATTACAACAATAAGTAATTATTGATGATGTCAGAAAATTGTAGAAGAATTGTATAATTATGCCAAACTGAATTTATTGGAGAGAATTTAAATTCATACAATAAAATAGAGGCACAATAATTCATTTCCACAACCATAACATCACCAATTATATTACTAATAAAATAGAGGCACAATAATTCATTTCCACAACCATAACATCACCAATTATATTACTTAACGCCATTCGCAATGCCTTCCGTATATGCCAAATTGCTTGCCAATCACAATGGGCATTCATTAAAAGTGCAACCACAACATGGATTACATGCAAGGTTTCAACAGTACATCAAAGGGTACATCATGAGATCAAAACCTAAATTACGAGTTCATTACATAAAGGATCAAAGATAAAGAGCTAACGCATCTAACAAGATACTATAGCTAAGCTACTCCTCAGGGTGGTCGCTGTCGATGTCGGACACACAATCACCGTGGTCGTCCTCAAAAGGCTCAATCTTCTCATCTTTAGGCTCGTCCTCGGCATCCACCTCCATGCCATCATCCTCAGCAATCAACACATTGGGATCTTCTTCCACCGCTAGAGCATTTGGAGGAAGAATTGGGCTCACCATGTTGTTGAGATGATGAACATCAGCTAAAGCTCCTCAACCTAGCATATGAGTTCCTGCTCTCTGTGATCAAACTCCATTGCCTGCCTAGCAGCCTAAAACACAGTCATGATTCGGGCAGCCTCCCTGGACACAGCAAGATGAATAGCCTTGTCTCTCTCCACACAGATCCCCTAAACCTCTGCTATGGCTGCATCCCTCTCAGCAACAACATGGACAAACTGCTCCCGACGAGCTTCCAAAGCTGTAATATAATTACCTATCTCATTCTAAGCTGCTCTAACTGCCCTTTGGTGCCTACGCACACGTCCTCGCATCCTGCGCTATATAGCATGTGCTCCTTGGAGCTCTTGCATACAGCTAATGTAGCTATCCTGGCGAGAGTAAACCACCTTCATAACATCATACATGCACTCGTGGCAGCATTACTACTTCCAGCTCTTTCATCCCGGTCTCTTACCAAAGCATTACTGCCTGGTTGGGTCCAAGAGGTTTGCGATGGATCCACTCAAGGAAAGGATTCGATAGGACCGTTGACAAGCTCGTCCCCAAACTCCTAACATATCTCACTGAGGACCTTGAAAGCTGCAACTTGGGCACCCTCCCAAGGTGTCTACCCATCTGACTCCACACTCTAGCCTTGCCACTATGGGTGATCAGCATGGGCTGGGACAGTCACCCGTACGTCATACCATTGTTGTCCCTCAGTTACCACTTTGCTCCAAAAGTAGTGAGGCGGTTCAGCATACCCGACTGAGTGTAGTACCCTCCATAGTAGGGTGGGAGTTCCAAACAGTGCCAAAAAGGTGTCGCTTGCAACAGGGGCTCCTAGGGCTGCATCTGTATCAAAATGGTATAACTCCTATGAGACAACATGATCATAGAAAAGGGTTATATAACATAATGTGAAACTTATAAGGAGGAGGAACAATGTAATGATATGAATGAATGATTTATCATGATGTATGCATGTTCCATACGTCTTCACAAACTTAGGAAAAATTAAATCCTTAGCGGTATACGCGGTGGCATACATAAGTTCTCTCAATATAATCGTAACTAAATGAGCTACATGTTTCGTTGTTAGTGTACCTAAAGAAGATTCATTTCAGCCCATCCCAACAATTAAATATACAAGAATGTAATATGGGCTCTAGGTTGAATATTGAAGAACAACAGGATATATGAGAATGGTAAACTAAATACTTCCAAATATATATCCCAATATATATACTTCTGTATCAAAGCTACCCGATGACAATTCATTACCCACAATTAAAAACGCACCATACACACATGCAAGCATGCATATACAGCCATATCAAAGCTAGCTCTCCCCGACTGCACGCTCACATCTTGCGGTCAAGCCACTCATGAACTTACCTTCTTACCTAGGCGTAGAGACATTCGACCCATACATTACCACTCAAGTGAATGGCATCCACACAATAGCACGCCATATGGACAACAAAAGTAAAAACCCATCCCATGTTAGTACTTAAATGGCCACCTAATAGTCCTTAACTGGGCATAAAGGAGATGACCACTGGCATACTTTATATTTTTTATAAATTAAAACCCTTGTTTTAAATACACATATGACAAGTTTAATATTTAACCTTGCTCCGATGCCAGCTGCAATAGAACCGTCCAATTTATAAGAGCACAAGTACAATAGCAATCACCAAAGCAATCAAACCGTCATACTTGAAACCATATAAACCCGGTAGTTCGGTGAAATCACGAAGGATCTCAAACTAACCAACATACAAACCAAGATCGTACATGATTCAACACAACCAGTCACATATTACAACAGGTTCACAAATAGTTCTCATACATCAAAGTTTCAACAAAGTTATTACAACTCAAATTTAGAAGTAGCGGAAGCAACATAGTTTTGAAACAACATCAAGATAGTTCAAATACATAGCCAGTTTAAGATCATCTCCAACAAAAGCACGTAGTTGAGATGATATAGAATGACCATGCCCTTGGTCTTACTCTCAAGCAACTGCAGGAGTTATGCAATGCTTGCAGTAACCATGGTACATCACGTCATCTGTAACAAATGGAAATTAACCCTGAGTACGAGAATGTACTCAGCTAGACTTACCCGCCATAAAGCAAAATAATAAGACACCAAGGAATATGCAAGGCTTTCAAGGTGGAGTTAGCTTGACAACATTTTGCATAAAAGCTTAAGTAATATAACTTGGAGATTTAGTACCTCTAGCATCAATTTGGATACCTATTCAATTAAGCATCTCTAGATTAGCACCTGTACTAGAGCAATCACTTGATTAAGCTAACAAGCATTAATAACTATATCTGGTATAATAATTTGAGTAATCATCATAACCATCAAGTTTCCATTAAGTTACTCTACGTTGTCGATGCTCAGTCAAGTTCTCACTATCCGGGAGAGATGGTGATTTGAATCAATTCCTACCTAGCTGGGGAATTTATTCCTAACACAAACCGAGGCACACCCCATGAAGGCAGCCTCAGGTCACCTTTGAAATAATTCAGGACTAACTCGCGGGTCTAATCAGCACTGCACCCTCAGAGATTCTACCAATCTGCCAGGAAGATCGGGACTCGAACCCACCCTTGGACTCACGCCATTGGCTCTCCGCACATCCTTACTGCCTCTAGTGTGCGCACTTTCACTTATGAGGGCCCAGCCTAAATTGGTCTACTCGGTTTCGTGGTCGTATCATCAGATCCGGCCAGTTAAGTGCTAGGCATGCGTTCAACATGACATGAGGACGTATAGCGAATCGGTCTTTAATCGACACAGATGGGGATAGATAGGCACCCAAGACCTCCATGCCTTGTTGCTTCTCTATCACAATCCCGCCCGATCTCCTTTATTCGTTGACACATGGTTATTTCCACGCTAGCAAATATAGCCAACCGTGATTAGTTATCAGCCTATATTATGCAGGTGACAGGTAATCACTTGACTTCTACCGACTAAGCATGGCTAAGCATATATTTGATCCTGGACCTACATAGGATTCAATATATATATACATGGACAAGGAAGACATATGCAGCAAGTGGTTCCAATCAACTCCTAGTACTTAATGCATCAACATAACAGAACTCAAGTTGATAGTTCGAAAACATAGGAGGCTTAGAATACTATGGGGCTTGCCTTCACAAAGGTTGAGGGCTGATGATCTGGACACTCGGGCAACTGTTCACTGTCGAGATTGCCTTCTCCTAGGGTCTACTGTTGTTGCACTTCCTAATACTCTTCCTGGGGATCGGCCTCGTACTCCAACACGGTGATTTCTTCCGTCGCACCTATTGCATGCACATGCAAAAAGTGAGAATCATGAATGCATAAGAAGGGTCATGGATGACATGACATGATAATGTGCATGGTTAAATAATGACTATCATATTAGGTCATTAGGATGATAACAAAGTTAAATTCCTATTTACTGAGTAGGTACATATCTCTTCTTTAGAAATTTTAAGAATCCACACTAAGTCAATTTCTGGACCACAACATAGTAGCTACAAGTTTTAATCATAACTAGAGTTCTACTCAACCAAATCCTATGATCTTAGACTTTTTGAAAAGCTTATAAAATTGCCTACAACTTTCTTACAAAACCATTTTTACAGCAAACTCCATTTTGCCTAAGCAAAACACCTAGCAACAGAATCTATCCAAAGCAACTTCTATAATTGAATTTTAGAGCAATAATATTTTCACTGCATACAAGCAATCAAAGTTGGACACAACCAATGGTACTAATAGTTCATAGGCATTATACACACTCTAGAAAACATGATGGTCAAACCCAAATAAATTATTTAAATGCCTTTATAAATTTATTTGGACAATAAGGTGAAATAAGGAAAATATATCAAAAGTGCACAATAAATTTTGAGAAAATTACAGTAGCCTACATATGATCCGAAAAGTCTACTGTACAAAGTTCATGCCATTTGGATAATATATAGCCATCTCAACAAAAATGACAAGTTGCATAGGCTTATTTTAGCAAAATAGTTTAGCCTAGTGAAAAGTGTCAAACAATAGATTTCATATTTTTCTTAGCTTCCTGAAAACCCATTAACATTGTACAGAAATTTGCATGGTAATATGTTACTTATTTTTATCCTTATGAATTTCCTTAGAAAACACAATTTATTAAAAGATAAATAGAAAGACCCTACTCCAATTAAGTTTACTACAAGTTCAACATTTTTCATAACTAGAACAAGTCAACCTAAGATCAGCAAAATTGGAATCACAATTTTATCACTTTCCTAGCTCAAGTTATGCATTTTACAAGATTACAAACAATTTAAAAGCACTTATCTAGCTCCATTTAATTCTCCCAAAAAAACATCCCAAATAGTAGGATTCATATTTTTATCAAATATTACACTTCATGATGAATCCAACAAAATTTGTTTCACCCAAAATAGACATCTACAACTCTACTTATGAATTTTTAAAACATGCATTCAAATCTGTGAAAACAAATAAGGAAATCAAGTAATACACAGACTGACAGATGGGGTCCGCTGGTCAGTGACACTAGGCAGGGGAGGCGCTCCGGCTAGCCATATCTCACCGGCGGCGAGATCACCGACGATGACAGTGACACCAACGTGTTCCCCACAAGCCGCGTCGTTGGTGGTGAAGACGTGACCTAGGGTTCATCGGAGATGGCTCGCCGGCGGCAATGGCGGACGACGGAGGTAGCGCGGTGGTACGCCGGCGTTCTCCGGCCATCACGTGCTCTGGTGAGGTGCGCTACGGCTTCATGGAACCAAATGAAGCTATCTAGGGTGGTTGGGGTTCCGATGAGGCGATGGTGTGCTCTGCTCACGTGCATGACCGCGCGACGGCGCACGGAGCACGGTGGTGCTCCCACCGTTTTGGCCAGATGACGACGAAAGGTAGGTCTCCGTCATGCCATACACAAGGTCTAGGGTCACTCAACCTAAGACGCATGGGATAGGAGGGAGATGATGGACCAGCTCAACAACGGCGAGCTCGAGTGCCACAGTGGCCATGGCGGTCGCTTGCAGAGCGGCGATGCGTTCTGGTGCAACTAGGCAGTAGCGTCTAAATGGACAATGGATTAAGATGCAAGGACCTATGGTGAAGACCAGACGAGAGAGAGGGAGAGAGAGAGCAAAGGTGCATGGATTGTGGTTGGCCACGGCGAGCTCGCGCTCGGCGGCGCACCGCGGCCATGGTGGAGGCGACGACTCAGAGTGTGGCCTCACGTGGGCTCAAGCGGTTACAATGGTGGTTTGAGGTGGTAGAGCGGAGCAAGGCAGAGCTAGGCGTCAGTGATTGGACAATGGTGCTGCAGTGGCAGCGAGCGAGCATGGCGAAACTCACGGTGGTGATGGTGACGGTGGCGCTGCTGCTTGGCGGACGAGAGGGAAGACGAGCGAGAGCGAGAGAGCAAAGAATGGATTGAGCAACGATGTCGCCTTACACTTCACTCTGTTTCTGCCCGACTGGCCGGGCCAACGCTGGTGTACGGCCACCACGTGGCGCGCGCGGCCTATGGCCGGTCGGCCACTGACGGCGCGGCGTTCGTGACCATCTGCCCTGACAAAACGACTGACAGCACAAACTCATCCACCTCTATTTCCTAATCCATGGCGAGTTAGCAAAAATTCCATTACTAAAAGTTGTAGAGCTACATGTAAACTCCAACTTTGCTTTAGGGAGCAACATCTAATTCGCCATAGTTTTCAAAATACAAAGCTCCAAAGTATGGTACATTGAAACTGAAAATCAGTCCCAGACTTAGAAAAATTTCAAAGTTTGAAAACAACATTTCATTGCTACTTGTGAGCTATTTTTGAGCATGGTATGCACCGAATTAGGTTTGACCCAAAAATAAAAGTTGTTACCCTAGTCAAGTACTACAACTTTGCTTAAGGCTGCACAGCCATTCAAACACTCTAGGGTAAAGTTCAACTTAGGTCAAACATATAACTTGAAAATGGTAGCTTACACTATAATCATGACTTAGAGGCCAAATTGGTCCAAGTCATGAATACCAAAGTTGTTCCATGTGACATTCTAAACATGTTTAAGGTACTCCTAAGGTCCCACAAGCATTTTCCACATTGATCACATGTAAACCCTAGCCTAGGTATAAATTTAAGATTCTTCACAAGTGATATAAACAAGGTAGTGAAGATAGAATTTGACGACATGCTCATGCTCATGAATGCTCAATGATGCTTGTGCTCATGAAATGCCAATGCCAAATGCATGCTTAACACCAGGGTGTTACACTTCCCTTCCGCCGTCCACCTCTATCCCACATGTGGGTTCTCTCCCAACAGTGCTCGCCCCCGCCCCTAGGTGGTGACGACAGTGTAAGCAACCCCAAACCTCCCGATCGATGATGACGCAAGCGGCCCCAACCCCTTGGTCGGCGGGCAGCGCGCTAGGGCACCGCCCTCCTGGTCAGCGGCGGTGCGTGCAACTCCTCACTCCTCGCTGGCATGTTTGGCCCACTCCCTCTACCAGCAAACAAGTAAATTGACAATATAGTCTATCTAACTCTAGTGGTCTAAGGAGATGGTGTTCTTGGTCAGAAAATCTAATATTTGTTTAGTTGTCCCATCAAATTTGACCATAGCCCCCAAGGGCTACTATTGGGAATTAGCCTAGAGACAAGTTGTCCCCTCCTATTAACAATTAGTTTTTATAACTTTATTTAGGGTCTTGTGCACGAAGAAGGGCTTAAGAGTGGTCTTAGAGCAGATGGCTAAAGAGGAAGAGATGTGGGACCCAATGATGAGAATGCTCGAATAATGCCAAGCCCATATATAGGTCAGAAATGTACTTTGAGTCAATGTGGGGAGAGGCATCAAGCTTCCATGACAGCTATGAAGTGAAAAGCCTCCAGAGGGACGAAGGCCACTTTGGCTCATGCCTGCATGTGTTCCTGGGCAGTGTATCTAGCGAAGTGCAAGATTCCTAGGGTTGTTGTAGAAGAGAATCACTGTAATGCCCATGTGACGATGAAATTCCCATTGCAACCCTAAATATTCTAGAAAATAGGTTGTACGTCCATGGCATCATGTAATTATGAGACTGACCCTCCCGGTATGGGCACTAGTAACAGATCCTTTATCCAGTCCCCACCCTTCTGTATACGCTTTAGTTTGGAAGGGCAGAAAGGTTGTAGCACCCTTGCCATGAAAAGGGTCCTTGCAGGCTTCATGTTAGCATCCTTGCCACCAAAGGATCCTTGCAAGTTTCATGTGACCCAATAGGAAATTTGTATGCAAGTTTAGAGAGATACTTTGGATTAATTAGTGGTTCTTTATGTTATTCTAATACTCGTGAAGACATGTAGTTATATATAAATTTATTTTAGGTTACTTTCATAATGACATAGGTCGGTAATTTAGATCATCATTAGGGTTGCTTTATATTGTATTTCATAGTAGTTGGGGCGGGTAATTTATACATAGATTCAAAGGATTACTTTAGATGTAAGTTTAGGTGTTTACTTTGTGCTATTTTTCATAATGGTGAGGGTGGTTAATTTAGCCATTACTTTAAGGGTTACCTTATACTGTTTTCATACATTTGGGTTAGTTTAAGAAATTGAATAGGTATGTTACCTATTACTATTGATCATGAATCATGGTTAGAGTCTAGTGAATTGACAGTTAAATGATTCTATTTTCAAGAATTTCTTAGCTTTGTCTTTTTCTAGTGCTCCTAGTTACGATTAACATAGAGGCTCCAAAAAATCTCTGATTAGTAATAGCAAATTTTTTATGATAATTTATAAGATTTTTTTTCTCTAAAACTGATCTTAAAGATTAATGCGAAGGCTTCAAAAAGGCTCAAATTAATTAGTAATAGTAAAATATCGGGTCTCTACTCACTCTATACCCTTAGGACGTGTTTGGCTCCCGCCGCACATACATGTTGCCATAGCTATGGCCGCACCGTGAGTGCGGTGGACGAATCGTCCGCCACACATTTGGCAAGTTGTGGCGTAAAAAATGAATTGGAGCGTGCGGCGGCTACCAAAACTTCGGCGAGTTGCGGTGTGGGTGTTTGGCCGACACGGCATGCCACACTTGTGGCGTGGCGAGCTACGGCGCGTTGTGGAGGCGAGCCAAACACGCCTTTATATTCTCTGATTGATAATTTCAGTGCAGGCATCTGTTTTTGTTTCCCGTCTACTTTTATTAGGGTATCACCGAGAACTTATTAAAACAACTTCCTAATTCATTTTTTACAAAAAGGAACCGTAAATTCTGTATCTGAACTTTCTAAAAGGTTAGCATGCATTTTGTAAACTCTCCCCTCCAATTCCCAAGTATGGGGATGCATGGTAAACTAGGATGCTGGCCAGCATTGGTGTCCGGTGGCTGCTAGCCGCCACTAGCCTGCTGGGGTTCTGCGGCTAACCGGGAACATCTGCACGCAATTAGTGCCCGGACAACATTTTTGAGGGACTTATTTGGCACCTGGTTTTGGCCCTTTTTAGTCACTAAATTGCCAAAAATGATGACTAAAAAGTGACTAAACTGATTTAGTCCTCTAGTCTCTTGTGGGTGACTAAAGGGACTAAACCAGCTAAAGGACACCCGCTGCCCCTCATTAATGCACAGGAGAGAGAGAGAGAGAGAGAGAGAGTGAGATGGAGGACATTTTAGTCTTTATATAGTAGCTTTAATGGAGTTTAGTATATAGATCCAAATAGGTAGTGACTGAAGTGTCCCTGAACTGAACTTTAGTCCAGGGACATGGAACCAAACGTGCCCTTAACTTTTTTTTATTCTAATTCCTCTTACGTTCACTTGTCTCACAAAGTGGCAAGTCATTTTCCACCCTCACTTCCAGTGGCGACTGGTTAAATATCCTCATGTTTGGTTTTTTAGCAACCAAATACTGCAAGCTATTGGGAAAAAAGGCAAAAAATTATCTCCTTGCTTAGTTGTATAATCCATGATCCGGCAATTGTTTGTTAAGGAGATCATGAATCCTCTGACGTAGAGTTTAATCAATTGTAACTCAAGAATAATACACTATAAAGTGGATATGACAATCACCGTAGTACTTATTTATCTTGTAGTAGTATACTGTATTCGACCAGCGATTATGATAAAGGCATCAGCAACTAGAGTACTTTCTAGAATCTTTAGTCAGTTTCTGTAAGATGAACGTGACTAGGAAACTTATACTGTTGCAATCATCTGACATTCTCTGATTGAAACACGGTTTCCAAAAATCATATGTTACTAAACAAAACATATCTAACCAAATACTATGTGGTAGTGTAGATTTATAAGCTGTGTACTGAAAGTGACGTCAAGTATAGTAGTGGCAGAGACTCAAAAGATAACTGCGGATTCTGAATACCACAACCATAAAAAACAGGATGATGTTATACTTCTCCCCTTCCATAATACAAGACTGTTTAGTAATTTCCCAAACAGCCCATGATACATTCTGCACCCTTTATTAAACCTCTACTAGCTACAACATCTTACTCCATCTTGTCTAGTTGGACAGAAGTTCTCTCTTTCTTGGCTGACTCCAACTGCTACACCGCAACTTCTTGTGCCCTTGTTCCAACCATCACAATTGAGCATGGCTAGGAAGTGCTCCCGCTGTGGAAACAATGGCCATAACTCCAGAACTTGCAGTGGTCACAGATGCCAAGGGACCAGCATTAGCATCAGCAGCACTAGTACTAGCCGTGGTAGCTTGAGGCTGTTTGGGGTGCAGCTGCAGGTAGGCTCCTCTCCTCTCAAGAAGTGCCTCAGCATGGAATGCCTGTCACCAATTGCCTACTACGGAGCTGCTGCCGCTGTTACGTCAAGCTTGTCGCCATCCGTGTCATCAACTTCGTCTTCGCTTGCCTCAATAGAGGAGAGCTCCCAGAGGATCACCGGAGGGCACGTGTCGGATGGCCTCGTGGTCAGGGTTCAGGACAGGAAGAAAGGTGAGATTGCGAACAAGAAACTAATGTGCTTACTTCAGTTATTTGTTATTTTCTAGCTCTGTTTCAGAGTTTCTTTACCTCTGCAGTTCGATTGAATTTATTTTGATCCTGAATTTTGTCCGGAAGCTGTGAACTTCAGTTACTTGTCATAGTTTCTTGCAAGGATTGATTGATAAGTCTATGTTTGGGACTGTATGTTTTCGGTAGAACAATGTTTTTAGTTAGTCTGTTGCAATTATCGAACGATAAGCTTAATCTCCTGGTCGAATTGTGAACTTATCAAGTGATCAATGACAAAATATTCGCTGTCAGTTTGTAGCAATTAACGAATAGTTATCTCCTGAATGATCAGCATGCCTCGGAGCTGTTTCACATTTCAGGATGTCCTTATTCTTTTGTAACTCCTGAATAATCAAAACAAGTGTCTCAGGAGTTCCATGGACCGAGGAAGAGCACCAGATCTTCCTTGCCGGCCTAGACAAGCTCGGGAAGGGCGACTGGCGAGGCATTTCTCGACACTTTGTCACGACACGGACACCGACGCAGGTGGCCAGCCATGCCCAGAAGTATTTCCTGAGGCAGAACAGCTTCACACAGAAGAAGAGGAGGTCCAGTCTCTTTGATGCGGTAACTGACCCGATGAATTCTCCGATCAGTTAACCTTTTGTTCCTTGGCAGTGTACCATGTAATTTTTACCTGTTACCTACACGCTCTGCAGGTTGAAGGTGCTAACAAGGCAGCAATCCGCAGGACAGCATCAGTATCCTATCTGCAATTCCCCAGCCTGTCGCCGGTGGCCGCAGACGCAAGGACGACGAAGGGAGCTCCGCCTGCGCTGCTGCCTCCATGCCTGAACCTGATGATGAGCAGCGCATCACAGTGTGCTGGTAGTAGTGATGCATCAGAGTCACAGAACCCATCTTCCCTTTACTTGATGGCGAAGCCTCAGGCGCTACTCCAGATGCCTGATCTGGAGCTGAAGATGTCGACATCCCGGTTATCCGAACAGCCTGGTGCCTCCCGGGGAACGCCTCTTTTCGGAACTATCAGAGTTACCTGATCTTCTTCTATCCTCGGTTCTCATGAAAAAGAGGGATGGGAATCAGAAACTGGCGTCTAGGAGATAACGCAGCAGAAGCAGCAAGAAGCTATACTGTAATTTCCTAGCTTGATCAAGACAAGCAATAAATTATGTATCTTATTATCATACTTCTCTTATCACCTTAGCTTTATGTTGACACAAAGGCAGGGCAAAGTAGTTGCCCGTCATATTTCAGAGCGTGGAAAAGGTGAAAGATGAGCCTATAATATTCAGTTTGCACTTGCAGTGATCACTGACAAGGACAGGCAGAATGACCTCCACTGCACACAGACATGATCATGTCACCCTTGTAGAATACCTTAGCCCTGCATGCATGCATGGAGTCAATTTGCGAGCTATCAAAATTAGTTCTACATGTTCTTGTGACTGTTACCAGTTCTGTACTGACATATAAAGATCTATCAATCATTGTTCCGCCTTGGTTTGCCATCTCTCCCTGATAAAGACTGATCACTAGCATATACACACATGGTACACCTACGGACCTACCTGGCTGCAGTGCAGAGGTCAGGAGATGTAACAGTGGTGTTGTTTGCTGAATCATCAGGCCTGTCGTTGTCAGCGAGATAGGATGAGATTTGGGTGAAACTTCTGAAAGTTCCACTTCAAGTATGAATTAACATGTGGCAGCAGCGGATTACTTGCGAATGAAGCAAGGAAACATTTTCATCGTTGGCTTGATTGATGCGATGTAAGTTGAGGGGACATATTCCTCCTCATTTGCCCTGACCATGATCAGGCCCCTGACCTAATAAAGCAGGTTTGACACTAAGCAATGGCGACATCATGAGGATACGTACGAAAAGCAAGCATCAAGGAGAGGATTAGGATAGAAGCATTGTATAATATATAGTCTGTAAAGCAGATGTAGAATATGAAAAAGAAACAATTAGGACTGGTTAGTGGATTTCACATTTGGTTTGTGCAACCTCACGTTCAGATCATTTTAGATGCATACAAAGTGTTTACATAAAATCGAAATTACATTCGATTGACCCTAATACAAGACATGGGTACAAGTACAAGCAAGTCCACCGAGACTGAATCAAACAAAAGACGTCAACTAGACGTTGCAGTAAACTTTGGTGAAGATCCTATCCACAGACATCCTTGAGTGTAAACGTAGTCCTTTCTAACATCCGAGTCCTTGATAGGATCATAGTCAGGCCTACCTTCACACCACTAGAATGTGCAGGCCATGGTGAACATCAATTGCATACAACGGAAAATAAGAGAAAGGATCTGGTGATCCTAGAAATTTAGATGTAGTTTGCAACTTTAGTGGGAGCAAGTGATCCAAAAAAAAATCCTCAATGAGGTCATGGTGGCCTTATAGGTAGGCACAAATCTCTAGGCGGCAAGAAAAACTCTCTCTATTCCTCACCTCAACGGCCTCAAGATGAACATATCTACCCCGGGGGTGAAAAGCACACGACTCTCACTAGTAAGTGAAGTAGAAACATAGGAATGTCCATAACTCAAGACGGGGGGGGCACTACCGGACAAAGCATCTTTGCCGAGGGCCTGAGGATTTGCCGAGGGCAAATGATCGGGCACTCGGCAAAGAGTCTTTGCCGAGAGCCTGGCCCTCGGCAAAGAACAGCCCTCGGCAAAGACAAGCACACGACAATAATAATTCTTTGGGCCGGCCCTCGGCAACACCATCTGACACGACTTCCATCCCCTGCCGTCAATCTTTGCCGAGGGCATTACCGTTAGGCCCTCGGCAAAGACTTTTTAACCGTTTTTGAATTTTTTTTAAAAAAAATTCTATGCCGAGTGCCCCTAGCCTAGCACTCGGCAAAGACAGTCTTTGCCGAGTGCCAAGATGGCACTCGGCAAATTTTCAGTTTTTTTTTGTTTTTTGACCCAAAATTTTTTGTTGGGCCCGCCTACATTGTTTACAACTTCATTTTCAAATTTGGTGCTTTTTCTAGTTTTTTTTGTTATATTTGGTTGATTAATTTGATTATGTTGAATTTTTATATATAATTCAAATTTGAACTGCAAGTGTATGGAATATTGTAATCTAGTGCTTCGAAAAATGTTATTCATGGTATTTGGTATATGTTGAGTCTCTATCCACGAACTACGCATCAAATTTACGCACATCTTCTTCACAATAACATGACGAGGCACTTGAAAAAGTGTCTTAAAATTATATAAAGTCCATATGGAAGTCGAAAATTATAAACTTGTCGAGGTGTCATGTTTCGCAAGTGGCTGTGGTAAAAATGAGAATGTTTGAGCAAGTTGCGATGAAGATGCGACATCTCCAAATTTGATGATTTTATGGAGAGTTCGTTTTGGATAGAGACTCAAACATACACCAAATACCATGAATAACATTTTTCAAGCACTAGATTACAATATTCCATACACTTACCATGAATAACATTTTCGAGCTCAAATTTGAATTATATATAAAAATTCAACATAATCAAATTAATCAACCAAATATAACAAAAAAAACTAGAAAAAACACAAAATTTGAACATGAAGTTGTAAACAGTGTAGGCGGGCCCAACAAAAAATTTGGGGTCAAAAAAACAAAAAAAACTGAAAATTTGCCGAGTGCCATCTTGGCACTCGGCAAAGACTGTCTTTGCCGAGTGCTGGGCTAGGGGCACTTGGCAAAGAATTTTTTTTAAAAAAATAAAAACATCTTTGCCGAGGGCCCTGGATCTGGGCCTTCGGCAAAGGCCCAAAACCTAAAAAACTGACGTCGGCCCAAAATCCCCAAAATGCCTCTTTTTCCCTCCGGCCCGCGCCCGCGCTTGTTCTTTACCCCCCGCCACGCCGCCCGCCCGCCCGCCACGCCGTTGGCCTCGCGCCACGCCTTCGCCCTGCCTGGCCGCCTCCCCGACCTCGGCTCCCATCATGGCGGCCACCCGCGCCCCACACGGCCCCTCTTCCACCCAGCCACCACCTTGGCGGCTCTCCTCAGAGCTGCGCCCGGCCGCCCCGGCGTCCTGCACTTCCCGCCCCCTGGCGTCCCTCACTGGGCTCCCCCGGTGTCCCTCACTGCGCGCCCCCAGCGTCCCGCACCCGGCACAGCCAGACTTGGGAAGCTGCGCGGCCGGAGCAAGTCCTGAGCGAGGAGCAGTGTGCTGCCGAAGCACCCCGTGGCCAAGGCCAAGAGAGCCGCCGCGCGCCCGCCCACACCAAGACCGAGAGCCAGCGCGCCGATCCGCTCCCGGTCGACGAGGTACGCCGCCGCTGCCCATCAATCTATAGTTGCTGAACTGCTGGTGGTGTCGCCCCAGTGGCGAAAAAAATAAACTTATATTGTCAGATGTGTATTTAGACTACTTGTGCATGAAACCTTTGAATCCTACTTACAGTATTATATCGATTGTCAAATGGAATTACACTTTGATCAGTATTGCTATGTTGTGGCCCAACAAACATCTTAGAGTTTGTTTTTTTAAGTAGCCTGGAAATATGCTGGATGTATGAAAAAAACACAAAAATACCAGTTTGAGCATGGTACTTAGTAGTCCACATCCGAACATATGTATGTAGTTCTTTGAAGAATGAACGGAGAGTGGTTAAGTAAACAGCTGGTACATAGTCGGTGCCATTACACAGCCATAGTAGGCTACTTGTACCTGAAGCTGCGATATGATATACAAAGATCAGTTCGAGCGTCATTTTTTTAAGTAGCCTGGGACTGTTCCTATATACATAGGGTGGATTCGGTAAGGGAACGACGGGTGCCTTTGCCGTTAGAAATATAACCATTCGCATGTCTTGAAAATGCTGGAGCATGTCTTAACGTTTACTAATTCCTATAGCAGTTCAGAAATGCAACTGCTACTTGTGGTCAGTTGCCCAACAGTTGCAAGTAATCACACACACATTTGCAAGATGCCACCAAGAGCTCACCGTCTGAATACAACAGCTACAGACGGGTTCTACTTGAATAGATAGTATAGTAGTACCAATGCAAACTAGGAAAACTTTAAGATGTAATTGCAGACTTGTGGTCCAACCAACATTGCTGAGGTTTCCACCTTGGGTCAGATGGCAAGCTAAAGCAACATGATGTAGTGTTACGTAGAGTTCAGGATATGCTACAGAAGAAGCATATAGATTTATAGTTGCTCTGTTTACAGCATGCAAACAATCAACAAGTGTAGAGTTTTCGTGAACCACACAAAAACTAGATGGCCACACTGAAGAATTTTCCTTAGTTTTATTTTAGTCAGCCTAAGACAAGCATGTAACTATATCCGAGTGCTAGGAAACAAATAAACAATTTAAGTTCCTTAGCCATGTTTCAGGCAGTTTCAAATTCTTGCGCAGGTCATATACACCCAAGCTAGCCCCATAGCCATGTGTTTGCTGGTTCATCATGGACCAAATGGGCCTTGTGAGTACATACTAGCTAGCTAGGACACAAATAACAACGGGTGCTCGTTTACGGCGTGTAGAGTTACTAAATCGAAGTCAAATAGCAGCAAAACTCTAAACTAGAATCTCTCATGCCCTCACTTGCTAGTGGCCAGGTTTTGTGACATTTTCTTGCACACAGTACATACCTGGAGTCAAATGCAATAAAAACTAAAGAAACCCTGAAGTGCCAATAACTGAGGAGAGCATGCAGTACTCTATTCACCCAATGCAAGTCGCAATAATGCTTGTTATCTGACAATAATCCAAACAGACAGGAGAAGTGGCATATATCTAGTGGTGGATCTAAGCTCAGGCCAGGTCTGCAGCCTTTGGTCCAAGGCCAAACAAGCAACTTAACGGAGAACATTATTGCAGAATCAGGGCTTGTATTATAAAAATAAACGTCAACGGTACAAAATAATTGAACTTGTGTGTGTTGCAAAAGCCCTACATGGAAGAGTGCAGCACACATATATGACTTATTATGTTCATTCAATGACATTGGCATTTATGAAATAAGTCAATAGTAGGCTAGCAAAGAACTCACTCGTCAATCAACAATTTTAACATGCTGAAATCATGGTTTCCAGATCTGTCGGAGGGGACCAGAGGACCCCGATCGTCTTCGTGGGCGTTGCGGGTCTGCCTGCACCGCGTCGCCTCGCCACTGCACCGACTCGACACCGCCCCGCTAGCCTGACCTCACCGGCACCTTAGGTATAACCCCTCTATCCGTATCATGGTCGTAGGTCGCGTAACCCAGTTAGGCGTCTCCCGTCCGAAATAGATACGGTCGGAGGTATGCGGATCTTTGCATATCTGCGACCGTGTCTGTTTTGGATTGTCCACATTTTTTGGACAGCCCGCAGATGTGTAGATGAGGTTAGTTTCCATGGTCCGCTCCGGTCCGAGGCAGACTTTCGGCATCACCTTCTTGTTGTTCTCTGGATACACACTCTCCCTTGCAGGACGTGTATCGGGAGAACGGCGGGGAGGTGCTACCGAAATTCTGTCTCGGATAGGGAGCGGAGCATGGAAACTAACCTCATCTACACATCTGCGGGTGGGATTAGGACCTATCCTCACCTATTAGAGAGTAGGAACACCGCATAGATGCAATGGATGGTTACATTACTATGTGCTGTATATGTGGAAGGATGGAAGACCGTTAGTGGATGTACACAGGCCGAAGAAGCAGGAGTGACTTTAACATTGAGTGGGTGAATGGGACAGATGCTTTCTTGGAACATGCATGGAGCTCGGGTGTAGCTAAAGGACATTCTAAACTTTGGTGTCCCCGTAGCAAATGTGACAACAACAGAAGGGTAGACAAGGTGACCATGGGTAAACATCTTGTGTACAATGGTTATACGGCTGGCTACCACCGGTGGATCCACCATGGTAAAGCAGATCGTATAAGAGCGGAGGTGGTGAGACCACGCCTTGAGGCTTTTGATGATGATGCCGGAATAGCAGACATGCTAGATGACACTCACCAAGCTCACTTCGCAGAAGGACGTGAGAAGGAGGAGATGGAGGAAGCCGCTAAGGCCTTCTACGAAATGTTGGACTCGGCACAGAAACCCCTTCATGAGAGTACAATGGTTTCTCAGCTAGATGCCATTGGACGTGTTATGGGGTTGAAGGCCGAGTTAAATCTGAGTCGCGAAGGCTTTGATAAGATGTTGGCCGTGTTTGGCAGCATGCTACCGGAGAAGCACATTCTGCCGAAGAACTTGCACGAGTCACAGAAACTACTTCGTATGCTTAAGATGCCATATGACAAGATACATGTTTGTCCGAAAGGGTGCGTCTTATTTAGGAAAGATCACAAGGATGCAAAGTCTTTGTCCAAGTGTAAATCCTCAAGGTACTGGAGGTAGACTCGGAGATGGCCAGAAGAGGCAGCTTATGATCCCCGCGAAAGTCCTACGGCACCTTCCGTTTGTGCCAAGGATCCAACGGCTTTTCATGACTGAGGAATCCATGAAGCAGATGACATGGCATAAAGAAGGTGTACGGTACAAGCCATGGACGATGGTGCATCCATCGATGTCGAAGCATGGGCGTACTTTAATGACAAACATCGACAAAGCGGTGAGGCTCATAATGTGCGTGTCGACCGGCAAGCAGATGGGTTCAATCCTTATGGACGGTTGTGCGCCCCATACACATGTTGGCCCGTGTTTGTTATCCCCTCAAATCTCCCCCGGCATCTCCTTTCAACGGCATAACGTCTTCTTGTCGTTGATAATTCCTGGACACCCGGAGAGTAATATGGGTGTGTACATGGAGCCTATGATTGATGAATTGATCGACGCTTGGGAGAAGGGGGTATGGACATACGACCGAGCTACAAAATCATCCTTCAAGATGCATGTTTGGTACCACTACTCCCTGCATGACTTCCTGGCGTATGGGTTATTCGCCGCCTGGTGTGTCCACGGGAAGTTCCCGTGCCCAATATGCAAGGAAGCTGTGAGGTTCATTTGGTTGAAGAAGGGTGGCAAGTATTCGTCGTTCGACAGGCATCGTCAATTCCTCCCTTCTAACCATCCATTCAGACAAGACATCAAGAACTTTACGAAAGGTGTTGCAGTGATAGACCCTAAACCGCGCATGAAGAGTGGTGCTGAGGTGCGTGCTCAGATAGATGCTCTCGTGCCCAATGAAGGAGGTGGTTTTATGGGATATGGTGAGGAACATATGTGGACTCATAAGTCCGGCTTGACGAGGCTCCCCTATTTCGATGACCTTCTTTTGCCACATAACATTGATGTAATGCACACCGAAAAGAATATCGCCGAGGCACTTTGGGGAACTCTCATGAACACTGACAAGTCTAAGGACAACGTTAAGGCTAGAGTGGACCTAGCGACGTTGTGTGATAGACCGAAGCAAGAGATGCGGCCTCCTAGTGGCCGAAACAAACAATGGAAAAGACCTAAGGTCGATTTCGTCTTGGAACCCGATCAAAGGAGGGAAGTACTAAAATGGATCAAGACGTTAATGTTCCTAGATGGATATGCAGCGAATCTGAGCAGGGGAGTGAACTTAGGCACTTTACGAGTCAACGGGATGAAGAGTCATGACTACCACATATGGGTTGAGTGGCTTCTTTCGGCGATGGTCCGAGGCTATGTCCCTGACCATGTCTGGCAAGTGCTAGCAGAGTTGAGCTTTTTCTTCCGTCAGCTTTGTGCCAAGGAGATATCTCGGACCGTCGCTCAGGACTTGGAAAAAGCGGCACCTGTGTTGCTCTGTAAGCTGCAGAAGATCTTTCCACCCGACTTCTTCTTGCCCATGCAGCATCTGATTGTGCACCTCCCGTCCGAGGCACGTTTGGGGGGCCCGTGCAAGCCCGGTGGTGCTATCCAATCGAGAGATGTCTAAAGACTCTTCGCAAGAAATGTATAAATAAATCCAGAATTGAGGCTTCCATTGCAGAGGCAAGTCTAAGGGAGGAGGTGGCAAACTTCACAACACTATACTACAAGCCAAAACTTCCTAGCAAGCATAATCCACTCCCTCGTTACAATGTTGGTGAAAATGAATGGACTCACAGCCTGTTCCAAGGCCAACTCGGCAGCGTAAGTGGATCGACCAATAAGATATTGGGAAATGAAGAGTGGCGAAGTGTCATGCTATATGTGTTGACCAACCTTCTCGAGGTGCAGCCGTTCGTCGAGTAAGTTCTCAACGAACTTGTTTCAATACGCCCTGAATATTCTTCATGCAACCCCACTGATTCTCGTTCGGACAGGGAATTTGTTCATGAGCCTGGCATCAATCAAGGGATCCTACCTCGCAGGAACATGACATCCTTCTTTCTCGGGGTGTGGGTGCGGGGAGGCCTGATTTCATTTCTTGGTTCAAACAAAAGGTAATGTCCAATTTAGCTCCCACGTTCCATATTCCATATTAATATAACGACCTATCATGCTTGAGCTTCTAGGCCCAGACAGACTCATCCATGAGTGAGGAGTTGAGACAGGTTGCAGGCGGCTATGACGTTAGGGTGCAGTCATTTACCGGTTATGACGTGAACGGATATCGCTTCCACACAACAAGATATGAGCAGACTCGGCCCAAACGGAAAACCACAAATTGCGGAGTTTGCACGCCCGACACTGATGGCCTCGACTATCATGGTAGAGTTGAGGAAATCTATGAACTCTCATTTCATGGTCACAAACATAAACCTATCATGTTCAAATGCCACTGGTTTAATCCTTGAGAAACGAGACGGACCCCTCATCTTGGGCTAGTCGAGATTCGAGAAGATTCCGTCTATCCAGGAAAAGATGTCTACATTGTGGCTCAACAGGCCGTGCAGGTGTACTATACGCGATATGCCAACCAAGACAAAGCGGATCTTAAAGGTTGGGCTATTGTGCACCAGGTGTCTCCACACGGTAAACTACCTGCCCCAAACGATGACGATTACAACTTCAATGCAAACACATATGATGGACAGTTCTATCAAGAAGATGGGCTACCAGGCACGTTTGAGATAGTCTTACCCGAAGCGATCGAAATGGAAGTAGACAATGAAACGGAGGATGATGAGGTTGATGGAGATGTGGTGCAAAATGCCAAGGACATAGAAATGCTTGACCGATTAAGGCTAGTCAATGACGACGAAGACAACATAGAACCTTTAGATAGTGTAGCCCATTTGGACAATTTTGACAGTGATGACGACACCTATGATCCTAATCATGAAGATTATTCCTAATACATGTAATACTACATTTGTTTTAGTTTGTGTTTTCTTTATTTATTTTGAATCTATTTCTAATATATATACTAATAAGTCTTGTTCATTCTTTGTGATTGCAGGTGATGGCGAGCAGCCGTCCACGACGTGAGACGGCCTCTCTTTACGGGAGACCACACCCTCCCATTTTAGACGAGGGGTCGGGGTCAGGGGTAGCGTCCACAGGAGGTCAGAGGAGGACCAGGGTCAGGAGGAGGAAGCGGACTCCTTCCCCGCCACCTTCAGACGAGGTGATGGAGGAGGAGCACGTGACGGCCATGCTCGAGGACGAGGACGTCTAACAGACTGAGGACGAGGCAGCCGAGGGCGAGGCCGCTGAGGGCGACAGTTCTGCTACCCCGACTGTCTACCAGCGAGGTCCCACGAGCCTTCCTCAACCTCCGCTTCCTCGCAACCGGGCACTGATTCGTCCTATGGCAAAGAGGTAAGTAACTATAGATGTTATCACAACTACTTCATATGATAATGTTGGAAATCAAAAGAGGAACTGATAAATTTTCTTAATCACTTGTGCAGGGCCTGATTGGTTTTGTCGGGTGCTCCTGCACGCTCCCCTGCGAGCATCCTTGGTGTTTTGTGCAGGAAATGGTACCCCGGCCTTATGAACGTGTCCGAGGACGTGGGAGCCGGCCTACACGTGGGACAGGTACCAGTTGGCCCCTGACGATAGGTACCGCAACAAGCAGGAGCGGGTACTGGCGGAGTTTTGGGTAAGTCTCTCTCGCACAACATTTTCATTGGGCAAGTCTTTTATTGAAATAATGAATGGATACATCAGTTTTGTATGCAGAGGTATTTCAAGCCAGAAGAAGGACTTGAGGCCCGGGCGGATCAGGCGGCTGCCGTCGCCTGTAGGAAGTACGTCACCGACATGCACCACGAGGCGCGCGTGCAGGCCCATAGAGACTACTACGCCATGGTGTTGAAGCAGTCCATCAGCAAGCCTGATGCAAGACAGGTGGAGCTGTCTCGGGCCTAGTACCTTGAGGTAGATGAAAAACATTAATAATGATTCGTTTTGAGATTAAGTCGGTTTAATTTTATCTTTTTCTATGTCAAATAATCGATGACTTGTAGGTGATTCCCTGGTGGTGCCGATCCCACTCCGTGTGCTGGGAGATGATCGTGGACAGGTGGTTGTCCAACGACTTCACTCAGAATCACGCAAGGCAGCAGGACCAGTGTCTGCTGAGGCGAGGTGCTACTCACCATCAAGGCAGCCGCAGCCTCCCCGCCTACAAACAAGCATATGTAAGTGATTTCTTTTATCTTATTTGACCCTGAGTTCTGCCTTATTTCTCACCATCTTGTCGTCTTACTCGCAGGAGGCTGCACACCCGGGCGTGGAGGTCTCGGAGTTCTCTGCGTGGGCTATGTCCCACATGGGCAGGGCATCTTCCTCTATCTCCTTCGACCCGTCTGCCCCGCGCGAGGTGTACTCCGACCCGACCGTGCACACTAAGGTCCAAGAGTACACCTCAAAGGTGAGGGAGGTCCACGGGGAAGATTATGATGTGCGCACTGAGCCCATTGATGCAGAGACCATCATGAGGCTAGGAGGAGGCAAGAAGCATGGGCGGCTGTGGATTGCAGATGGCGCCATCGACTCCACCACTGTTCCCTCTCTCGACGTGCTCCGAGCACGGAGCACGAGCTCCAGCCAGCCCATACGCCCACGGCCTACTCCGTCACTGCAGCGGGTCGACGCTCTCGAGATACGTCCTGTTTTACTCGTCGTACGTTCATCTTTGCACACCTAAGTTACATTTGCATTACTTAAACATTGAAGTTTGTATTGCAGGCCGAGATGTAGGCCCAGAAGCTTGTGGTCGAGGCTCAGAGCGCGCAGCTACAGGCCCATAGGGAAGCGTTCGTGGCCCAGGAGAGGAGGATGCAAGAAATGGAGGCCTTCATGCGGAGTGTCCAGCAAGGGGGTGTACCTTTGCCGTTGGCAGCTCCTCCACCGCCTACTTCTATAGCCACTCCTGTAAGTATGAAAGTTCACTCTTACTAGATGCTTCCTTGACATACAACCATGGTTGACATACAAACTTACTAGATGCTTGACATACAAACTTACTAGATGCTTGACATAGAAACTTACTACATGTTTGCACTAGCTATGACATACAACCATGCTTGACATTCTCAATTTACTATATGCTTGACATAGAAACTTACTAGATGCTTGCACTAGCTATGACATACACCAATGCTTCACATAGAAACTTACTAGATGAATCTCACACATGCAACCTCTTATCCTTTTTGCAGCCTCCATCGGCGGGTTCGAATAACCCCGCTCATGTGTCACCGAATGATGGAGCCTTTGCTTCACCATCGTGTTATAGGCCGCCTTTTTGAGGAGTTGTGCTTCGTCATGTGCTTCGACTTGAGCTTCACTTGTGGTTGTGACTTGTGCTTGGACTTGATGGACTGTGGTTGTGAATTTGTGACTTCTGGTTGTGATATTTGACTTGTGGTTGTGATATGTTGTTATTTGAGTTGTGGTTGTGATATAATGTGTGAAAATGGTTTCGTTGTGATATATATGTGATTATTGTGATGTTTGTGATATATATGTGACATGTGATATATATTTGAGTTGTTTGTGTCAGTGGAATGCAAAAAAAAATTGCAATTTCGGTTTATTTACCGAGTGCAATGGTCATGGCACTCGGCAAAGCTGGGAAACTTTACCGAGTGGCAGGACATTGCACTCGGCAAAGATTTTAAAAATCTTTGCCAAAGATTTTAAAAATCTTTGCCGAGTGCCAAGCTAGGGAGGCACCCGGCAAAGAGCTTTTTAAAAAAAATAAAAAATGTCTTTGCCGAGTGCCTTGCCACCGCGGCACTCGGCAAAGAGTTTTTGAAAAAAAATAAAAAATGTCTTTGCCGAGTGCCTTGCCGCCACGGCACTCGGCAAAGAGTTTTTGAAAAAAATAATAAAAAATGTCTTTGCCGAGTGCCTTGCCACCGCAGCACTCGGCAAAGAGTTTTTGAAAAAAATAAGAATGTCTTTGCCGAGTGCCCTAACTGTCGGCACTCGGTAAAGGCGCCGTCAACGGAGCAGCGCCGTTGACGGCTGCGTTTCTTTGCCGAGTGCCGCCGTTGGCACTCGGAAAAGGATTTGCCGAGTGCCCGACAAATGGCCCTCGGCAAATAGCCTATTTGCCGTTAAATTTTTTTCCGATGGCTCTTTGCCGAGGGCGGTACTCGGCAAAGCCTTTGCCGAGGGCTTTTGGGCCTTTGCCGAGTGCCCTAGGCCCTCGGCAAAGAGGGCGCCTCCAGTAGTGTCAGCTCCCCACTAGCCTCCAGGAAGGCCACGCCCAAGGTGGCTTCTTAAAAAAAATGGAGCACAGCTATATGTATAGATCTAAACTATGCAGATTGTGTAGACCTGTACCCATAAGATTACTATCATTAGCGGAGTACCTCGCATAGGACCCCGGCTCCCCACTAGCCTCCAGGAAGGCCGCGCCCAAGGTGGTGTCTTAAAAAAATGGAGCACAGCTATATGTATAGATCTAAACTATGCAGATTGTGTAGACCTATACCCATAAGATTACTATCATTAGCGGAGTACCTCGCATAGGATGACATTGGATAGCTGGCTAGCTGATACAATACCACCCTACCCTTAGCTCTGAGTCACCCTAGAGTGCATGCTGAGGATGTAAAACTTAGTCTTCGGCTACAAGGAAGCAATGCGATTCTTGGAAGTGCTAGAGTCTTAGCTCTACCTCCATATGCACTGCCTCCTTCTTCCTATGAAGATGTGGTATATTTCCCTAACTAGCTCACATTTGAACCCCGACTACAAAGGAGAGCATGTGGTGTGTATGTGAAGGTCATGTGAAACTGGTTACCCAACTAAGTCCTTAGGGGGATCAGCAAGGCATCTCCTTCAATAGGAAAGATGTTTGTGTGTGATTTTGATCTGAAATTTTCTTTTATATCATCTAGCTGGGAGGGGTCTGCAACGGATGCTAGGGTTCTTAGGTCAGCCATGCTTAGAGGATTCCATGTGCCTCATGGCAAATATTATCTCATTGATAGTGGATATGCTAACACGTCATCCTTCCTATCGCCATACCATGGTGTTCGATACCATTTGAAGGAATTTTGGTGTGGACAACAACGGCCAAGAAATTATAAGGAGTTGTTGAATCATAGGCATGCCATATTGAGGAATCACATAGAGAGAGCAATTGGTGTTCTTAAGAAATGCTCCCCTATCTTAAAAGTTGGAAGGCATCACCCTATTGAAAACCAAGTGAAGATATACCAGCTACAGCAGTGGTGTTCCTCAATCTTATACGGATGCTTAATGCGGATTAGGGTTGGTTTAATCACCAAAGAAGCAACATATCTCCAAAACATTTTGTTGATCTCCCTGAAGGTGACAACTACTACAGTAATGATGTGATGTCCCTTAGCAGTCAAGTAGATGATGTAAACACAGTTAGAGATATGATAGCGCTAAATATGTGGAATGACTATAGTCATAACTCGTCCGAATAAATGTGAGTATTAACTGGTATCTTATGAAATATTTTGCTTCTGTATTTTCTGTCTTTTAATCCCTGATTCTTCTATTTGCATCATGATATTTTTGCATGTTTAAATTTGATACCAGATTTTTAATTTGTATTTGCAGCAACAATGTTTGGAAGAGGGTCTCCGAGGTTGAATTTTATCCAAGTTGTAGCTGTCCAAAGAAAGCCATCTCCAAAAATTTCAAGAGATCAAAAGAAAAAGGCATCGCCAAAAGGTATGTCATGTTTTCACTTTTTTTTGTCTGGTTAAATGCACATATGGGCTTCTCAAGATCAGTAGGTTGGTAGACTAAACACATATAATTATTTGTAGCTTTTGTGTGCTTCTCTATTCCAGCTGTACTTGATCGTTCAAGAGCAAGTTGGAACACAGGACTTGAAAAGGCTTTGGTTAACCTACTACATGATCACAACAATGACTGTTATAGGAGTCAGAATGGGTGGTTCATAGACACATGGAACCGAATCGTCAAATCATTCCATAAGAAGTTCCCCTATGTCAAATTTACAAAGGTTCAAATTCAATACAAAGAGAAAGAGCTGAAGAGGGAATATAGAATTCTAAAAGAAGCAAGAAAACAAAGCGGTGTGTCATGGGATCATAAGCTGTGCAGGATTGAAGGAGATGAAGCTGTTTGGAAGAACGTCATTACTGAGAGATTTTTTGTCTCTTGCTCATATTAATTCTGGTTAAATTCTTAAATATAGTGCTTTCTTTAGTCTCATTTATTTGCTAATTACTTTTCATTCTTGTATTCAATAAATAGTCTCATTGTAAGGCCAAGAAATTTTAGAATAAATCTTTCCCATTGTTTGAGGCTTTAGGAGAGCTATATGATGGTATGTTACCATTGCCAAATCTTTATTTTCCTACCAACCAAACAAGTTGTATTTAGTTCTCCTAAACATTAGTTGACTTCACTTTCTGATGTAGGACATACTGCTGAGGGGACCCTGAACTTCATATCCATTGTCCCTTCTCAAGTTCCTGTCACACAGCCTTCTCAAGCTGCTCTCACAAAACCTTCTGAAGCTGCTCACACAGCCTTCTCAAGCCACTCTCACATAGCCTTCTCAAGCTGCTGTCACAGAACATTATATGGGCAAAGAATATGAGAATTTCCCTTTTGACTCTTCTATACACAATGGTGAAACCGATGACGACGACTTGAGGATAGTGGAACAACCAGTTGCAAGCTTATTTGTTGTGTTGTGTTCCTATGGTGCCTCCTCTTCTTTTTCTCGTGCTGTGTTTTTGTTTGATCCATTGGTTATTGCTTCCTGGTGATGCATGCCATGGACTAACTACTGAAACACATGAGGAAGTCGTGTTCCTGTGCTGCCTCTTATGCCGTGTAATTTCTATAGGTATTGGTCTAGTATGTTGTGATTAGTGAATGTTTAATTTCTTTAGACATTGAATCTTTAAGTAGCATTGAGTATCCGTAGAAAGTTGTTTTGCAACAAATCCCTATCAATTACTTCAAACTAAACTCTCAGTGAGCTACTCTTTTGCAATGGAAATTGTTTCCTGAATTGCAGATGTTGTCTCACTATCTCACTAGTCCTTGATTGATTTAACTTTAGTTTATTTTTGTATAAATTCTATGTTAGCCAAAATGGTTTTGGTCCGTTGGCTAAATAGATAATAGATAGTTAGATTCCTAATTATCGTGAGTTGAGTACATGGGTAGTAGAAGTGTAGAGTGGAAAACAGATCAGACACCATTAATTTAGCTGAAACTTCAAGCAGGAGGTCCAGATCTAAATGTAGAGAAGCAGGTGTACATCTTTGAACAGAAAACATCCTCCTGACCTCGTAATTATCTCTCTGCTTTGCAGATGGTATTTTTGCACTATTTAGATAATTAGATTATAGATAGACACTTTTGAGTTTTATCTCTTGTTTGTGGTATCTCATATGAGTACGTATTGCTTATAAGTAGTTCTTGTGCTTCTACTTTTACCATTTACAGTCTGTTCGCTTGTTGGTTTCAGCCAGCCCAAATCAGCCAGCTAACAGTGTTTTTCTCTCACAAAAAACCAGCACCAGCACCAGCCAGCTCAAACCAGCACCAACACCAACCAGCGAACAGGCCCTTAGAGACTTACAAGTAGTTTTGGTGCAATGCATTGTACACTAAAACTTTGATTTTGTTTATTGGCCTTAAAACATACATATCTGTGTCCCTAAATAAGTACCTCTAATGTATCTAAGCATGATCTTTTACTAAAGTGATGACCTTTCCACTCAATAAGTTTACCTTTTTCCACCCTATTGTTACGAATAAAAGGAGACTGGAATGGGTAATGGTATTGAGGCCCAATGAGGACTATATATAAAGTACACGAGGGACGCAGGAGGGAAACCCTAAACTAGGAGATTACAATAATACCCTTGACCATTATACCTTAACACCCCCTCTCAAATACAACATGAATGCAATAGCGTTGCATTTGGAAAGTTGACACTATGCACTAGACTTGAAAAATAAAAGAGACTAAATACATCCAAAATCCAAAATAGAAGATGTCATCGAAGCGTGCAACTCTTGAACAATGTCGATATAGAAAATGATCCCCTCTACAAGAGGGTACAACCTACATAACATGTACTCTAGCAAATACCTCAGGTCTTCACAAAATAGTACTTCAACTCTTCAAATATGAACCTTGCTTTGGATACTTTTAAACTCGACGATAATACAGAGATGTGCCAAATCAAGCCAAAGGAAGCATAGAGAGATTACTGCTGCAAGACGAAAAGGAGTAGGATAGATTGATGATGACGAGAAATAGAAGGCCATTGATCATGAAGTGTAGCAAAACGGCTATGAAAGAGACCATGAGGGTATAGTCGAATAATGATGATGATTAGCTAAATTAATGGGACTCAGCTAACCAAACAAAAAAAATAGATTGACTGATCAAAAAATACATGGACACACACGGCTAGGATGAACCATGATGTGTAAAATTGGATTTGGATGGAATCAAATGTAACACAGGAATGGAATTTAGAAAATAGGCCTCAACACACCATAGGAGCAGCAAACAGCAATATCATAGCAACAATCAATGACTACTTGGATGGAAGCAGCTCAAGTAGCAGCACGCAGAATACAGATATTGGAGAGGTGAAAGCAATGGACTAGGAACGAGGAGAACTGTGATGGGTGAGACGGCATACAAGTAGAACAACCGTGACTGACTGCCACACTGCAACACTAAGGGCATGTTTGGTTGCTCCCTTCTTCCCCATCCTAGTTCTACTCATGCGCATAAACACAGAAAGAAGTCATTTGGTTGCTTTCTTTTTACTGTTCGCGATGACTCAACCCATGCAAATATACGGCTCTGTCCTGGCTCCGCAGAGAAGGCCATTCCGAGCTTCACTCGGGAGCCCGGCTGGGTGGATGCAGCGAACGAGACCCTGGCCCACACATCAGCCTCAGATAAATAGTCAATGTATTCGCTCATACAATGAGCGAAACATCTTCACAGTCATTGCATTCTTAGTACTTGTTGACATTTGTGAGTGCAAATATAATATTAAGGATTCCGCAATCGCATAGAACATTAGTGTAGCATTTTACTAGAAATATTTCATATATCGTTATTTATATTTTACCACAGAAAAACAATAGAGTAAAGATTTATTAAATAACAACAAAGGAGTATTTTACTAACATACCAACATAACTAGAGCAAGGGGTAATGGTAGGATTTATGTAGAATGACACACAGGGGATAAATTTATAAAGATAATATAAACTAATTAACTTAGGAGATCAACGGGTGAGGTAGATTCCTATGATATTCTTATTACAGGATCAAAGTATATATATACCTAACTATAGCTAAGACTCACTCTACTCTTGTGCACTTCGGGACGCCGCTAGACGGTAGAGCACCTCAAAAGATAACTCTACATATGCGACTACAGTCATATAATTTAAGAATCTGCTCAACATGTGGTGGACTATAGAGGATAGACGGGGCTGTCACCACCCGCTGCTACCACACAACTAGGGAACATGGTGCACTCACAGGCAGATCATCATATAAGCACTATGCTTCCACGAGACTCGGCTACTTAGCCCAATCGATAAACTAGCAGGCTAAGCACTCTATGAACCCACACACAAAAGTAAAGATAACCTTAACTAAGCAAGATACATATTCAAAGTAAGTATAGTCATAAGAATGATATAATGATAACAAAGTCTTATAAGATAAATAAGTGAAGATACAATGGCTTTACCGTGCCTCCGAGACTGGATCTGAAACCTGAGCATGAGCCCAACTTGACCCTCACTCCTGAGCTACTAATCTACTACATTGGAGAGCTCTAGATCTAATCCTCTTGGTATGCCTTGATATTGATCTCTGATGGATTTCTCTAGAGATTGGAGATTGGAGAGATGCCTCAAAAGAGGGTATGGGGGGCCTTAATAGGAGAAATCAGGGGTCCTGTGGGCCCATGAATCCATGGTAACATCAAATCTGAGCCCTCGATATGAACCGACCTTGAGCAATGGCATAGATTGAATCTAGGAGGCGGTGGAGAACTAACATACGAAGGAGAGGCTGACCTATGGGACCCACAAGCTGGCCGGCCTAGGGGTTGGGCCGGCTGGCCCACTACTGACACCATTTGGCCCAATCTTCGGCGATAAGTCTTCTAGATGATTCTAGAGTCTTCTTAGGTCGGTTTCGTCACGGATAAACGTGATTTGACCTGACGATTGGGTCCACCTTACTTGTTTTCTGGATAAATTCTCCTGCATTCATAGATTCACCAAAACTTATGGAATTTATTCGTTTAAACCGCTATACATATGTTTGGTGATTGAATTAAGTATATATATGCATGATATGTTGATGGTTTATGATTGACATTAACAACCGTCAACAGTACTGCATCCGCAAATACAACCAACCAAATACGTTTCTTTTTAGGGTCACTACATCCACTCAGCCTACCTTCACTCATCTAGGATATACGATACAACTCTATGAAATCTCAATGGAGAAACCAAGCACACCCTAATTGAAGCAACGGACCTGCAATTGGAGGCAGCGACAGGCAGCGAAGGATGGGCAGCCAAGGATGCATCCTCGATGAGGGCAGGGCCCAACTGGATCTGGATGAAGATGGCAGGTCCAACAATTAATGTACGTGCACGAGGACAAGCAGTAGCACCGATAGACAAGTGTATCTAATCCATGAACAGCACCACCAGAGCAGAGTGTACGACATGGCAGAGTTCGGGCAGATATCGCGTGCCGTAGCAGACCAGATGACACTACAGAGGCCGGGCAGACATCGGATGAGCGCCGAGGGACGACGGGCGGGTGTTCTGGCAGGCGGACACCAAGCTGATGCCGGGCGGACGAGCGGACGCTCAGGCACGGATAAAGACGGAACGAGCGGAGAAGGTGAGAGCGGAGGAGTCTGCGAGGATGCGTAGAGGCAAATGAGCGGGTGACGGACACGCCCCCCTTCTTCGTGTGGACAGCGCGCAGATACTTGGCGAACGGCGCATGCACTCCCTCGACGAGCGGTGCGCAGATGATGAATCCTGGTCGCATGGACTGCAACCGATGGGCGACGCGTGCGGACGGCGCATGGAAAACTCTAATGGGCCAGCAGTCTGCACGACGTCCAGGCGGATCCACAACAGCTGGATCTGCGAGGCCCAAGCCAGGCGATGGAGAAGTGCCGCACGCGAGAGGCGATGATGGCCCACAGACAGTGGTTGTCATGACCCGATCATGACTTGTTCAAATTCATCTTCATCTTGAGCATCATTTGCATTTCAAATTCAATTTGAAGACCAAACTGTCAAGAAGCTGAATAAAACTAAACACTGCATATTTTGGCGGACCATTTGTCATTTTGAGGGAACTTTCACTGGAACATTTGCACAGTCAACCAGCTATTAGAACCACTCGTGCACTGACAGATCATCCATCGAATTGACGGACCGACCATCAAATCACCCCATGCAGAAATATGAGGTGTTACCTGTGAAAGCCAGCAAATCACTCAATTCACTTTCACTGTCTCTCTCTCTCTCTTGTTCTTCACTCTCTCTCTCCCTACACTCTCTCACACACTCAAGCAAAGAGAAGGAGCAAGAGGAGAAGAGGGGGAAGGATTGGAGGTTGCCATCACCAGCAAGGAGGCATGGATTTCAACTTATCCATCACTTAGAGTAGCTCAGCATCAACCCCTAGTAGCTCTTGGTAATGATGAATCAAGCTCAATGCACAATTTCATGCTTCACATTGCCATTCACATAGAAATGACCACCATTGACCTAGGAGATGATTGCACACAATGTAGGTTCATATGACTAGCTAGATATGTTCCATAGTGTCCTAGAAACACACCCTAGCAATGGATTGCACATGCAAGAATTATAGATGAAGATCACAATTTCGAGATGCACTTTTCTACACTACACAACGTTTCATGGATCATCCGTCGATTTGCTGGAACATTCTATCAAAACGTATGCCTAGCCAAAACACTTAAGCATTTTGCTCACTGATTTTACGAACACTCCATCCTCACCATAGAATGTTCCGTGAAATCATCCACTGTAACACCTCGAGTGTTACGAGCTTGCTTAGCACCTAGGTTAAGGCTTTGGAGAATCTAGCAAAATAAATTTTCAAGCTTTAAGATTTTACAACACACGTGAAATAAAAATCCTAACAAAAAGAATAAAATAAGTAGTTTTAATGGTTTGGTACAGAAAATAATTTCTGTAACCAAAAATAAAATATGGCTTGTGTATGGCGCTTATGTAAAGATGATGAGCAAATAGTGAAGATGAGAATGCAACATTAATTTTGGAAAGTGAATATTGTTAACTAGTGTTTTTGGGAGCTCAAAAATGGAATCCGAAATTTAAACTAGAACTTTTTGTGGAATCAGCAAAAAGTTGAAATTGTAGTTAAAGTGTCATTGTTGGTGAATAATATTGGGCAAAATGGTTAAATAGTGCTTAAGTATTTTGCTCCTATGGGTTAGTATGAAGTATGGACTATTGCATAAAATACTTGTTGGTTGGAATTGATAGGGTTTAGGCCCCTTAAAAATTGTGACAAAAGTGCTAATGGTTGTTTAGTTCTAACTAAACTCTTGCCCTTTCTAAGTCTAAGAAGGGAGTAGACAATGCCATTTTGGCATTTAAGTTCTAACTAAAATGCTTAAACACTAGATCCATGTTTTTGTATGGTTGGTTGCACCATAATGAGTATCTTGGCATGGTGTATTCATGGACTAGTTTGGTTTTGCGTTGGCGTTGAAAAAATTGCCCCAAACTTTGTTGAAACGCGTTGTAGACCATGTTGTTAGCGCTCTGTTCGCGAACCGGCATTCAGCGTGAGGAACTCATGTTGGCACCTCCCTATCTCCCTCTCTGGTCGCTCTCTGGATGTGAGGTTTGCTTCGCCAGCTAGGTGTTAGTATCGACTTTGGGTTCATGGAGTTGGTTGAGCCTTCATCGAGTTAGTAAGTAGTTTTTGGCATGCTTTAATAACCATGCATGTCACCGATTTGGCCATTTGGCCCTGTGGGCACGGTCGCCTCGCACGTGTGCGCAGCTGGCGCCGGACTTGGCCTAGGGCTGGTTGCGGCCTATCCCTATAGGCCAGTGACGCGCCTCTCACCTCGCCTTGCCCTCTTGCTGTCCAAGACGCGCCGAGCCGCTATGCCGCGGGTAGGGCCGAGGCGAGGCTGCGGCTGCTGTCGCTCGGTCATCATGGCGTTTTCCCCCGCCCTCCAATTCACCTCGACCGCTATAGCGCTCGCCCTACACTAATCAACCCACCTACCACGCCCTGATCTCGACGCCGTTGCATGGCCTGTTGCGTCGTGACACCGCGCTGCTCCTTGCACGTGGCCACGCGTGGGCACACCTTTATGGCTCCATCCGAGCACTAACCGATGTGCCTCCTGCGTCTCGCTCGTGCGGTCATGTCCCTGCGCTGCCATGCCCTTATTGAGTCTTGGCCGGGCCGCTTAATCCGTCGCCACTCTCCGCAACGTGGCAGTGGCAATGCACCCTTACCTCTTCCTCCATAATCACTAGGTCATCGCTTCTCAGCCCAATTCCTCGTGCCAGTGAGTAGCATGGGAAGTTATCTAGACACCCCCATTCTCGTCAGGCCCAGTCATGGTCTGTCTGTGGCCAATTTCGGTTTTTCCTCACCGCCGGACACGAGCTCTGCCGTGACCAGGGGTTTGGGGGTAAGCCACAACCCGAAGGTAAAAACAACATTAGTTGTGTTTCTGGACTTGTCTTGATCCCCTCCAGCTGGTGCTCGTGTCAGTTTGGCCCAGGCTTCTGCCAGAGGTACAGCATCGCATCGGTGTCTGCCTTGGAGCAACGCCGCACGGTGCGGGCGCACGTGGCCAGGCTTCCTCGGGCTTTCCCCGTTTCAACCGGTGGCATAGCTGGCTTCGTGGTAAGCCATTTCTGCTTCCCCGAAACCTCTATCATCTTGTGAGTCCATAGGTTCATTGGAACGGCTTTGCCGCCGATGCAAAACGTGCTGACCCAACCACCGCCATGGTCGGCTATGCTGCAGTGCCTCTATAGGTCTCTAACCGCCGTCTCTAGGAGCACGACGTTGTAACTTAGATGCTCAGCCATCATAGGGTACCGGAGACCCTTGCTGGTGGTCGGCGTAACCATGGTTTGCCGACGGTCATCGCACGCGGTGGCATCGGGGACTACCCCATTGTGAAGATGGGAGAGTTCGGGGACTGGTTTGCAAAAACCGATGCCGATAGGAATAGTGCGCATAGTAGTTGTAGTAATATCTAAAAGCTCGGGGGCCTTTTTGCAAAACCGCCACCGTGCATGGGCCTCCCAGCCTTGGGCCGTGGTGGGCCGTCGCGACGCGCGCACAGTCACACCCCGTGCTAGGCTTTTGGGCTGAATTAGTAGCCATTGGCCCTTTTCTTTTCCTAAAGCATTTTCTAATTTAGCTTCTAAGGTAAACTTGTAAATTCAATATAAATTTGTGTATTTGACCAAAAATTATGAAACGTATTTTGTAGGTTCCTAAAATCATAATCTAGCTGTTAGTGTGTTTGGTTCACATAGCTCTAAAATATTTCAACGTTGCTCTAAACAGTTTAACATGCTTTAATATTATTAAAGTATGGGCTTGTAGGAATTATTGTGATAAATTGGTGGTAGTGTCAGCTCTGAAACTTTCATAGAAAATTTCTAACATTATTAGGTGCTCACTGTAATTTTTGTAGCTCCATAATAATTAGTTTGCTAAGGTAGCTAAATGAGCCCTACTTGAAATATATATATATTTAATTAATAAAATGCCAAAACACCTTGGGATTGTAGAACTAAAACATTTTCTGGAAAACGATGCCTTACTCGACCACGTGGATACATAGCCTAGGGCGTTAGCCGTTAGAGCTAGCTCGTTAGCTTATGAGGCATAATCGTATTTTTAAGAGTATCGGTTGTTGTTGATTAATTACGCCTCTGCGTTGCATCCACGTATATAATAGGAACAACGACAGATTCCATAGTCATCTGGAGTAGCAGAAAGGATGGTGCCTGTAACACCCCGGGTTTTAGTCATGAGTTAAGCAGCGAAATTGGACTTAAGTAGGATATATCAAGAAATGATTATGATCTATAGTTCATAATCTGGAAGTAATGATGAAGGTATTGAGGTCAAACCTATGAAAATGAGCCCCAACTTGGACTCGGACAATACATTTTGCTTACATGTGGACCCTTGTTAAGATTATGCAAGTGTAATGTTAAACATGCTTATTTCATGTACATTACATCAACATGCATCCATCTTGACTAGTGGAAAAGTTTCATGAAGTTTGGAATCAAGAAGTCACATGAAATGATAAGTTATAACCTTTCTTGAATTGCTTCATTAGGTAAATAGAAACATGGGATGTCGACCAAACCTTACAACCTTGCTCAAACAACTCTAATTCAACTCATGAACAAAAGTCATGAAGGGTTCGTGTTGAGCAACTGTCAAGAAAATGCTTCTAAGTGTGGGAATGGCTAAAATTGTCTTTTTCATGGTATGGTTTGACCTGTGTTGACCAACTATTTGGAGTGCTTGCATGGAGTTGGACCTTAAATAAAAGTTGAAGTTTGAATGGAGTACAACAAACTTTATTTTTGTACCAAGCCCTGATTCAACTGCTAAGTGGCTCAAACAGTGGCCTCAAGTTTGGATGCAGTGCTATTTTGGTCTCTCAGAAATATTTCTAAGTCCCTGATTGACAACAGCGAGTTGACATGTTTGTGAATTTTTATCTTCTAAATTTGTGTGATAGCTCAACTAGATTTCTTAATATGAGTTGAAGTACACTTTGTGCTAGAGTCTCATCAAGTTTGGAGTTCATTTGGATCTTCGAAGTTAGTTTCAAAATCAGCTAAGACTAATTGTTTCCAGGAGTTAACTGAATCTCGGTTTTGGTTTCGTGTACCCTACTTTGGAGAATTGTATCTTCCTAACCAAGCTAAACCAGTCCATGATCCTTTAACCAAAGTTGCAGAGCAAGATGTGCACAACAAACTTTGTTTAAGGGTCATGAGCTAGTTTGGTCCCTAACTTAGTTAAACGGAGGCCTCAAAACTAAACCCAGTACTATTTTGAGATATCAAAATTTTGGCTAAATTTGAGATTACAATGTTTATGATGATTGGCATCTCGCGTTCTCGGATTTTTGTTAAACAACTCAAGGTGAGACAAATATAAAAGTTGGAGTTTACATCTTGGAGAAGGACATACAAAAAGTTGGATCAAATTTGTCCATATTTGGACCAAGTAATTGGAGCACAAGCAGTGCAAGGCTTAACCCTTGATTAGTAGTGATGAGGACATCAACACCGATCATACATCCACGCCGTCCACGCCGACACCTGCTGGTCCTATTACTCGTGCTCGTGCTCGAAAACTTAATTATCAAGTGAGTTCCTTCTTGAGCTCTTGTCCATCCTGTTTAGATCTTGGAGACACGTGCACTCTTGTTTTGATTAGGAATCAAGGAGAAGACCGAAAGGGAAAAGGACTCGCGTAGGCTGGATTCGGACTGCAGTACACCTCCAACTGGCGACGGTCGCCACGGTTACATACGGAGTCGGATTGGGGTGATTCTGGACTTGTTGGAAAGCTAATAAAGTCTACTTTCATACGGATCTGACCTCGTACTCATACCTGCTCAGAAGCGGCGTCAACAGTCCAAAAATCACCGAGAGGTCTATTCTGTCCAGGGTGCTGCGCCACCTTAAGTTAGCCCAATGGGCTTGTATCGTTTAGAGTCCAGTAGGGACGCATCCTAGGGTTGGAGCACGACCCAAACTCTCTTGTGGTCGTCCTCCACACGTCATATACCCCTTAGCCGCCACCAGGAACACTTGGGTTTTGTTTAGATCAAGTTTAGCCATCGCTACTTGCTTGTAGGTAGTAGCGTCTTGATCCAATCGCCCGTCTCCTTGTCTTGAACCCCACTCATAATAAGATTCAGTGTGAAACCTTCAATTTTATCTTGCAATTTCAGTGCTTGTTTCCTCATTCTTGCTAGTTCTTCGATTGCTTGCAGGACGGGAGCCCTAGGGGCTGGTTGTCGTGCTCCACAAGATCATGACAGCCTTGGGAAGTGGTGTATCGGTCGCTAAGGCGCGGTCTTGGAAGGCTGTAGTCGGGCCGTGAACGTTATCTCCATCCACCAATCGAGTTATCTCACGCCTCTCATCGAAAGATCGACCACAAACCCTCTTGGGTTCATATCAATTGGTAATCGAGCAAGGTTTATCGGTGAGAGACTTCCAATCCTTCACTGTTTTATTTTTCCTATAGTCCAGAAAAGCCAAAAAAATAGTAGATTAGTCTCCTGCAATCCTATAGACCTTTGAGCCGTGGCTAGTGCTACCTAGTTAGGGCTTGTTGAATATTCGGTTGCATTGGGTGTGTCGGATTGCTGGTCTTAGTTTATTCCCTTAGAGTTTCGAGTTCTTGTCACTTTCCTATCACAACACGCGCTATCATATAGTCTCTCTGTTGGCCGAATCCAAGTAGGGTTTGAAGTTTGAATCGGACAAGGAATCGGCTGTTCCTCTCTATTGGCCGAATCCAAGTAGGTTTTCAAGTTTGAGTCGGATCAAGGAATCGGTTATTCCTCGCTGTTGGCCAAGTCCGAGTAGAATTGGAAGTTCCAATCGGACGAGGAATCAGTTCACCCTGTGCTACAAATATCAAACTAACCACGCAGCAAGTATTCATATCTAAACCAGTGGCTTACTCTAGAGAGAGAGAGAGAGTTACTCTTTGGGAGTGTTCTTGTTCATATAATCAGTTTTGAGTGCCCCCTAAAAAAAATATATATATATTCAAAAAAAAGAAAGAAAAAAAAAAGAGAAAGAAGCAAAAGAAAAGAAGAGAAAGGGGCTGATCTTAGAGATTTTTCGTTCACTTTGGGTGGTGTGTTGTGCTCTCCTTTGTGTCCAGGCTCGCGTCTCTAGCACGGTCTAGACTAGGACCAAAGACAGATCACCGCCGGTTGAACGATTATTCAGCTTGCTTTTGTAACTAACGTGGTGCTAGTTCGTTCCTTGTTTCAGCCCACCTATAGCTCCACATATTCTCAACTTGATGGGTCTCGTCTTTGCGGCACCGATACACTTCATCCATTGCGCAGACTTGTTGGTAGACGACCCTCCTGTCGAGCACGGTAAGAACTGGTAAGAACTTGTGTAACAGGTGGAGAGTGAGCGACTTGCTGTAGCTACATCCTAGTAGTTGTAGGGCTTTTATTTCTTCACTTGTCTTCTTGTTGTCTTTGTCTTTGAACCATGCCAGGGTCCAACGAAGATAACCAAATTCCACATTCGCCTCGCACAAAGGGCGTCATACAACATTTTGAAAGGAAAGTGAAGCTGCACATGGAGGGACTTGATAATGACTTGCAGGTGACAAATGACAAACTTGGGCGGTTGGAGGCTACAGATTGCCGCAAACAACAAGCTTGCAGAGGTTTGGAGAAGTCCATTGCTAGTGTGGACAAAAGCCTTGTCTTTGCTCTGTGAGGCGTTTTGATGACCTCCACAACAATGATAAAGACAAGCATAAAGAAGAAAAGAAGGAGGAAGATCGAGAGGATGGTAGTTATGATGAAGAATACACAGGTGATACTGAACATGATGATCGAGACACTCGTGATCAACGTCGCCTACGTCACAACCGTAGAGGTATGGGTGGCCACCGCCGACGCGAGGTACACAATAATGATGATGCTTTCAATAAGATTAAATTTAAAATACCTCCTTTTGATGGTAAATATGACCCTAATGCATACATTACTTGGGAGATTGCTGTTGATCAAAAGTTTGTATGCCATGAATTTCCTGAGAACACACGTGTTAGGGCTGCTACTAGTGAGTTCACAGATTTTGCTTCTGTTTGGTGGATCGAATATGGCAAGAAAAATCCTAATAACATACCTAAAACTTGGGATGCGCTGAAACGAGCCATGAGAGCAAGATTTGTTCCATCTTACTATGCCCGTGATATGATAAATAAGTTGCAGCAATTGAGACAAGGTTCTAAAAGTGTAGAAGAATACTATCAGGAATTACAAGCGGGTATGTTGCGTTGTAAATTAGAGGAGGATGAGGAACCTGCTATGGCTAGATTTTTAGGTGGGTTAAATCGGAAATTCAGGATATCCTCGCCACAAAGAATACAATAACGTAACCAAACTGTTTCATCTTTCTTGTAAAGCTGAACGGGAAGTGCAGGGACGACGTGCTAGCGCAAGGACTAATGTTTTGCAGGGAAAGCTAGTTCATGGCAGCACAAGCATGTCTACAACTTTGTCTACACGCACTCCTACGCCATCATCTAGTGACAAGACTCGAGCTGCCCCCACCAATTCGATGAGCGAAGAGCAGTGCAAAAAGCAGCTGCATGAGTACTTCATCCGTGGCATCGACATGTAGAACAAGCAACATACAATGTCATCGGTGCAAGGGATATGGCCATATGATGCGTGATGCCCAAACAAGCGTGTTATGATTGTCAAAGATGATGGTGAGTGTTCATCGCTAGTGCATTTTGATGAAGATACACTTGCATTGCTTGTGGTGACTATGGGGTAGTGAGGAACACATAGAAGAACACATTAATACAGGTGACGCGGAGCACTATGAGAGCTTGATTGTACAATGAGTGCTTAGTGCACAAATGGAGAAGGCGGAGCAAAATCAGCGACACACTTTATTCCAAACAAAGTGTGTCATCAAGGAGCGTTCGTGCCGCATGATCATTGATGGAGGTAGCTGCAACAACTTGGCAAGTAGCGACATGGTACAGAAGCTTCGCCCTCACCACCAAACCACACCCCCATCCCTACTACATCCAATGGCTGAACAACGGTGGTAAGGCAAAGGTAACGAGACTTGTGCGAATCGATTTTGCCATCGGATCATACAAAGATATTGTTGAATGTGATGTTGTGCCTATGCAAGCTTACAATATTTCGCTAGGTAGACCATGGCAATTTGATAGAGATTCGATGCATCATGGTAGATCAAATCAATATTCGTTTCTATACCATGATCGAAAAATTGTGTTGCATCCTATGTCTCCCAAGCTATTATGCAACTGATGTTACTACTAAGGTCGCAAAAGCAAAGAGCGAGAGCAATAAAAATGACAAATCTATTATTGATGACAAAGATGAGATAAAATTGAAAGGACGTTGTATGCTTGCTACAAAATCGATATTAATGAGTTCAATGCATCCACCTCTGTTGCTTATGCTTTGGTATGCAAGGATGCTTTGATTTCATTTGAGGATATGCAACGTTCTTTGCCCCCTCATTGTTGCTAACATTTTGCAAGAGTATTCGATGTGTTTCCCATTGAGATACCGGCGGGCTGCCACCAATACGCTGGATTGAGCACCAAATTGATCTTATCCTGGAGCATCTTTGCCCAACCGCGCATCGCCATACAGGACCAATCCGGAAGAAACGAAGGAAATTCAGCGACAAGTGCAAGAACTACTAGACAAAGGTTATGTGCGTGAGTCTCTTAGTCCTTGTCTTTTGTTCCGGTGATTTTAGTGCCTAAGAAAGATGGAACATGGCGCATGTGTGTTGATTGTAGGGCTATTAATAATATCACCATTCGATATCGACACCCTATTCCACGATTAGATGATATGCTTGATGAATTGAGTGGTCTTTGTTGTGTTTTCAAAGGTTGATTTGCGTAGTGGGTACCACCCGATTCGTATGAAATTAGGAGATGAATGGAAAACGCTTTCAAAACTAAGTTCGGTCTATATGAGTGGTTAGTCATGCCTTTTGGGTTAACTAATGCACCTAGTACTTTCATGAGATTAATGAACGAGGTTTTGCGTGCTTTCATTGGGAAATTTGTTGTCATCTATTTTGATGATATCTTGATTTATAGCAAATCCATGGATGAACACCTTGATCACTTACGTCTGTGTTTTCAATGCTCTACGTGATGCACGTTTGTTTGGTAACCTTGAGAAGTGCACTTTCTCGCACCGATCGAGTATCGTTTCTTGGCTATGTTGTCACTCCACAGGGAATTGAGGTTGATAAAGCCAAGGTGGAAGCTATACAAGGATGGCTGTACCCACGACGGTCACACAAGTGCGGAGTTTCCTAGGACTTCTTTGGTTTCTATCGCCGTTTTGTGAAGGACTTCAGCACCATTGCTGCACCATTGAATGAGCTTACAAAGAAGGGAGTGCCCTTTTCTTGGGGCAAAGCACAAGAGCACGCCTTCCATGTCTTTGAAAGATAAGTTAACACATGCACCTCTACTCCAACTCCCCGATTTTAATAAGACTTTCGAGCTTGAATGTGATGCGAGTGGAATTGGATTGGGTGGTGTTTTGTTACAAGAAAGGCAAACCTGTTGCATACTTTAGTGAGAAATTGAGCGGGCCTATTCTTAATTATTCTACATATGATAAGGAATTATATGCTCTAGAGCGGACATTAGAAACATGGCAGCATTATTTGTGGCCCAAAGAATTTGTTATACATTACGATTATGAATCTTTGAAGCATATTCAGTAGTCAAGGAAAACTGAATCGTAGACATGCAAAATGGGTTGAATTTATTGAATCTTTTCCTTATGTTATCAAACACAAGAAAGGGAAGGATAATATCATTGAGATGCATTGTCTAGGAGATATACTTTCTTTGAATCAACTTGATTACAAGATCTTTGGGTTAGAAACAATTAAAGACCGATATGCTCATGATGCTGATTTTAAAAAGTGTTGTTTTGCATTGTAAAGATGGGAAAAGCGTGGAACAAATTCATCGTCAATGATGGGTTTGTGTTTAGAGCTAACAAGCTATGCATTCCAGCTAGCTCCGTTCGCTTGTTGTTGTTTGCGAGGAAGCGCATGGAGGTGGCTTGATGGGGCATTTTGGAGTGAAGAAGACGGAGGACATTCTTGCTAGTCATTTCTTTTGGCCAAAGATGCAACGAGACGTGGAGAGATTTGTTGCTCTGCACAACATGTCAAAAGGCTAAGTCCCGGTTGAATCCACACGGTTTGTATATGCCTCTTCCTGTTCCTAGTGCTCCTTGGGAGGATATTTCTATGGATTTTGTGTTGGGATTGCCACGGACTAGGAAAGGGCGAGATAGTGTTTTTGTGGTTGTGGATCGATTCTCTAAAATGGCACATTTCATACCATGTCATAAAACCGATGATGCTACAAATATTCTTTGATTTGTTCTTTCGAGAAGTTGTTCACTTGCATGGTATGCCAAATACAATTGTTTTCGATCGTGATGCTAAATTTCTTAGCTATTTTTGGAGAACTTTATGGGCCAAATTGGGGACTAAGCTTTTATTTTCCACCACTTGTCACCCCCAAACTGATGGTCAAACTGAAGTTGTGAATAGAACTTTGTCTATTATGTTAAGGACTATTTTAAAGAAAAATATTAAGATGTGGGAAGATTGTTTACCTCATATTGAGTTTTCTTATAATCGTTTCGCTGCATTCTACTACGAAGATGTGTCCCTTTGAGATTGTTTATGGCTTGTTACCACGTGCTCCTATTGATTTAATGCCATTGCCAAGTTACGAAAAGTTGAATTTTGATGCTAAGCAACATCTTTGAATTGATGCTAAAACTACATGAAACCACTAAAGAAAACATATAGAGCGCATGAATGCTAAGTACAAATTTCTTTGGAGATAAAGGTAGAAGGAATTGATTCTTGAACACGGAGATTTGGTTTGGTTGCATTTGCGAAAGGATAGGTTTCTGAATTAAGAAAATCTAAATTGATGCCTAGAGCAGATGGTCCTTTTAAAGTGATGCAACGAATAAATGAGAATGCATATAAGCTTGATCTTCCTACAGATTTTGGGGTTAGTCCCACATTTAACATTGCAGATTTGAAGCCTTATTTGGGTGACGAAGATGAGCTTGAGTCGAGGACGACTCAAATTCAAGAAAGGGAGGATGATGAGGACATCAACACCGATCATACATCCACGCCGTCCACGCCGACACCTCTTTGGTCCTATTACTCGTGCTCGTCGTGCTCAAAAAAACTTAATCATCAAGTGAGTTCCTTCTTGAGCTCTTGTCCATCCTGTTTAGATCTTGGAGACACGTGCACTCTTGTTTTGATTAGGAATCAAGGAGAAGACCGAAAGGGAAAAGGACTCGCGTAGGCTGGATTCGGACTGCAAATACACCTCCAAGCTGGCGGACGGTCGCCACGGTTACATATGGAGTCGGATTGGGGTGATTCTGGACTTGTTGGAAAGCTAATAAAGTCTACTTTCATACGGATCTGACCTCGTACTCATACCTGCTCAGAAGCGGCGTCAACAGTCCAAAAATCACCGAGAGGTCTATTCTGTCCAGGGTGCTTTGCGCCACCTTAAGTTAGCCCAATGGGCTTGTATCGTTTAGAGTCCAAAGAGGACGCATCCTAGGGTTGGAGCACGACCCAAACTCTCTTGTGGTTGTCCTCCACATGTCATATACCCTTAGCCGCCACCATGAACACTTGGGTTTTGTTTAGATCAAGTTTAGCCATCGCTACTTGCTTGTAGGTAGTAGCGTCTTTGATCCAAATCGCCCGTCTCCTTGTCTTCGAAACCCCACTCATAATAAGATTTAGTGTGAAACCTTCAATTTTATCTTGCAATTTCAGTGCTTGTTTCCTCGTTCTTGCTAGTTCTTCGATTGCTTACAGGACGGGAGCCCTAGGGGCTAGTTGTCGTGCTGCACAAGATCGTGACGGCCTTGGGAAGTGGTGTATCGGTCGCTAAGGCGCGGTCTTGGAAGGCTGTAGTCGGGCCGTGAACGTCATCTCCATCCACCAATCGAGTTATCTCACGCCTCTCATCGAAAGATCGACCACAAACCCTTGCGGGTTCATATCAAGTAGCTAACACTATCAACTTGGGTCCTAATTACCCACTAATCTGTTGCTCTAATGGCTGAGCATCCTAAATACAAGTTGTAGAGCAGATCGAATGGAGCAATTTTGTTTCAAGGTCCATAGCCCAGTTCAGCCCGTAGCTAGACTAGAAATGGCCTCCAAGTCGGGCTGAACCACACAAGCCAGGTGTCCGACGAAATGCCGACGTGGACTTCATGCTCGAGATCGCGCCCCACCATGCCGACGCGCATCCCACCTCCTCTGCCATGCCTCTGTGCCCTCCAGAAGTGGATGCCCTAGCTCCTCCACTCCCTCACTCGCTCTCCCTTGCCTCTGCTCGCTCCCTTCCTCGCTCTGCGCCAGAGCGCGAACATGACCACCATTAACACCAAGGCAGAGCTCAATGCCTCCTATGTCTCTCTTGCCTCCATGCTCTGCCGCTCCCCACTGACCATGCCACCTCCTTCCTCACCTCGCATCGCGCCTCCCTAGCTCCTCGTCTCGCCGGCTCCGCCCCTGCAGCCCGCTGTTGCCGGAGCACCGCCTATCGTCGCGACCAGGCCACCTCGACCTAGCATGGAGCAAGCCGCGAGCTCCTACGGATGCGCGTAGTCCTAGGCGAGCCCCCTGGCACTCCCCGCCGCCGCTGGCTCCTGCTGGCCAAGGCCAGCCGGCCCCAAGCTGTGCTCTGCTTCGTTCCCGTGAGAAGAAGGCGAAGGACCTCGCACAGCAATAAGGAGAAAGGGAAGGGGTTTTCTACAGAAGTCATGACTCAATTGAATAGTGACTAGAGGGACCTTTTCGTTGGAATTTATTTTCGTCGAAGTTCGGGGTCCTCGGTGCAAGTTTGTTTGTCTTTTATGGCTAAAATTTTGGAAAATCATAATAAATCATAGAAAACTCATAAAATAGCAAATGAAGACTTTTTGGAATCCTTGAGAGTATATCTATGCAGTAGAGTCATAATATGATATGTGTTAGTAGAAAGTTTTTTCTGTTTTTATTTATCTATGTTAATTAGGGTTTTCTAGGGATAAATGCATATCTAAAGTTGTGTTGCTCCAATTGCTGTGAAAATTTTATGGTAGGCTACTGATGCTATGTGTGTGCTATGATAAAATTTTATGGTCATTGGATGCAGTATGATTGATTTATTGATTTAACTTGTTTATTTCTTGATAAATGATTTTAAATAAGTTATAATTTTTATGAAGATGCAAAAATGGAAAAGGTGGTTCCATTACCTTGGTATTATATTGTTGTGTCATGTTGATACATAATATGGCCATGTGTTTACTGAAAATAGTGTGTTTTAGATTTATCTTGCTCTCACATGTTTTCTAGCATTAGCGATTTGTCTTTTTTGTAATAATTAATCTATAAAACATGAGTATGTGAAATTTGTGTAGTAGCCATGTTTTGATAACATCTACCACTCATAAAAGTCTCAGCCCCAAACTAGTTGTTCTCATATATCACTAAAATTATATATATGTTTATTGGGAAAAAGGATTAATAAAAGCATAATTGTAGATAAAGCTTGTAATTGTATTTGGTGATGCTTTGAATGATTGGGGTTCAATAAAGTGTTGCTAAGTATGTTAGTGGTGGTTGAAGTTCTTGATTGGCTCCTGTGTGCATGTTCTTTGTTAGCAAAACAAGTGAAACATCAAATTGTTACATTCTGAAATGGCTGCATGTGCATATACTTAGAGTTGATTGCTTATGCTTGATCTTGATTGTATGATTACTAGGATTAGCTTATGCTAGATGTTTCCTTAAAGTAGCTTAATTTGCATGCCTCATTGGTGAATGCTTGATGTTATTTTCTTGCTACCTTACCATGATAGGCCTGTGCAATAATTAGTTAAATGACTTTCTCTCTAGTGCTTAAGTCAATATGATGTTACCTTGTCCTTGCCTTTGTATGCCTGTTGCAATGCATCATGAGTTGTTTTCTGTGCATTCATACATCTACATTTTTCATCTCATCTAGGTACGCTAGATGCACCACGTAAAGGATGTGATGTTGGAGCCGAACCCGAAGATGGAGTTTGGTGAATCCATCTAGAAGATAGAAGGACTAAGCAAGTGCCGAGATGGGACATGCTCGCCAAGCGAGTGTCATCTAACAAACACTAACCTAGTGTTGGATTCCAGGCAAGCTCTGGAGCATTCTAAGCCTCCTATGTTTTACAAATATCAACTTGAGTCCTTTTATGTTTGATGCATTAGGTTATAAGAGTTGATTGGAACCATTTGATGCATATAACTTCCTTGTCCAGAAATATACCTTGAACCCTATGTAAGTCCATGATCGAATATATGCTTAGCAATGCTTAGACCGGTAGAAGTCAGGTGATTTCCTATCACCGGCAAAATATAGGTGGATACCAAAGCACAGTTGACTATACTGCTATCGTGGAAAATAACCATGTCATGATGAATAAACGGAGACCGAACGGGATCTAGTGATTGAGAGGCAGCAGGACATGGAGGTCTTGTGTGCATGTTATATCCCGTATGTGTCGATTAAGAACGGTACCGTTGTTGGTGAATCTATCGAGATTGAACGCATGCCTCTCACTTAGCTGGCTGGATAACTCGTTTCGACCACAAAGCCAAATAGCTCAACTCAGGGTGGGCCCCATTCTGTAAAAGTGTGCGCTCTGTATGGCAGTAAGGATGTGTGGGGAGCCAGACATGAGCCCAAGGGCAGGCCAGGCCTGAATGTCATGCCAGCTGGTCGTCCCTGATTGTGCGGCGCTTATCGAACCCGCAAAATGTGGACCTGAGTTATACCAAAGGTGACTTAAGACTACATTGGCGCAGGTATGTCTGGGTTTGTGTTAGGAATAAATTCCCAGCTGGTTGAAGTCGATTTGAATCACTGTCTCTCCCGGATAGTGAGAAACTCTGACTCACACCAACATTGTAGAAACTGGATTATGGAATATGATGGTTATGATGAACATGGAATTATTACACCGGCTATGGTTACTATTGTTATGCTACTAAATGATATACCACATGTTTGACATAGGTTAGTTGCTAATCTAGGGATGAATATCTATAATTAACTTGATGACTGAATTATAAAATATATAGCTGAATTAGTGGATTTTTATGCAAAATATTGTCAAGCTAGCTCCACCTACACCTATAAAGCCTTGCATGATCCTTGGTGTCACTTTATTTTTGATTTATGACGGGTAAGTCTAGCTGAGTACATTCGAGTACTCAGGGTTTTGTAACACCTGTAGTGTTACGAGCTTGCTTAGCACCGAGATTTAGATCTAAGAGAATGTACCGACATGATTTTCTCATATTTTAAAATTTAACTTATATTTAAAAGTGTCAATTTTGGCGAATTATATTGAACAACGGGTTAATTAGTTCCTAGATGTTTTGTTTTTATGAGTTAGTATGACGTATGGACTAGTGCTTAAAAATGTATGATGGCAAATAAATAGCGAATGGCTTATTTATTTGATTAAGCATGAAAAATAATTTTTATAAATAAAAATAAAATATAACTTGTAATTAGAACTTAAATAAAAATTTGAAGTGCAAGTTAGTAGTTAAAATGCAAAATAGTTAAATAACACACTGTTGTTTTGGTTCTATTGTTTGGTTTGATAGACGGTAGTGTGGACTTCTAATTGGAGGACTTGCTTGGGCCTCAATCGCGATCAATCGCAGCACTTGCTTAGTTTTAAAATTCGTGCGCATCACTACTCACCGTCGAACGGCTCGGCTTGTAGTCACCGCGTGCACTGCCTGCTAGTCGTCTGGCTGACGTGGTGCTCCACCCACCGCACGAACCACCTACCAAGCCATGCTCGATGTCATCGTGTAGCCTACTGCATCACGACATCGCGCTGCTGTGTGCGTGTGGCCGCACACGGGCACGCTTTAATGCTCTGCCGCTCTCTCTTCCACGCACCCAAGGCGCCCATGGTCACACCACCTGTTGCCGGCCCCTTTTCCCCCTCTTGCGAGTGCGTGTGTGCCCTCGGCCCCGCATTGGACCCATTGCTCCTCGACGCCCATCTCCTCGCTGCGTCGTGGACCTCCAAGCTGCGCTGCTCTTCTATGAGCTGCGCCATCACCGCGCCTCCTGCCGTCCGTCGCTGACCCCTCGCTCGTGCACAGGAGTGCGCTGAGTCCGCACTGTCCTGAGCTGGACTTGTGGCTCCACTGCGTGGCCGCTACCTTCGCCTGTTGTCATGCCTGCTGCCCCGCGGCACCTGCCAAGGTCGCGCCCGCCGTCGCCCTAGTCCAAATCACCGAGGAGTCGAGCCTTGCCAGTCAGTTCGTCCATGCACCTCCCTACGCCGCTCCACCTCCATGCCACAGCCCACTGCGTTTCCCCATGCCGCATCCCCGCCATGGCCACACCACCGCAGCATCCCCGCCATCGTCCGCGCCAGGTCCGCCCGGTGCCGCAGCCGCCCGCCTGGCCGGTGCCGCCGCAGCCGGCGTGGCCGCCACCACGGCTCACACGGGCATTTTGCCAGGGGCTGGCTCGGGTCTTGCCGCGGCTAGCCCATGGTCGCGTGGGCTCCCGTGCCCCTCACCGGCGGGTTTTCGCCGCTGTCGTGCCTTCCTCGGCCGGGATTGACCACCGGTCAGTGCTCCCTGTCCGTGCTCTTCTTTGAGGATGATGAGGAGGTGAGAATTAGAAATAGGAACTTTTCCTTAGGTCCAGATGCGCAAAACGAGACTCATAAGAACAGTAGCGTACCAAATAGATAGAAGCATGGGGGCGTTTTTGCAAAACCGCCAGGCCAGTTTGGGCAGGCCGCCCGTGGGCCGGCTTGCTGGGCCAGCTTGTGGCCGCCGCACCTGGGCCACTTGCGCACGCATGCTAGGCCAGCCTGTGGCAGCCGTGCCTAGGCCACTCACGTCGCGTGCGCGCCCTGTCCCCGCGCCAGGGCCGCTGCCTGCGCGCCTGGGCCGCCCGCGCGCCCGTTGGGCCGTCCTATCGCCGCTACGCCACGGGCCGCTCGCTGGTCTGGCCTGCTGCGCGCGTGGCCACTCCACGCGGGCCGTGTTGGGGCTGCTGGGCTGCTTAGCGATCGTCAGCCCTTTCATTCTAGAAAACAATTAGCTAATTTAGTTTCAGAAATAAACTTATAAAATCAATATAACTTTGTGTAGTTGTCCAAAAATTATGAAACTAATTTTGTTAAGTTCCTAAAATCATGATCTATCTATTAGCGTATTTGGTTCATCTAGTTTTAAAATGTTTCCAGGGTTGCTCTAATTATTTTAATGTGCTCAATAGTGTTAAAATGTGAACTTGTAGGAATTTTCGTGATCAATCGGTGATAGTGTTGACCCTAAAATTTTACAGTAAATTACTAATATTATTAGCTGCTCACTATAATTTTTTGTAGCTCCAGAATAATTAGTTTGCTAGATAGATAATGATGTCCTATTTCGAATATAGTAAATCAAATAAATGAAATAAAGAAACACCTTGGAATTGTATAACTAAAACACTTGTTGGGAAATGACACATTTCTCGATGATGTTGATACGTAGACTAGCACGTTAGAGCTATCTCGTTAGCTTGTGAGGCGTGATCGGATTTCTAAGTATTTTGACTGTCGTTGATTATTTACATCTACGCATTTGCATCAATACCTATCATAATAGGAACGACGGTGGATCGATGGTATCAACTGGAGTAGCTGAAAAGATGATGTCAGGGATCATGTCACGGAAATGGAATGCTAACTTTTGGTTATATTTTACCTAGCAAGCCCTGGTGCATAACCCCTACTTTTCTGCACTTTAAATTATATTTGTGCATTAAGTTTCAAGGAGTTGAATGAAACCCACTTGCATATATATATCTTTATCCTGTTAGTCTTACTAGTATGACAGGATCGTGTAGATTGCTATGTTACAGGACTCCGATAGAAGTCGAGTGATTGCCTGTCACTCGCTAGAGATAGGAAATATATTATTGTTGTTACTATATTATTATCACTCATAATAAAATGGTGAAAAGGAAAAATGGAGACGGAGTAGGAATATGGTATGGGTATTGGTGGGTGTAAGAGGTTGTGTCCTGCGGCCAACAGGGCATAGCTTGGTTACACTTTTTCTCTATCTGTATTGGTTAAGGACCGGCCGTTGCATTGGGTTCTAGGCAGGTCACAGACTTATTATCCTGAACACATACTAGTGTATGGGCACAGGGAAGGCTTGTTACTCTCTTGTCATGGGTTCTGGCTCTTTCCAGACTGACTTTTAGGGTGGTTTTTGGGTGGAGGTCCTTGCACTGCACTAAGTCCAAGACTCAGGGGCGGGGGCTTGGAGTCCAAGTTTGGACGGGGACCTAGACCCCGTGACTAGAGGGTAGTGGGTTGGTCCTGCTTATACTTGGGGTACAAGCAGGGCATGTGTTTTGGGGTACCCAGCTCGGCACATTGATTCACGAATCGCCGGTCAATCCGGTACGGCTTGTCTACAGTCTAGCAACGTAGTAAGAACTAGAAGATAAAAGATGGTAAAATGATTCTGATTGCTTACCACCTGTTTGAAAGTAGCACATGTGCTTACATAGAATGGTTAGTTAATGAACTAATGCTGATTGCTAATAAAATTGAATATAAGGACACACGCTTAGTAATGCTTCCTGCAGATGCAATAAACCCATAGCCAGATAGCCTTGCATATCCTTGGAGTCTTTTCTTTCCTCCTGTCGGGTAAGTCTTGCTGAGTACAATTGAGTACTCAGGGTCTTATATCCCCCTATTGTAGGTGACAGGCGGATGCTAGAGTTGACTCTTGTGTGTGGATTCCTCCTGGTGGGCTCAGAGAGGATTCCTTTACGCTGCGATCATAGTTTTTATTTATAACTCTCACTAAATATTTTTATAAATGGAAGTTTATAATCCGTTGTCATAGTGTATATCTCAATGTTGCATCATGTCATGAATAGATATTTATTTCCGCTGCAACTCTTATCACATGTTTATATTCCGCTATAAATTAAATTGTCATAACTCTGATAACATGATCATATTCCATTGTTATAACAATAAATATTATACTCTGATGTTGCATGAAAAGTGATGTAAGAAATGGCTAAAATGTTGTAAGCTTTATTCTCTCATTTGTGATCCTGATGGAAAAATGTGGATTTTTGGGTTCTCCCCTGGGGTGTGCTCTATGGAACAGCGTAATTTGGTGTCCTCCCTTGAGTACTTAGTGTCTAATGGAAGACGAGTACTCCTAGGAGGCATTAGATTAGGCGGTTCTACCACAGGTGGTATCAGAGCATAAATGATGAAATAAAGCTTCAAAAATCTTTCCTAAAATAAAATTTGACAACAAATTCTTTTTAAAAGAATAGGATGTTTTTATGCGAAGTTATATAAGTAGCCCTATTACTATGGTTATGTATCCAGGATAGATGGCACTCTACTAACTTAGGTAGGCTTAATCAATTTTTTCTGCAGGTACACTGACCCCGAGCATAGTCCGATAGTATCGACTAGTTACAGGGAGATAACGATGTGCCAAAAATCTAAGAACGGTTGCCCATTATGTTGGCAACAGTGGAAGGACGTATAGGACGTGCATTCATACATATCCTGTTTGTGCATTGTAGTGCCTGCATTGCTTGCAGATACACTCTCCATAGGTGTCACATGTGTCGTATTGTGCATGACTGACTCGTTCTTGTTCTGTAGTTATTTCTGCACTATGGCTTCGTGCTCTATGTTCATCCGTGGTTCACACTGTCGTGACCCATGTCTCCCCATGCTCTTTTCTGCGCTCTAGTCAGACACTTGCCCTGTAGTCGTACTAGTCAGTAATGGCCTCGGACATCGCTCGCCTCGAACGCACGAAAAAATTGGTCGATTCATTCGTAGTGATCCACACAGGAACAGTGGGTGGACTGCGCCAGGACCACTGATCGCTCTGCCTTTATAAGCAGGGCCTGGCTTAGCCATTGGTACCACCACTCGGCGCACTTTAGCTCATCTAGCTTTTCCTTTGAGCAAGCTTTTCGCTCAGTCCTTCCTCACAACTATCGCCAGGGATGGTAGGAGCTTGGGTTAGTAGTTACTGCCTGAATGTTGAGGGTTTTCCCAGAATCCTACATGCCACCCTGCAAGAACTCAGAGTCAAAGATCGTCCCAAGTATGAGGGCCGTGAGTATGAGAAGCATGGCACCGAGCGGTGTGAGGTTACTGTCTACATTGGGAAGAGTGAAGAGTTCCCCGACATCATTGAAGCTTGAAATGTGACCGCAACCGGGTTTTGCTTCATCGACACCTACCAGGTTGTGGCCCACAAAGCTTTGCGATACCTTTGCTAGATATATGAAGAGCCCATTGCCCGTACCCCCATGAGGTTCTTTCCACCTTTGGAAAAGAATTGATGGGCATGGAGGGCTCGCATGGTGGCTTTGTAAGGGCGGGATGCACAAGAAGACAGTCCAACCATGGTGCACTTGACCATTTACCTGCTTGCTCTAGATCAGCAGTATGATCGGCAAGCCTTGGAGCTGAGGAAGTGCCTCAGGTGAGCCGAGGAAGTCGAGATCTTCTCTAGGGTGCTCTAGGTGTAGCTCGCCAAAGTGCATGCTAGTACGGCAGCCGCTGAGAGTTGGGAGACTGCCATGTTGGAAGCTCTAAAGGAGACTGAAGATCGGCATGCCCATCAGCTGGGTGAGGCCTATCTTATCACCAGGGCCAAGTGGAGGATGCTGGCTACTGAATGGCAGGATCCGTTGATTGTGGAGGGAATCCCTATCCACCTGCCAGAAAGAAGGAGAACTGGTGTTGCAGTGCCGCCAGCACCTCCACCCTCGGAAGTGTCAGAAGTAGAACCCTTGATTCCTCTCACTCAGCCTTTGCCCAGAGGGGAGGTAGATCCATAGCCAGGGCGGTAGAAGAATCCACCGAGCCCAGGAATGAAGATGAGTGGTCCAGAGTAGATTAGTTGCCTTGGGAAGGTGTACCCGTAGTAGTAGTGCTTCTCGTCGTTGTTCTCTAGTACTATACTCTTGCTGTTGTTTTTCGTCCAAAGTTGTTGAGATCGTCTGCCCATAGGGAAGGTGATGTGTCGAAAATGGGAGAGTGAGTGTCTGTGTTGCACCAGGCTAATGACGTTTGGAATATGCATTCATCTACCTTAAGTTTCGTTAGAAGTGCTTAGGGTTTTCAAGGATGATATTAAGAGGGTTACAAGAGAAGTTATCATTCTGATGCCAGCAGACCAGCCATGATTAGAGAACATAGGACATTGTATCGACTAATTGTGGATGTCCCAGCAAAACACTTGAATCTCTTTAAATCCAATCCGTTGTTGGATTTGAATTCCTTGTTCCTTGTTGCAAAAGGAACCCTTGTTGTTTGAATCTTTCCTTGCAATACTCCTCTAATTCTATGGTCTATGACCCCACTGCCTTCATTGCGTGTAAGTTGGTAGTAGTTGCCTAGTTAATAGCTTATGGAGCCACAACGAAACTGAGGGCCCCCTGTGGAACAGCTGCCACATGGTGACGCTGCTCGGCACGCGCTGGTATCGAGGTTGTTGACCAAGTACCTTTACCAAGTTACACCGCCGTACTGTTTTTGCTACAAAATATTTCCTTGGAAATATTCAGGTGTTCAAACGGGAAATCCACAACGGGTTGATGAAATAGTGTTCTCTCAAGGTAAGCAAGAGAATGTGGTTTTGGAGGAAGAACGTAGGACATGGTCTTAGTCCACATGAAAGACGGATGTGGTCAATGAAGGGAAAGAAAAAGAAGAGTACTAAGAAAAGTTAGCCGTGGGCGGTTGGGGTGATTGTAAAAGCCTGAGTGGATGTCATGTCCCAAGTCCTATGTCTAGCTTGACCGTGCTATGCATGCTGGGTTATTTTGCTGCGTGCCCTGCGAATGCTGTCTGTGTCGGGTCCATTAGCACCCCATTCTCACATGGCCGCGGCATCGTGCCACACTCGCCGTCTTCGTGCACTATGCGTTTCTCTTTTCCACGACATCTGGTCGGCTCTCGACCCCCATGCCCTCGCCCCCGTACTGGACCCCCCCCCCTTCCCCTCTCTTCCTTCTTCTTTTGGGGACACGACCGCCCGCACTCCTCCCTCGTTGAGTGTACCCTCTCATCTCCCCTCCGCTCGCTTGCGCAGGGAGTGCACCATGGCCATGTTTATCCCCACAGCATGAACCATCTGTGTATCCCATCCACGCCATCTCCACTTCCGATGCATTGTGTTCCACCTCCGTTCAACACTATAAGATGCCCTTGGCCTTGCTCTTCTTCTCCATTCCCATCCCCTCGAATCCGACATAGAGCTACGAGATCCAGTCGTCATTGTGGAACTAGGTTCGTCAGTCCATGGTGATTGTGTAATCCAAGAAGAAGAAGGATCTGGTTTTCGAAGAAGTTCAAGTCTACCGTTGGTTAGTTCGATCTTAGGGTTCACAATGTTTGACTTCTTAGTCTCCTATTTCTGGATCTGTTGGTCATACGCCATGTTTTGGATAATCATTATCTTATTATTTCTCCATTGCCCTCATCTATCTTTACTTCTGGATTAAGTCTCGGTTGTATTAGGTTGTTCTTAACCATGTATCTCTAAATCCCTATGTGGTTTAGTGTTCGAAGTCATGTAATCTTTCGTGTAATTTCTGATCTACAAAATGTAATCGCGTTTCCCCTCTTCTGGTTCTTGCTCCGAATCTCAGGACGAGATTCTTTTTAGGGGTTGGTTGTAACATCTCTGGTGTTACAAGCTTGCTTAGCACCGAGATTTAGGCCAAAGAGGATGTACCGAAATGATTTTCTCGGATTTGAAAATTTAACTTATATTTAAAAGTGTCAATTTTGGTGAATTATATAGAACAACGGGTTAATTAGTTCCTAGATGTTTTGTTTCTACGAGTTAGTATGATGTATGGACTAGTGCTTAAAAATGCCTGATGGCAAATAAATAGCGAATGGCTTGTTTATTTGATTAAGCATGAAAAACAATTTTTATAAACAAAAATAAAATATAACTTGTAATTAGAACTTAAATAAAAATTTGAAGTGCAAGTTAGTAGTTAAAATGCAAAATAGTTAAATAACGCCCTGTTGTTTTGGTTCTATTGTTTGGTTTGATAGACAGTAGTATGGACTTCTGATTGGAGGACTTGCTTGGGCCTCAATCGCGATCAATCGCAGCACTTGCTTAGCTTTTAAATTCGTGCGCATCACTACTCATCGTCAAATGGCTCGGCTTGCAGTCGTCGCGTGCACTGCCTACCAGTCATCTGGCCGATGTGGTGCTCCGCCCACCGCACGAACCACCTACCAAGCCATGCTCGATGTCGTCATGTAGCCTGCTGAATCACAGAATCGCGCTGTTGTGTGCGCGTGGCCGCACGCGGGCACGCTTTAATGCTCTACCGCTCTCTCTTCTACGCACCCGAGGAGCCCATGGTCACGCCGCCCATTGCCGGCCCCTTTTCCCCCACTTGCGAGCTCATGTGTGCCCTCAGCCTCGCGCTGGACCCGTTGCTCCACGACGCCCATCTCCTCGCCGCATCGTGGACCTCCAAGATGCGCTGCTCTTCTCTGAGCCACGCCTTCGCCACGCCTCCTGCCGTCTGTCGCCGACCCCTCACGCGTGCATGCTAGTGGGCTGAGTATGCATGGTCCCACGCTGGACTTGCAGCTCCACTGTGCGGACGCTTCCTTCGCCTGCTGCCGTGCGCACGAGCGTGCCTGGGCCCGTGTTGCCGCGCCGCTCCATCTCCAGTGCCCATTGCCCCGCAGCACCAACCAAGGCCACGCCCGCCATTGCCCTAGCCCACGTCGCCGAGGAGCCGCACCTCGCCAGTCAGTTCATCCGCGCACCTCCCCACGCTGCTCCACCTCTGTGTCGTAGCCCATTGCGTTGCCCCGTGCCACGTCCCCGCCGTGGCCGCACCACCGCAGCATCCCCGCCGTTGTCCGTGCCAGGTCCACCCGGTGCCACAGCCACCCGCCTGGCCGGTGCCGCTGCAGCCGGCGTGCCCGCCACCACAGCTCGTGCGGGCAGGCTACCGGGGGCTGGCTCGGGTCTTGCCACGGCCAGCCCGTGGTCGCGCGGGCTCCTGGACCCAGACCCCATGACTGGAGGGTAGTGGGTTGGTCCTGCTTGTACTTGGGGTACAAGTGCGGCATGTGTTTCGGGGTACCCAGCTAGGCACATTGATTCGTGAATCGCCGGGCAATCCGGTACGGCTTGTCTACAATCTAGCAACGTAGTAAGAACTGGAAGATGAAAGATGGTAAAATGATTCTGATTGCTTACCACCTGTTTGAAACTAGCACAGGTGCTTACATATAATGGTTAGTTAATGAACCAATGCTGATTGCTAATAAAATTGAATATAAGGACGCACGCTTAGCAATGCTTCCTGCAGATGCAATAAACCCACAGCCAGATAGCATTGCATATCCTTGGAGTCTTTTCTTTCCTCCTGTCGGGTAAGTCTTGCTGAGTACAATTGAGCACTCAGGGTTTTATTTCTCCCTATTGCAGGTGATAGGCGGATGCTAGAGCTGACTCTTGTGTGTGGATTCCTCCTGGTGGGCTCAGAGAGGATTCCTTTACGCTGCGATCATAGTTTTTATTTATAACTCTCACTAAATATTTTTTATAAATGGAAGTTTATAATCCTCTATCATAGGGTATATCTCAATGTTGCATCATGTCATGAATAGATATTTGTTTACGCCGTAACTCTGATTACATGTTTATATTCCGCTGTAAAATAAATTGTAATAACTCTAATAACATGATCATATTCCGCTGTTATAACAATAAATATTATACTCTGATGTTGCATGAAAAGTGATGTAAGAAATGGCTAAAATGTTGTAAGCTTTATTCTCTCATTTGTGATCCTGATGGAAAAATGTGGATTTTTTGGTTCTCTCCTGGGGTGTGCTCGACAGAACTGCATAATTTGGTGTCCTCCATTGAGTGCTTAGTGTCTAATGGAATACGAGTACTCCTAGAAGGCATTAGATTAGGTGGTTCTGCCACAGGTTTATCCCACCATGTTGCAGATGAAGTCTTGGCCTGCTGAAGAGGGTGGCTAACCGCCAGTGGGCTTGATGACTCTATATTTATTTCTCATCTATATGCTTTTATCAGAGGATGTCACTTATGCTAGCAATGTATTTGGAACTTATATTAATGTAATCATTTGAAAGCTATGTTGTTTCCCTAATCTGTTTTGAAACCATACTTGTATTATTATTTGTGAACCCATTTGTAATATTATTTCCGCTGCAACTTTGTGTATGTGATGTGTATTTGCTTAATCATGTGGTCTTGGTTGTGATGTTGATTTATTGAGGTCCTTCGTGACACTCGGTGGGCTACCGGGTTTATATAAGTGAAAGTATGTGCGCATCAACGTGCTAAACGGGGACAGCCGTACTTGATCTTGTATAAATTAGGCGGTTCTGTCATAGTGCCTTGATGATCATGTCGCCACAATGGAATGCTAATCTTTCGTTAAATCTTACCCAGGCAAGCCCCGGTGCATAACCCATATTATTATGTACTTTATTTTATGCTTGTGCATTAAGTTTAAAGGAGTTGAATGAAATCCACTTGCATATATATCCTTATCCTATGAGTCTTACTAGTATAATAGGATCGTGTAGATTGCTATGCTATAGGAACTCGGTAGAAGTCGAGTGATTACCTGTCACTCGCGAGAGATAGAAAAAGATATTATTATTACCATTATCATGTTATTATCACATGAAATATATATGGATAATAATTGAAGACCGGGCGAGACCTTACTTTGGATTTGGATTTCGATTTGGATAGGCAACCGAGCGAGGCTCTGGTTGCATTTGTTCCGCCTATGTCGATTGAGGACCGTCCGTTGCTGTGGATGGTAGTTAGGTCACAGACTTATTATTCTGAGCACATACTTGCTTATGGGAGCGGGGAGACTTGTTACTCTCTTGTCATGGGTTCTGACTATTTTTAGACCGACTTTAGGGGTGGATACTAGGTGGACGTCTAAGCACCATACTGAGACCGGGTCTTAGGTGTTGTAGGCTTGGAGTCCAAGTTTGGATGGGGACCTAGACCCCTTGATAGGAGTGAGACGAGTAGGTTCCGTTTGTGCGTGGGTACAAGCAGGGCATGTGTTTTCAGGAAGAAAGTGTCAGTCAGCCATTCTGGACAGGTTAATTTCATGGAGGCTGAGGAAATATTGCAAAATGAATCGGTGATGGTTGGTATGTTCACCATTGATTCCCATCTAGCTTATGTGTTGTTTGATTCTAGTGCATCACATTCATTCATGAGCATGGGATTTGCACACCAGCACAATATACCTCTTATGGCTATACCTTTTGCCTATAGAATCAGTACTCTGGGTGCGCAGCTGTGCGTTAATACTCGGACGAACACAATAAGCTCAGTGCTAGCCACTCACACTTACCGTCTCTAGTTCATGGTGCTACCTAGGCAAGGCATTGATGCAATTCTAGGAATGAACTGGTTGCGTGTATATGGGGTAGTTTTGGATCAGAAGCAGAGAGTTGTTGAGTTACGGCTTCCTTCCTCTGAGGATAGGATATCTCTTCTTATGCCCTCAAATCCAATCTTACCTGTTGCTGCTCATGCTGAAGCCTCTCCTGATCTTGCCTCTATTCTTGTGGTATGTGAGTTCCAAGATGGTTTTCTGGAAGATCTACCTGGGTTGCCACCAGATTAAGATGTGGAGTTCTCCATTGAGTTAGAGCCTATTACTGCTCCTATCTCCCGACGCCCGTATCGCATGGCCCCGAAGGAATTGGCTGAAATGAAGAAGCAGTTGGAAGAGTTGTTGAAAAAGGGATTCATCCATCCTAGCTCTTCACCTTAGGGTTGTCCAGTCATTTTTGTGAAGAAGAAGGATGTCACTCTGTGGATGTGTGTGGATTACCGCCCTCTTAATGCGGTAACCATTAAGAACAAGTATCCTTTACCTCGTATTGATACCTTGTTCGATCAACTAGCTGGTGCCAAGGTGTTCTCCAAGATTGATCTCCGTTTAGGCTATCATCAAATCAAGATTATACCACAAGATATACCAAAGATAGCTTTTTCTACTAGGTATGGGTTGTATAAATACCTAGTCGTGTCTTTTGGTCTCACCAACGCTCCTGTGTTCTTCATGTACCTGATGAATTCAGTTTTTATGCCGGAGCTGGACAAGTTTGTAGTGGTATTCATTGATGATATCCTGATATATTCCAAGAACAAGGAAGAGCATGCCCAACACCTTCGGATAGTATTGACTCGATTGAGGGAACACAAGCTGTATGCTAAATTCAGCAAGTGTGAATTCTGGTTAGATTGAGTGTAGTTTTTGAGGCATGTTTTGACACCTGACGGTATCTCCGTTGACCCTAGCAAGGTGCAAGATGTGCTAAATTGGAAGTCTCCCAAGTCAGTACACCAGATTCGTCAGTTTCTTGGTCTAGCCGGATACTATCGGAGTTTCATACTAGACTTCTCTAAGATAGCTCAACCGATGACCAAGCAACTCCAAAAAGAAGCCAAGTTTGTTTGGAGCCTGGCCTGTGAAGAAGCCTTCCAAGCTTTGAAGAACTTTCTTACCACTGCTCCTGTCTTGGCCTAACCAGATATTGACAGACCTTTTGATGTATATTGTGATGCCTCGAAGACAGGGTTGGGATGTGTGCTTATGCAGGATGGGCGTGTGATAGCTTATGCTTCGCGCCAACTAAAAAAGCACGAAGTGAATTACCCCACCCATGATTTAGAGCTGGCTACTGTGGTCCACGCTCTAAAAATTTGGAGGCATTATTTGTTGGGCAACAAAGTACAAATTTTTATAGATCACAAGAGCCTCAAATATATTTTCACTCAGTCTGAGTTAAATATTAGGCAAAGGAGATAGTTGGAATTGATCAAGGATTATAACTTTGAGGTACATTACCACCCTGGAAAGGCCAATGTGGTAGCTGATACCTTGAGCTAGAAATCTTATCAGGTTGAAGAAACACCTCTGTCTCTCAACCATGTTGAGGTGCTAGCTCACATTGCCTTAGTCTCAGACTTACTTGAGCATATTATCATAGAACAACGGCAAGACATTTTAGAAATTCCTCACATCAAGTAATTGATTGCCGAAGGGCGTGGCCCTCAGTTTAGTATTTAACTATTGATGAGCAAGGTGTAGTGAGGTACAAGGATAGATTGGTGATTCCATCAAATGAGGAGCTGAGAAGGAAGATTTTGAATGAAGCTCACCATTCCAAATTGTCTATTCATCCTGGCAGTAATAAGATGTACCATGATTTGCGCCACTTGTATTGGTGGTCCAACATGAAGTACGACATTGCTCAGTTTGTCACAGAGTGCGACATTTGTGGAAGAGTTAAGGTAGATCATATGCGTACCCCGGGATATTTGCAGCCCTTGCCCATTCCTGTTTGGAAATGGGAAAATATTTCCATGGATTTCATTGTGGGTTTACCCGCACATCCAAGGGCTATGACTCCATTTGGGTCATTGTGGACCACTCTCAGGATGAAGCCACGTGGTAACAAGAGAGCTATATCTTGAAGCATTACCCCCATCTTCTTTCTGGTTCACCGAGGTAGTTGTCTACATTAAAATGTAATTATTGTCTCTTTTCCCACACTAGGCACATAAAATCTCAGGTCGAGATTTTGTTTTAGGGGGGTTGATTTGTAACACCCTCGGTGTTATACTATAAATCTTTTGCTAAAACATGTCATGAGCATCATGGTTATGTGTTAATGCATGTGATATAGTATGAGGATCAATTTCTATCACTCAAAACGATCGTCGAAAACGCGAAATGAAAGCTGCATTTCAATGTCGCGTTATATCACTTAGGGTTTTAAATGAATTTTATTGAACGAAAATGCTATAGAATGCATAGACAAAACTTTAATAAAGTTTGTAGCACAAACTTCGTAGGTGACGATGAAATACCTGCGATCGAGAGATAAATTACCTAGCTAGCATGGTTGGTAGCTTGGAAATTGAATTCGACGCGAATCCGATCAAGACTTAGCAAAATTCTTAAGTTGAAAACAGTGGGATGATGCGATATTAGTGTATTAAATCTAGAAAACTTGGCTCAAGGCTTGTGCTATATTTTTTGCTCAGTGGGTTGCATCAAAGTCTATACTTCTTAATGGTAGCAAGGTTAGTTTGGTTAGGGCTTGGCTTCATCACTAATTAATTGCATTGGAAAGCTTAAAATAGTAACTTGACAGCCTAGCTTTAGCTCCGGATGTCAGTCGGCACTGCTAGCTTGGTAGTCCCCTATCTCCCTCTCTACTACACCTTGGTTCAAGCGGGTAGGTCCTATTAGTAGCTTAACCAACCTTCTTTAGCTTCGTCGAGGTGGATGAGCTTTGGGCATGCTAGTTAGGCCGGAATTGGTGCTTCAAAAACCATGCACGCACTCATGTCTCGGCCGCCTGTCTCTGGTGCGTGGTCACCATGTGCCCGTGTTCGCCGTGGTCGTCCTGGCCATGCCATGAGCACGTGGTCACGTGGCCGGTGTCAGGGCCATCCTCGGTCTGGCCACGGCTGGCCTGTGGCTTGACCAGTCCTAGCTGCTGTCGCACGGTGCCATAGTTGCTCGTCGTCATGTCGTGCTGTGTCCCCGGTTGCGTTGTGCTCCGACCACCGCTCGCATAGACACTGCTGCTACTGATCCTTCATGGCTGCACGCACGTGGGCTTGCCCTGCCTGCCTTTACCATCACATCCGCGCTCGATGCGATGCTACGCTGCTGCTTCTCCCCAGACCGGTGCCAGCCACTGTGGCGCACAGGGCCGAGCCACCATTGGCTTGCGATTTATGGCCATGCGGCCAACCGTTCCTAAGCACGTTTCGCTGACCCCCCCCCCATCACCCTGTAGCACATGCGCGCTTGTGCTATGAGTTGACAGCCATGTCCTGCCATGGCAACGACGAGCCAAGCCATGTCGGCTCTTCCCATGTTTCCTTTGTAGCCATGGTCGCCGGACCCGCGCCTTCAATTCAGCTTGGTGGAGTCACCACGGTCCAATTAACCTTGCCCGCTGCTCCATTGTGTAGTCAGCCAGCCACCCGACCCCATCTTGCAATGATTCTTGCCATGCCATGCTCCAATTTGGAGCTTCTTTCCCGCTGGGTCGATAAGACTGTGTCGGCATGCGTCGGCGGCAAGGCCCCCTCTCCAGAGCTGCTTGCGCTCGATCCGTTGCACCGCCCACTTTGCCTCCACCTACTCATCACTCGGCGCACCCTTGCCAAGTTGCTACCACCTCCTAGCCATCCCTGACGTGGTCTTGCCACCATGGTGCACCACCGCACCATCCAGGCGCACGCGGCCAGCTTGGCTTGGGCCACCTCAGGCCCAACCACCACCTCGGTTGGGTCCGTAGTGAGTTCCTTGAGCTCATGCGCTACCCCTACTGCTCCAGCATCATTGTGGCTAACAGGAACGTCACCGTTTTGCTGCAGGAGATGCGCCACCATGGTCCGGCTTTACTATGGTGTATCGGCTTGTGCTTTCATCGCCCAGCATTTTGCGTTCGCACCTAGGTAGGTATCGGCTCCTTAGATAGGGCGGGGTGGGTCCTGGGTGCCCGGCGGGGGTCATCGGAGCCACCGGCCGCCGTGCCGGCGTGCGCGGCTAGGTCAAGGACCTCCCCGATGTGAAGACAGATTGTTTCAGGGGCCATTTTGAGTAATCGTAGACTGAAGGAATAGTGCGCTTAGTGCTCGCGCTATTACCGGGTAGGCCGAGGGTGTTTTCGCAAAATGCCCAGCACACGCGGGTCTCCCCGTCGCGGGCCGCCAACGCGCAGTTGGGCCACGCTAGTGGGTCGAGTATGCACGCACGCTGCGCGGGAGTGGGCCGCACCGCTCGCTCATGGGCCGGCGGTGGATTTCGGTTTTTCATTTTCCAGTGAATTAGTAAAGGATTATTCAATTTAGTTTTGAGCTGAACTTTGAAAATTATAGTAAATTGTATAGATGTCCAAAAATAGTGAAACAAAATTTGTTCGGTTCACAAAAATGCTATCTATCTATTGGTGCAGTTAGTTTACAGTTATATGTGATAATGATAGACTCATTAATTCATTTAGGAAAGCTTAGTATTATTTAACTTAATATTTGTAGGAATTTTTGTGGCAAATTGGTGATAGCTTTAGCCATGACATTTTTATAATAGGTTCATTAGATTATTATGTACTCACTGTAATTTTTGTAGCCCTAGAGTAGGTTGATAAATAGAGTAGCTAGTACTCCTTGTTTTATCATATATAGAGTAAATCGGTATTAAGAGTAAGAATGTCTTTAGTTGCTAAGATAGTACATGCCATGTTTCATACTTGTTAGTGGTAACAATAGATAACTTAGCACCTTAGTCGGTAGAACTAGCTTAGTAGCTTGACAGATGTATTTTATTTTAAGAGTTGCTATTGCCGTATTACTAAGTGTTGCATCATCATTTCATGCATGTAGATAACGAATTGGTAGAGTTCATGCTTGCGGGTGAATAGGAGTTTGAGGAGATCATTGAGGAGTATGAGGAGGAGATTCTCGTACAGGAGGGAGCCCCGGAGCCCTTCGTTACTGACTCTGTTGACACACCGCCTGCCCAAGGCAAGCCCCAGTGCCTAACCCCTATTTTTGAATGATCATTGAATATATATATAATGCGCATTTACATTACATGCATTTTATGAAAACTACATGCATATATATACTTACCTATGAGTCCTACTAGTATAGGTTGAGTCGGTGCTATGCTCAGGGTATCGGTAGCGTGAGTAACCTGCCATTACTCACAATAGGCGAAAATTATGATCACTCGTGATAAAATGGTAGAAAGGAAAAATAGAGACCGGGCAGGGATATGGTTTGGGTATTGGTGGGTGTAAGAGGTGTCCTATGGCCAATAGGGCATAGCTTGGTTACACTTTTTCCCTGTCTGTGTCGGTTAAGGACCGGCCGTTGCATTGGGTTCTAGGCAAGTCATAGATTTATTATTCCGAGCACATACTTGGGTATGGGCCCAGGTGTCGACAGAATATCGTTGGTAGTCCTCCGAGAGGTATCCCACAAAGGTAGATTTGTCGGTGGAGGTGCGCGTAATCAGTAACTGGATGGTGACACAAGGTGCAGAGACAGTAATTTAGATAGGTTCGGGCCGTCTGATCGACATAATACCCTACATCCTGTGTCTTTGTTGTATTGTATTGAATATGGGATGTATGTAGATGTCGACTAGGGGACCCCTGCCTCTCCTTATATACTATAGAGGGGTAGGGTTACAAGGAAAGTATCATATTTGGTACTATACAATATCTTGCGGTGCACATCGACCAGTGTCGTGCACGCCTTGATCTTGTGGGCTAGACCACCTCTGATGGTGCGGCCCATGTCTTGTCTTATGGATATCGGGGGTCATATCCCCCACAACTAGTCTCGAGCACCTTGTATCCTTTGAGCAATGCTGTCTTTAACAAGTCCGAGCACTTTGACGTGAAGCCGATCAGTTTAACTGGTGATCCGAGCAGTGAAAGTCGAAACCGACCAGTTTAACTGGTGATCTAGGCGGTGAAAGTTGAAGCCGACAGTTTAACTGGTTAGGAGACCTCGGACTTAGCCAAGTAAGGCTTGCTAGAAGGATGTAAGGGGCTCAAGATAAAATTTAAAAATTCTTCCACTTAGGAGAAGTGTAGCCACTTAGACTCTGTCAATAAGGAGGGTAAATCAAGAAATAAGCACTACATTCACCGCCAGGTGAAGTGTATCCACTTAGTCCCCGAGCCTGCTGGAAGATGAAAAATGAATCTTGTAGCAGGGTCAAAGAAAAGAAGTCTGAAAGCTTACCGGCGTCATCTGACATGCACGTATCAAGACCCCAGGTGTGCTACCCAAGATCAGCACCCTGATTCGAACAGCATGGAACAGCTTGATAGCACACCGAAGAGACATAGCAAGATCTGACCACCCAGGGAGTCCTCAGCTTACTAGCGACGCTTGCACGAAGAATCCAAACGCTGAGGAGTCCCCAGAATAGCCGGCGATGCCCGAGCATGGAGGAGTCCCCGGCGTAGCTGGCGATGTCCGAGCACCGATGAGTCTCTGGTGTAGCTAGCGATGTCTGAGCACCGAGGAGTCACCGACGTAGCTGGCGATGTTCGAGCGCCGAGGAGTCCCCGATGTAGCTGGCGATGTCTGAGCACCGAGGAGTCCTCGGCGTAGCTGGTGATGTCCGAGCACCAAGGAGTCCTCGACGTAGCTGGCGATGTCTGAGCACCGAGGAGTCCCCGGCGTAGCTGGCGATGTCTGAGCACCGAGGAGTCCCTGGCATAGCTAGCGATGTCTGAGCACTGAGGAGCCCCCAGCATAGTTGGCGATTTTTGAGCACCGAGGAGTCCCTAGCGTAGCTGGCGATGTCCGAGCGTCGAGGAGTCACCAGCGTAGCTGGCGATGTCCAAGCACCGAGGAGTCCCCGGCATAGCTGGCGATGTCCAAGCACTGAGGAGTCCCTGGCGTAGCTGGCGACGTCCGAGCGCCGAGGAGTTCGGTCAACTAGTCAACGGTGAAGTGAGCATTGAGTAGAAGCGACCGGCGAACAGTCCGATCAACTGGTCGGCGACGAAGTCCATGAACCTAGCGGTCTGACCAGTTGATCAGTGGAGAAGTCCGAGCACTAGGTGGTCCGATCACCTAGACAATGATCCTACAATACAAATATGTAGAATGGGTAGTACATGATGTAAAAATATATGAACTCCGGAGAATAATCAGCAATGGTGATGAAATAGCATACGCAACTCGGCGATTAGTTGGTGTGAATACTTAGTGTTATTCTGAAGATGTATTTATATTTAATATAAACCACTCGACCAGTTAGTGTGTAGCTGAGTCTCCAGGCCTAGCTAGCCCGTTAACCATAACACGGAGCACGGAGCCCGTGTGCATGTAGGAAGAACAAAGCGTTGCTAAGGAGCCACTACCGACCACCCATAACGCAGAGGGCAGACGATCGTGCACATGTAGGGAGGAACCGGAGACAGGACCGTCTCTAGGGACATCCGAGCGTCAACATGACTGTTCGGGGGTTCGCCTTAGACTTAGCTGTATATCCTCTTTAAGATGGTATACATGAAAGAAAATCGTTCGGTGAACAAATATGGAGAAAACAACTCGGAGAAACATCATGGAGATATATGAATGTTGGAGAATATTTAGGAGAATATTAAAGCGTGACTTAGCTTGTTCGGCAATTCATTGTGGTAGTCGAACGTGGCTGATGCTCCAGGAGTATGTGCGTGCATGCTCCATGCACACACGTAGATGCGAGTTTGGCTTGGTGTTGATGTACACACATGGTCCCATGAACTTCATATCTTTAATTAATCATCTTGCATGGTAGGTGCATGCATGCTTTCGATTAGCTTGGTGCTGCGTGGTGTCGTTTGTGATGACATCTGTGCCTATCGGCCAGTCAGCGGTCGGCTCAGCGGGCACAGAGATGAAGCACACCAGATTGGCCATGACGCTTGCTGATCCAATCTGCCAGTAGGATAGCTCGCGCGGGAAGCATGGCGAGTCCCTGCTATAGGTCCAAATCACTGTTGTTGTCGAAGGATGTTGCCGCCGCCGCCAGAAGCCGAGTTGCCACGGATGGCGTTGATCTTGAGATCCCATCTGGTTCACCATGGGATCAGCATGCACACGCCCCACGATGGGCGCCACTATCGACAGAATATCATCGGCAGTCCTCCGAGGGGTATCCCACGAAGATAGATTTATCGGTGGGGGTGCACGTAATCAGGAACCGGATGGTGACACAAGGCGCAGAGACAGCGATTTAGACAGGTTTGGGTCGTCTGATCGACGTAATACCCTACGTCCTGTGTCTTTGTTGTATTGTATTGAATATGAGATGTATGTAGATGTCGACTAGGGGACCCCTGCCTCTCCTTATATACTCTGAAGGGGTAGGGTTACAAGAAAAGTATCCTATTTGCTACTATACAATATCTTGCGGTGCACGTCAACCACTGCCATGCACACCTTGATCTTGTGGGTTGGACCACCTCTGATGGTGCGGCCCATGTCTTGTCTTATGGATATCGGGGGTCATATCCCCCATACCAGGGAAGGCTTGTTGCTCTCTTGTCGTGGGTTTCAGCTCTTTCTGGACCGACTGATTGGAGGCGGGGATAGTGGAGGTCTAAGCACCGCACTAAGTTCGGGACTCAGGAGCGGGGGCTTGGAGTCCAAGTTTAGACGGGAACCTGGACCCCGTGACAGGAGAGTGATGGGCTGGTCCTGCTTGTGCCTGGGGTACAAGCAGGGCGTGTGTTTTCGGTGTACCCAGCTAGGCACATTGATTCGTGAAAGATGAAAGGTGATGAAATAGAACTGTTTGCTCAACTCTTGCTTGAAAGTAATACATGTGCTTACATAGAATGGCTAGATAATGAATTAATCATGTCTGCTAATAATAATACAAATAAGGATTCACTATTAGTATTGCTTTCTGCAAAAAGGAAACCAACAAACCATAAATCTTATCATATCTATTGGAGTCGAGAAATTATTCCCACTAGTCAGATAAGTCTTGCGAGTACAATGTGTACTCAGGGTTTATTTACCCCTGTTGCAGGTGCAGTTTGAGGAGTAGCCGTTGTGTGAAGGATTCTTCTGGTGGGCACAGACGGATCCTTATTTATTATCGATAGATGTTTATTTGAGTTTTATTTTCATTCCACTGTTTAATATTCCGCACTCTGAATTTGGTACTGTAATAATATATTTTCAAGAACTCTGGATATATGAAATGGACTAAGTATTGTAACTCGTTCTCATTATTGAATCCTTGGGGAAAATGTGGATCATTCAGGCTCTCCTTTGGGGTGTGCTCGATAGAACCCTCCGATGTAGCTCGCTCTCGGGGCGCTTAGTGTCAATGGAAGACAAGCATTTTCGTAAGTGCGTTATTTCAGGCGGTTCTACCACACTTACCTAGAATGATTAGCTAATTAACTAAAAATAACGGCTAAAAACTTGGAACATAAGGATGTACTATTAGTAATGCTCCCTGCAAATGTAATAAACCAGCAAGCCAAATAAGCCTTGCATATCCTTGGATCTTTTACTTTCCTCCTGTCGGGTAAGCCTTGCTGAGTACATTCGAGTACTCAGGGTTTTATTTTCCCTATTGCAGGTGACAGGTGGATGCTAAAACTGACTCTTGTGTGCGAAAACCTCCTGGTGGACTCAGAGATGATTTCTTTTACGCTGCGATCGTAGTGTTTATTTGTAACTCTCATTAAAGGTTTTATAAGAAAAGATGTAAAATCTGCTAACATATCTTATATATAAAGGGACACTATGTTAATGCTTCACTATGTCATTAAATTAATCTTTGTTTTCGCTGTAACACTGGTCATATGTTGTGCTCCGCTGCAAGATAAAACTTGTGAACTCAAAATGCATAAACTCTTTTACGTGTAAACTATTTTAATTCCGCTCTTGCATTCAACTTGTGTAATACTCTAATATTGTAATAAAGTGATGTAAGAAATGGTTAAGAATGTTGTAAGCTTTATCCACTCATTTATGATCCTGAGGGAAAAATATGGATTTTCGAGTTCTCCCTTGAGGTGTGCTCGATGGAACAACATGATTTAGTGCACTCTCTTGGGTACTTAGTGTCTAATGGAAGACAAGTACTCTTGGGAGGGCATAAGATTAGGTGGTTCTGCCACATCCACAAACTTAGAAAACATAGAATTCACAAACATGAATTAACGGACTGCCAATTTTGTGGAGCGCCCAATAGAATATTTTTGGCTATAATTCACCACCCTGAGAGCAGCCAGTTCACCATGGATCATCCGCTAGTTTGATGGAACGTTCAATGAGAATAGTTTCACACTTAGAAAACTTAAGGGCTATAGACCTATAACCACAGAGTTTCCGTCAATCACGTCAGAATGTTCCGTTAGATCACCTATAAACCTAAAACATTTAGAAGCTACAGACTTTGAGTTCATGGAGCATCTGCCACTATTGATGGAGCATCCACGAACACCACCTCAGAATTAGTCAAATAAACCTAAGTCCCTAAAACCCATGAAGCATCCGTGAAATCATTAGAGCATTCATAGACAATTATAAAATCATTTACCAAACTATTTAGCTTCGGATTTGACCAACCCAAATTCATGGATCATCCGACAAAAGGATGGGTCGTCCGTGAAGTTCAACACTTAGAAACTTTCACAAATGTGTTGTCGGACCGTCACCACGGATCACCCGATGAATTGACGGAGCTTTTGTCAATGTTGTCGACAGAGCACTAATACTATGCTACACACATATGTTATGTATGCTTAAACCCTAATCAAACAACATCAATGCATATAATATCATGTCATTCACTCTTATGCATTGTACTCATGATGCACCATACATTCATTAGGTGATGCGGGCTCTGAGGAAGTTCTTTTGGAGGAGACCAAGAAGTAGAGGTTGTCGACGAGCCATTGATCAAACCAACTCAAGGCAGGTCCCTATGCATCCCTATACCTTGCTAAATGCATAATGTGATATTGTTAATGTATTGCATTGCTATGTTACTATAAGATTAGACTACCAATTAATCCTATGTTGAGCTTTCATACCTTGAATGATACCGCACCACTTGAATTTGGATTGTTTACTTTCATTACTCGAATAATTCATGCTTAGTTTGAGTAGATGGTAGAAGTCGAGATGACGATGGGTTTCTCATCACTCGTGCGTTATAGGGCATGCTTGTCCACTAAAGCAACATAAATGGGTTATGATCTAAAACTTGACCAAAGGATGATAATGGTGTTGAATGGTAAGCAAGGGGTTGGACCATGGCAAGACAGGTGAAGTTCTTGGACAGTGTAGCTTGCTAAGACCGTGTATCTATGGTAGTAAGTCATGAACATAATTGTACAAACCACTTGTCATGAATGGGGTTGACAAGCCAAGTATTTAATTGCGACCAGTCTACCCGTGGATTCAGCGCGAAGGTGAAATTCTAGGACCTAAAGTTCCATATCTTAGTGTCGTTGGAGCGCTCATGTATCCTGCAAATTGCACTAGGCCTAATATTGTATTTGCAGTGAACTTGCTAGCTCGACAAAGCACTGCTCCTACCAAATGACATTGGACAGGAGTAAAACATATCCTCATATATGTGAATGGTACAAGAGATCTTGGACTATTTTTCAAAAGGGGCCCAAATCCCGATATGGTTGGATACACTGACACTGGATATTTATCTAATCCCCACAATGGCAGATCACAAATAGGCTTTGTGTTTTTACATAATGGAACAACCATTTCGTGAAAGTTTTCCAAATAGACTTTGGTGACTACATCCACAAATCATTCTGAGATAGTTGCACTATATGAGGCCTCACGTGAATGCATTTGGCTTCACAGAATGATCAACCACATACAACAGTCTTGTGATATTGGTGTCATCGACCCAACCATTATTTATGAAGATAATGCTACTTGGGTTACACTGATGCAAACAAGATATATCAAAAGCAATATCACCAAGCATATTTCTCCTAAATTGTTTTATCCTCATGAATTACAACAGAAAGGAGAAATAAATAGCTTGTAAACCAAATCATGTGATAATCTCGCTGATTTGTTCACTAAGTCCCTGTCATCTTCCTCATTTGAGAAATGTGTTAAAGGAATTGGTATGCAATGACTTAGAGATTTGCAAGGTTAGGGGGAGAAATCTCCTAGATATTAGCTTGTCCAAAGCATCATATTGCACTCTTTTTTATGAGTTTTTTCTCACAAGGTTTTTCGTAGACAGTTTCTATGGGGGAAATCTCCTAGATATATTAGCTTGTCCAAAGCATCATATTGTACTCTTTTTTTATGAGTTTTTTCTCACGAGGTTTCTCGTAGAAAGTTTCTAATAAGGCATTAATAACATAAGCATATGTCACATTTCTTGTTTTCCCCATGAGGGTTTTTTAAAGGGATATTAAAGACATACACTGCCCTCTAAACTATACATGAGTTTTCTCCTGAAATTGTTTTCTCACATAAGTTTACAATGAGGTAATAATCATTATATGCTATATCTTTCTCCTTGTTTTCTCATTGGGTTTTAAGAAGATTTTAATGGCATATCTACCAGTATTCTTCCTCGTTTTTATCCTATAAGAATTTTTGGAGGAGTAATACCATTCATTGATGTCAAGGACGGATTTGGAGTGTTACAAATATCTTGTACCAGATGATTTCATCCTAACCGACATCCCTAGTTGGTTAAGGGATTCCTCATCGGTCAAGCCAACACCGCACAACCCCTCGTACGTGGGAGTTTCTCCCCACATCCGCGGGAACTTCCCACGACCCTGGATGTGTGCGCGACTCACGTAACCATACTTGACGGACGAGTTTCCCTCCCCAAATCACATTGCTCACAAATACTCGCAATAGCCTCAATGCTGCACGGTGCCTCACTCCGTCGTGGCGCCGAGACAGCATCGTCAACCACTTCGGGTTCTCCCTGTTCGATCGCGTCATGCCGCCCACTAGAAGGCCCTTGCCAATGACGTGGCATCCATGGACCACGTCGTCTCCGGCCACCTACTCGCCCGCTTCTTCGTCCAAGAGATCCCTCGCGGCAAAGAACTCCTGGTGGTTGTGTTCTTCCACAACGACATCTTTTTTCACTCAGCGGCGCCTGCCGTCTTGGCCTTCGTTGCCTCCGTTGTCCGTCTACGACCACCTCGCGGTAGAGCACCGCTTCCAAGTGTCCTACAACAACGTTCCCGAAAAAAAAAAGAGTGTCCTACAACGACAGTGAGCTCGCCCGCTGGTGGGTCCTCGCAGGCGCGTGTGGCACGCTCCAGTTTTCCTCGCAACAATCTTCATCTTCATGGTTAGTGGCCTGGGCAAAGGAGAGAAGCTAGAGCGGTTTGGCAGGTTTCAATCCGTGAGCTGAACGAACCCATCGGAAACCAGTATAACTGTTTGGTCTGATTGTGACCCAAACATAAACAGGGCTAAATAGAAGGACAACGTGGAACAAGGCTAAGATAGTTTATAAAATGGACACAAGGGTTGCTGTTTTTTTTTCTTCTAAACCAATTTTAGAAGTAAAAATTCTACCAATTTTATGGAATCCATTTTGTTTGGTTATGGAGTCAATGCTAAGATAGTTTTGAAATTATAATTTGTCATAATTCGGCAAAGTTCGGTAGAGGCCAGAGGCGCCTAGTGCTGGTGATGGACTGACGGTGAGAGGTGACGAACTCGCTGCAGGCGTTTAGTCCACGCACGACTGAGATCCTGATTCGACGTTGCTGTGCACCGTGGCCGCTTCTCTGATGGCCTGCGGAGGAGTTGGGACAGAGGAGAACGGAGCGGTGGACGATCTCGTGCGATGGCGCAACGGCTGCCATGGGGTGGATCCAAGCGAGGGCACCGGCGTGCTCAGCATGACAATTTAGTGGCAGAGGAGGTGACGGTCAACGGTCATGAAGGAAACGGCCTGCCGACAGGGATCAAAGGCGATGACGGTCTGTACCTCCGAGTGCAATGCGGTGGCGCTTACACGAAGGAGGAGCACGCGACACAAGTGCGCATGAGAAAACAAAGGGTGACGTGTTCCTGCTGGGCTAGGAAGAGAGGACAGAGGACGTGGCAACCATCAATGACTATAAGCGTGCGTTTGGTTTCGAGACGGTGTGGAATGAATTAGATTTATCTCAGTTTTAAGGGTTGGGATGGACCCATCTCGTATTTGGTTTGAGATTGAAGCTATTCCAATTTTTTGTTTGGTTTGAGGAATTGAACGGGTTGAGGTAGATGCTATCTTACACCACGTTAGCTCCTAATAGTGGAGTTAGGCCATATTTGGGCAATTGATCGATGGAAGCGGAAGGGATTGGTGGCGGTGGAGATGAATGCAGAGGTGGGACCAGGGACGTGGGAAGGGATTGGCAGCCCTTTGATTTATGCTCAAACAGTTATGTGCACGGTGCCGGTGATCGGCAAGGAAGGAATAAAATTCAACAGTTGTTTAGAGATGTTATCTAGGTCTCTAAAATTTTAAAATGCACTTTTAACTCCCTAAGGGTCACTTCAGGTCTAAACGGATGTTTATCTGACACCTCTATCCAAGGTGGTATGGATCTGATAGATGTGATCTACGTATCAGCGGTAAGACTCCACCTTAAAATAAAATCGTATCTTTTTCATACTTTCTCCGATGAATATGATTGTACTCTCTCCGTTTTAAATTATAAGTCGCTCTGACTTTTTTGTTTCATCTAATTTACTATTTATCTAGACATATTATTATATCTAGTTGTATAATAAAATAGATGTAACAAAAAAATCAAAACAACTTATAATTTAGAACGGAGGGAGTAGCTCTCAATGAGATCTACATCTTTTAAGTTTTGAGCTTTTTCATTTAAGATCGTTAATATGCTCAAAAAATAATATAACATTTAAGTAACATATTAGTCGTGCACCAGAGCTTGTCCTGTTAGAAAAATCATATTTTTCTTGTATGGTGTCAGACAAAGATACTTTTCTATATAAAAATTGTAACTCTTGGTGAGATATGCAACTTTTAAGCTTTGAGTTTGTCATTTCAGATTATTAAATAATATAAAGTTTAAGCATTATATTAATCGCGTACTTAGGCTTAAAGTCTTAGAAAAATCATATCTTTCTTATACGGTATCGGACAAAGACACTTTGGTTGAAAAAAATATAACTCCCGATGAGATCTACAACTTTCTAGTTCTGAGGTTTTTTCATTTGAGATTGTTAATATTCTCAAAAAAATTAAATAAAGCTTCAACAGTATATTAGTTGTGCACTAGGCTTGTCGTCTTAGAAAAAAATATATATTTTCTTGTATGGTGTCAAATAAGTTTGTATATAAAAATTGTAGCACTTAATGAGATCTACAAAATCATATTTTGGGTTTTATCATTTGAGGTAGTTAAAATGCTTAAAAATAGTATACAGTTTCAACAACATATTACTTGTGTACTAGGACTTGCCGTCTTAGAAAAACAAAGTACTCCCTACATGATATCCAATAAATATACATTGTATATTAAAGTTGTAGCGCTTGATGTGATCTTTAACTTTGAAGTTTTGAGTTTATTTATTTGAAGTTGTTTAGATGTTTCAAAAATTGATATTAAACGCGATTGATATACTGCTAAAACTTTATATTAATTTTTAGGGCATCTTGACATTTTTCAAATCACAAAACTCAAAACTAGAAATTTGTACATCTTATCTAGGGCTACAATTCTCATAAACAAAGTATTATCCGACACCATACATTAAAGATATGATTTTTTCAATATGACAAGCTCCGGTACATGATTAATATACTATTCAAACTTTTTTTTAGTATCTTAATGATCTCAATTAACAAAACTCAAGACATGAAATTTATAGATCTCATCGAGGCCTATAATTGTTATATACAAAGTATCTTTATTCGGCACAATAGAAGAAACATATGATTTTTCTAAAACGACAAGTTCTGGTACGCAATTAATATGTTGCTAAAACTTTATATTACTTTTTTAAGCATCTTTACTATCTTAAATGAAAAAACTCAAAACTAAAAATTTGTAGACATCATCGAATGCTATAATTTTCATATACGAATCATATGCATCCGAGGGTGTATGAAAAAAATACAATTTTTCTAGGGTGGAGTCTCACCGTTGATACGTGGGTCTCGTATGTCAGATTCGGGCTACGTAGGATATCGGGTTAGATTGACGTTCTTTTGGACCTGAATGAGACCCGTTACAACTTTAGAGAAAAAGAAAAGTATTTTAAAACTTTTAAATCTACATGATAGCTCAAACAACTTTAAAGATCGTTGATGAATTTTACTCGAGAGGGGTTAGGAATGACGGGTGGGTTCTAGATGCAAGTGAGACTGGGAGGGAAGTGGTAACAGGCTGGTTTATTGCCACTGTTGCTTGCTAAACTAGGCTTCGGCCTAGGTCGGCAGATGAGGGGGCTAAGGGAGAAAACCGGGCTCGGCCCAATTGTTGACAGGGTTTGGGCCTTGAGAAAAAAAATAAGAGAAAGGTAGAAAAGAAAAGGGTTTGAGCCCAGATTTTATTTATTTTGGCCCAGGGCATTGTTATGGATTTCTGGGACGAGATTTGCATTCTGTACTAATCTGTTACCTATTTGAATTTGAACTTTGTTTCCTACGAATGTTGCACAGGTAAAGACCATCCAGTTGGCATGAATGCAACCAAATAATTTTTTTCTTTGCAAATCACAAATGAAATGCTAATCGTGACAAAGATCTAGTCCATCTTTAGCCTTAACAAAAAATGAATCAAAACGTTATTCTTTTTCTTTGTGAATCACAGTATAGATAAAGAAACTTAGGGCCTATTTGAATCTGCTCCAAAACTTTTGGACCTCTCCATCGCTTGAGGGAGGGCGCCGCCTGCGCAGCTCCTGCCCCCGAGATCCAGAGCTCCGCCGCTCCCAGCCCCGGCGCCCACCTCCACCTCGCCTCCCCACGTGGCCGCTCTCCCGCCTTCCCTCACGTCACCTCACCCCGAACCCCTGGCCTCCTCTCCACCTCTCACTCACCCGCCTCACCGCCGCTGCCTCGCCGCGCCTCTCCTGAAAATGCGCCCTCTCCGCCTCAGCTCACCTCTCGGCTGCGACGCAGATCCGGTGCCCGAGCGGCTGCACTGAAAATCGCCGTCCGTCTGCTCGGGCGGCCGGCCCTCCTTGTCCCCTCCTCCCTCCCTCACTCTCCCTCGGCCCGCCCATAGGGTCGTGGGGGTGCAAGGCCCTGCCCCACTTCATCTCCTCCTCTCCATCACCCTGGGGCCGCCGTGATCCGAGCTCTGCTCCTGTTCACCTCGCCTCCCCATATTGGAAAATGGCCGGCATCGGCACCTGCCCGTGCAAAGGCGTGAAGCCGGCCCGTTGGCCATCTGCACATCTCACATTAGAGTTTTAGATCTTAAAATTGAGCTAAAGTGCTCTAAAGTTTTTAGAGCTTTAAAGTCTAGAGAAAGGGATCCAAACATGCCCTTAAAAATGTGCGTACACTCATCCTTTGAATACATGTATATACACGTCCTACCTCTATGAGCACTTCCGAAAACATCTTGAGATTGAGAAATCAATACAGGTGCCTTTTATTCTCGATGAGCACGTCGTCTATCGCTGAAAGAACAACGCCATGAAATCCTAAAATAAGTTCGGGAAAATGAGAGCACATGTGTTAAATCGAGGATTAAACCTTTGTGAATAGGTTCCACCACAAGAAACATGACCAGTTGAATTACGCTCGGTTCGCAATACCAATCTAATCTAAAGTGAAACCCTAACTCAAGTTTATACAAATTTGATGCAACAACGACAGTGCATGACCCAATATAAACCTTAACATGAATTATAGAATATAAATATGGTAAAAATACCTAACCCAAAACAAGGATAACATGACCAATGAATAACACTACAGATGCATAGACCATTTCCCGGTTATGCAACGACTGAGTCCCACTCGCTGAACACAGCACGGTTTGCAGCCACTAACAAGATAAGGCTCTCGCACGGTCTCACACCAACCAGACCAACGCCCAACTGCATCGGTGTGCCCCCCTCATCTATGCATTCAAGGACCACGATGGGATATGAATCGGAGAACAATCGACGACGTGTCCCCCGGCCGGACCAATTCACGTGCCGCTCCGGCGACCTGGCGCCTCGCCGGGACCCCATCCCCCTCGCCCATGCGGATGCTTCGAGCCCATGCTGCCGCGCCACACGTATGCACCTCGCATGCGTGCATGTGTCCTAGAAGCCGGCTATCTTGTCGCCTCGATCGATCGCATTATGCGTTATCGTCTGTTGCGGCATGCCGGCGCTCCGGTTGCCGCTCCTAAAACTGCACAGGCACGTCCCCTTCAATTATGGCAATTTGATTTGATATAATATGCATCGTGATTCCTGATGAGCAAACTACCGCTCTATCCAAAAAAGACAGTTGTTCTGGAAATAAACCTAGACAAGCACTTGTCGAGATTCATTTCTAAAACGACGGTCTTTTTAAGATCAAGGGAGTAGTTTGCAGCGCTACACGGTCCTGGTTTGGTTGTGTCCCCAGACAAGTCTACCTGGCCAGACACGATTCTCGGCCGTTGGATTTCGGGTGTCTGGGGCTGAGATCATTGTGTTTCTACTTTGCAGTTGTTTCAGTTGTTTCTACTTTGCAGTTAATATTTGTCAAATACGACTAATAACTAACGGCATATATAGTACCAGCTATCTATCCATGCGTATGCGTATCTGCTAGCTAGGTAAGGCCAGATGCTCATGCGCGAGGCAATCTGTCTAGGAAATAACAGAACGTAGACAATAAGCTAAACACACACGTTCTTGCACAGTGTGAGAGAATCTCTCCGAATTAACGACGACCACCACAAACTAATCAATCAATTCCAACAACAGCAACGTTGTTCGCTAATGTGTCCATGCCAGTATGCCCACAGCCAGCCGCCGCGTGTGCGGTGCACACAGACAGAAGACTGCATCAATATGCTAGCTTTAGTTTAATAATGTGGTGGTCGGTCTGATGCATGCAATGCAACATACGTGTCCTGGAACATGGGTTAACAGCAACCAGCAGTCATGTGACGACTGACAGAGAAATGGGACGCTAAGGTCACGTCGTCGGACCAAATAAAGCGGGTAAAGCCGCCGTTGATTAAGGCTCCTCTTGATCTCCTTTGTTTTTTGTGGTTACAAGCGATAGATGATTATTGAGCCCTCCTTGAGCCACGTAAGTTTGTAGATAAATTAGTACACATAATTAGTAGTCAAACCTTCTACGCTAATCAAGCAATCCTGACGATCTTCTACTCAAAACATCTCCAAGTAAAGTATCATTCCTTGCCTAAAGTGTTCGTCAACACTGGCCGGCGGCTCTTTATTTGAAGCAACATGGGATTACAGCTGATCCTTTTTTTTCAAGTTAAAATTCCATTGCATCATAGACAAAGTACAGATAAGGGGAGAAGATTATCCCCAGTCGAAATGTTCTGGACCTTGAGCGACATTATATATTGGATCTTGATGGACGAGAGGTTTCCCACTTGACTGTAATCCAGAAAATACCTGATGGCGGACTCTACTGTGAGGTGTGTATGCTTGGTGGGGGTGAGGGGAGGGGGCAGCACAAGGGCGAAATGGGTATCCCACTACGTCTTAGTGTTTGGTGCATGGACAAATAAGATAGAATTGTCTCAGGGAGGAATATTCTACTGAGAAGTTGTTTCTCCTCGTCCCCTCTGAAAACTGAGATACCGTGTCGTCCCTCTTCTGCGATCTCTCTCTCTCTCTCTCGCTCTCTCGCTCTCTCGTGGACGCGCGCCTCTGCTCTCGTTAGCGCGCGGTAGACTGCACCACGCCCCCGTCGATCTGGCCGGCCTGGCCCGTCCTCATCATGGCCAAGCACCACCACGTCGCCGTCATCATGATTCATCCCCAACGCGTCGAGCTTGACCAAGGACACCACACCGCCGCCGTTGTGCCCTGTGCATCGTCGGGCAGGTCTCGCGCCCTCGGTGGGGGTGTGCTAACTACGCCCTTTCGCACAGCCACTGATGAGGCCACACATGGCGTGTCCTTCTACATTGATGTTGGCTGAGGGTCTGTCACGCCACGCCACGCACGATCTTCTTGCCTCAATCCCTGTCCTGCGAGCTCCCCCGCCTTCTCTGGACATGGCCTTCTTCTCCGTTTGTGTGTATGACAATTAGTGGCAACTAATGGTAGTTAACAGAAAATGAAAAAGTTGTTTATCTCAGCTCTCTCCGTCCTTCCTACCAAACATGAAACTGGAATGACTCCATCCCCACAACCAAACGTAGACATGGGACCCTCTGACCCAAAAAGACTAGGACGGATCCAAGTACCCGACCCATCTCACCTCATCCCAAATCTAAACGAACCCTAAGGAAACACAATCTAGCAGCCTAGCTAGAACAATACCTCACTAAGAGAGAATTGTTATTTTCGCAAAGTATATAAATGAACGACAAAAACATAAGTCAGTGAGAGTTAGGTGAGCTAGCACGCTTGTTGCGTGGGCTAGCTTATTATTACATCATAGGTCATATAGCCAATAATAACTTGTTTGTTCCTACATTTCTAGTTAATAACAATAATTCGATCTCCTTGCTTGATGAGATGGTCCTTTCGCTTGATTCCAAAAGGGTTGGGTTAGTACGGAGGCATTGCGTGTGCTTAATGCGCTGTTTGTGTATCCAAAGAGATAATCAAGCGCGCTGGCTATGTTGGATTGATCCGTACGCCGTCGATCGGCCTATGGATGCCATGCACGTCGCCTACGTGTGTTCAGATCCACGGCCACATTATGCAGCCGACGACGCTACGGCAGGGGGCAGGCCAGGCTACGACGGTTTTGTCCGTCGTTGTCTAGCACGTTCAAATATGGGGAATTGGCACGTTGGTTGATGAGTCGCATGTCTAGCCCAGTCTGTCTTACAGCAGCAGCAAATTCTTCATCATTTATTGGCACATGTGAAGGGGCATTATCTATAAATGGTTTCCCCTGCATGTTACCGTGGCCACCGTCGAACACTAGCATCCAGAACTTTATTGATCAGATATGACCTCATAGTAGCCCAATCTACCTTGATAGGTTTGGTGACCTCCCCTCTATTACGACTTCTTCTTGCTTGTTCCTATAGTAAATGAAACCAAGTAAGGATCACAAATTTATAGCACAAAAACTTTTGCAAGAAAGTGAAACAAGTGTATGTTGTACCTTTCTAACAAATGGCCACACTCCTAGCTTCCCATCAAAAATACAATTACCTGCATCATCATATATTGGTCTTCCTACTGCTGACAAGAACATAACTTTGCCAATGCGATTCTTATTGTGCACAGTCTTGTGTGGATCATTCTCCTCGGGAAGCATATAATACTTCATGTACTTGGATGTGGTGTTGAACCACTTCTCGCCCATGTGGATGATGTTGTGCATTTCAAGGAACTTGGGTTCATTTGGCAGGGTTCGGCGATCTAACATGGAAAGACACCATCGTAGCATGTCTTTCTTGTTATCTTCCCTCAGCAAAGGCTTTAGTGTGCTGGAGTGGCGTCGTTGTGGCAGAACCACCCGAAATAGCGTACTTACGAAGGCGCTCGTCTTCCATCAGACACTAAGCACCCCGAAAGTAACTACAGCGAGCGGTGTCCGTCGGGCACACCCTAAGGGAGAACCCGAAAGATCCACATTTTTCCCAAGGATCCAATAATGAAAACGAGTTACAACACAAGTCTATCTCATACATTAGAGTTTCTTGAAAAGTACATTATTACAATACCAAATACAGAGTACGGAATGATAAACAGCGGAATATTAAAAGATAACATCTAGCGATAAGATAACGAGGATTCCGTGCGAGCCCACCAGATGGATCCTCCACACAAGGAACTCCTCAAGCGCCACTGCAATGAGGGGTAAATAAACCACGAGTACACAATGTACTGCAAGACTTATCCGACGGTGGGAATACTTTCCCGACTCCAAGGAATATGCTAGGCTTTATGGTTTGGTTCTCTTTAGCAAAAAGCAATACTAATAGTGAGTCCTTATTGATACATTATTATCATCGGCCGTATTAAGTTTTCATCTAATCAATCTATATAAGCCTGTTCTACTTTCAAGCAAGAGTTGAGCAATCGGTTCCATTTCTTCTCCTTTCAACTTTCGGTTCTTACTACGATTGCTAAACCGCAGACAAGCCGTCTCGGATAACCGGCGATTCGCGAATCAATGTGCCCAATTGGGTGCCCGAAGACACACGCCCTCTTGTACCCCGTGCACAAGCAGGACTAACCCACCACTCTCCTGTCCCGGGTGTCCAGGTCCCCGTCCAAACTTGGACTCCAAGCCCCCACATCCTGAGTCCCGGACTCAGTGCGGTGCAAGGACCTCCACCACCTCCTCTTCCCATCAGTCGGTCCGGAAAGAGCCGGATCCGCGACAAGAGAGCAGCAAGCCTTCCCTGCGTCCATACCCAAGTATGTGCTCGGGACAATAATCTGTGACTTGCCTAGAGTCATATGCAACGACCGGTCCTTAATCGACACAGGCAGGGAAAAAGTGTAACCGGGCTATGCCCTGTTGGCCGCAGGACACAACCCCTCACACCCACCAGTACCAAATCCACATCCCTGTCCGGTCACCATTTTCCTTTCCATTATTTCATCATGATATCATAGTTTAATCACCTATTTGCGAGTAACGACAAAGTTACTCACGCCACCGACATCGAGCATATGACTACTCAAACTGTACTAGTAGGACTCATGGTGGATATATTTATGCATGTAGCTTCCATAAAATGCCTGTAACGTAAATGCATATCATATAAATATATTCAGTGATCATTTAAAAATAGGGGTTATGCACCGGGGCTTGCCTTGGGCAGGCGCGGTGTCAGCAAAGTCAGTGACGGGTGGCTCCGGAACGTCCTCCTGCTCGAGGATCTCCTCGTACTCTTCGATGACTTCGTCGTACTCCTGCTCGCCGAATGTCACGATCTCCAGTGGCTCGTCCTCTATATGCATGCAGTGATGATGATGCAATAATTAATATATAGGCAACCGCAACTCTTAAAATAAGAATACATCTACCAAGCTACTAAGCTAACTCTAATGACTAATACGCAAAGTTACCTATTATTCCCACTAAACAAGTATGAAACATTTCATGTATTATCTTAGTAACTAAAGGCATCCTTATTGTTAATATCAATTTACTATATATATAAAAAAAACAAGGTGCACTAGCTACCATGCATCATAAAAATTTATTCTCTAAATAACCATAACGAGCATTTCAAAATAATAAAGTAATCCTAAAGGTATCTTTGAACTATACTGAACTAATTACACTAATGTAGGTCATGAATTTAGGAATCTAACAAAATTTATTTCACAATCAATAAATAAATTCAAATGAGCTCTAGAGATGAAGAAAATGATATTATTGGAGGAGGCTAATCACGCAATTGAACTTGCTGACTTGCACATGACTGTGGGTCTAGAATTACTAGATGAGACCGCGAGTCAAGAAAATAAGAAGAAGAATGAAGGAATTCTTACATGCTAGCTACCTTAGAATTGAATAAAGTGCCACCTACGGTGATCGATGTGCGGAGGCAATGCAAGAGAGAGACACCAGGAGCTTAGCAAATGCCCGCCCCTACGTGGAGTGGAGTAGAGCCATATATAGTAATCGATCGTGGGTGGTCATGAGTAGTCGAGGAAGCATGAAACGAGTTGGCGGGGTTGTCCCTCTGGCTGCGTGCCGCAAAGCGGTGGTGAGGTCTTGGTCATGAGAGAATTAATTCAAGGATTGAACTTTGAGTGGTCTTGGACTTACGAGCATGTCAGACTGGAGTGGGCTTTGGGCTAAACGTGCTTGGCGGTGGTGGCAACTTTCGAAGCAAAACAATGTTAGACTTGTGTGCGAATTACTACATGATAGTAATTCGGAAGGACGGTGCTTACAAGTTCATTCGTGGATAAACATTGAACCCACATCGAATTATTTTTATCATGTGCTCTCTAATAATTTATTTATATTCTAACAATACTCATAGATATTTATGTTTATCCTATTCATTATAATAAAGTTCATTTCCTTGGATCATCAAAGATTATCTGACATGCATACTTAAAAAAAACGACGTTCGTTGGGGCATGCAAAGGCAACGAGCGGTCAAAAAAAATCAATGGAGGAGACCACGTGTCAAAAGCAGCTGCTGTGGCTGGTGTATTTTCTCGGATGAACAGTGTTTCTGCGCGCTACAGTGTTTCTACGTGTCTGGCTCAGTGAACGTGTTTGCTGCTGCTGTGAACAGTGCATTCGTGCTACAGTGCGCGTGTGGAAAAGTTGAAACCATCAGGAACCGTGTTTCTGCCGTGAACAGTGTTCCGTCTTGCTACAGTAATCCGTGTAGAAGGGGTGCCCATCGATTTCCACGAGTGAACAGTACTTTCTACGGGTGGGCAGTAACTTCTGCGTGACCAGTGTTTCTGCTGCAGCCTACCGTGTGGAAAATTTGTATGTCCTTCATTTGCAAAGCAACTGAGCTGCGAGCAAACGGAGTGCTCAGCGGGCTGAGCTTGTGAGTGATATAAATACGTAGCGTGTGCGACACACTATGGCAGTGGTAGCGCGTCGTGCACTGATAATTTTGTAAGGTGATTAGCAAGCGAAGTACAGGCGGGGTAATTAGAACAACGATAGATGACAGTGGCGCGTCGCGAGATTGATGGAGATATAAATCTTGCCAAGTGGTATGCTAATAATTAGTGAATGACAATAATTTATCATTTGACTTTGTGGCTATGGACCTCTCACGTGGAGAGAGATGACGTGCTGGAAGGATAACTTGGACAAGGAATAAATTAGAGCTCAATTTGAGAATTAGTGCAATAAAATTTAATTTCTCATTTACCACATGCAATAATACATAAACATGATGCTCATGACATGGTTTAGTATTTTGATTAAAGCGTAACACCGAGGGTGTTACAAATCTACCCCCCAAAACAAAATCTCGACCCGAGATTTCATGTGCCTAGTGTGAGAAGAAGGTAGGAAATATATTTCGATGCAGCAACTAACTATCAGAACCAGAGAGGAGATGGGGGTAATGCTTCAATAGGTAACTCTCTTGTTCCCACGTGGCTTCAGCCTCAGAATGATTTTGCCATTGTACCTTGTAAAACTTTATCACCACATTTCTGGTCACTCTCTCCTTCTCATCCAAAATTTTTATAGGATGCTCCACATAAGATGATCAAAGTTGGAGCGGAAGTCCTTCTATTTCTATAGATTCTTCAGAACTCGTAGGCATTTCTTGATTCAAGTAGACGTGAAATACATTGTGAACTGCCGAGAGAATTTCAGGGAGTTGGAGACGATAAGCAACGGGACCACACTGCTGCAACACCTTGTATGGACCCACATACCGAGGGGCTAACTTGCCATGGACACCAAACCGATGTACCCCTCTCAAAGGAGATATCTTGAGATACACATAATCTCCAGCTGCAAATTCCAAAGGTCTTCTTCGTTTGTCTGCGTAAGCCTTCTGTCGACTCTGAGCTGACTTCAAGTGTTCACGAATTATATTTACTTTCTCTCGAGCCTCCTTTATGAAATCCGGCCTGAAGTACCCACGGTCTCCTACCTCAACCCAGTTTAGTGGTGTCCTACACTTCTGTCCATATAAAGCTTCAAATGGTGCCATACGGATACTCTCATGATAGCTGTTATTATAAGAAAATTCGGCTAGCTTCAAACACCGATCCCACTTCTCGGGGAAAAGAGATGGTACAAGCCCGCAACATATCCTCGAGCACTGGTTCACCCTTTCGGTTTGACCATCGATCCTGGGATGGTATGCCGAGCTTCGAGAAGACAGTACCCAAACATTCTTGGAGTTTCTCCCTAAACGAGAGACAAAAACTGACCCTCTATCGAGATGATGGTGCGAGGAACTCCATGTAGGGTCACAATCCGATCAAAGTATAACTCCGCATACTTCTTGGCATTATATCTAGTGTCCACCGGAAGGAAGTGGGCAGACTTGGTGAGACGGTCCACAATGACCCAAATAGAATCAAAGTTCGAGGAGAGGCGCGGGTAAACCCACAATGAAATCCAGGAAATATCCTCCCATTTCCAAACAGAATGGTCAAGGCTGCAAATATCCGAGAGTACGCATATGATCCGCCTTGACTCTACCACAAGTGTCACACTCGCAACGAATCGGGTGATATCTTGCTTCATGTAAGACCACCAAGACAGATTGGCGTAGATCATGGTACATCTTGTTGCTACCGGTGGTGGATAGAGCGACTTGGAATGATGGGCTTCTTTTAAAATCTTTCTTTTCAGCTCTTCATTGGATGGAACCACCAGCCTATCCACGGTATCTCACGACTCCCACTCATCAATGCTAAAATGAGGTCCACGTCCTTCAGCTAGCAACTTCTTAATGTGAGGAATCTCTTCGAGGTCTTCCTTTTGTTCCCGAATAATTTGCTCCAGCAGCTCTGAGGTCAAAGCAATCTGAGCTAGCACCTCCGTGTGGTGAAGTGACAAGGGTATATCCTCAACTTGATGCGACTTACGACTTAAGGCATCAGCTACCACATTGGCTTTTCCTGGATGATAGTGGACTTCCAGATTATAATCCTTGATCAACTCTAACCACCTCCTTTGCCTCATGTTCAACTCAGACTGAGTGAAAATATACTTAAGGCTCTTGTGGTCAGTGAAGATATGCACTTTGTTGCCCAACAAATAATGCCTCCAAATCTTCAGAGAGTGAACTACAGCAGCTAGCTCTAAATCATGGGTAGGGTAGTTCACCTCGTGCTTCTTTAGTTGGCGCGAAGCATAAGCTATCACACGCCCCTCTTGCATAAGCACACACCCCAATCCCATCTTTGAGGCATCGCAGTAAACATCAAAGGGCCTCTCAATATCAGGTTGAGCCAATACAGGAGCAGTGGTCAGAAAAGTCTTCAGGGACTGAAAAGCTTCTTCACAAGCTGGACCCCAAACAAACTTAGCTTCTTTCTGGAGCAGCTTAGTCATGGGCTGGGCTATCTTGGAGAAATCGGGGATGAAACGTCGATAGTATCCAGCTAGCCCAAGGAACTGACGGATCTGGTGCACAGACCTAGGAGACTTCCAATCTAACACATCTTGCACCTTTGCTGGGATCTATGGAAACGCCCTCAGGTGTCAACACATGTCCCAAAAACTGCACTCGATCTAACCAAAACTTCGACTTGCTGAATTTAGCATACAGCTGGTGCTCTCGGAGTCGAGTCAGGACTATCCGGAGGTGACATGTATGCTCTTCATCATTCTTGGAGTAGATCAAAATATCATCAATGAACACTACCACAAACTTATCCAACTCCGGCATGAAGACTGAGTTCATTAGGTACATGAAGAAAGCCGGGGCATTGGTGAGACCGAAAGACATCACTAGGTACTCATACAACCCATACCTAGTAGAGAAAGCTGTCCTTGGTATATCCTGTGGCCTGATCTTGATCTGATGGTAGCCCGATCGGAGATCTATCTTTGAGAACACCTTGGCACCAGCTAACTGATCAAACAAAGTATCTATGCGGGGCAAAGGATACTTGTTTTAATCATACCGCATTGAGGGGGCGGTAATCCACACACATCCGCAGAGTACCATCCTTCTTCTTCACGAAAATCATTTGGACAACCCCATGGTGAAGAACTTGGGCGGATGAAACCCTTGTCCATCAACTCCTCCGCTTGCTTCTTCATTTCGCTAGTTCTCTCGGAGCCATGCGATACGGACGCTGGAGATAGGAGCGATTCAGAGCTCAAGCTCAATGGAGAATTCTACCTCACGCTCCGGTGGCAATCCAGGAAGATCTTCAGGGAAAACATCTGGAAACTCACGTACTACTGGAATGGAGGTAAAATCAGGAACGGCTTCAGCATGGGCAGCAATAGGTAAGATCGGTTCTGAGGGTATGATGAGAGACATCCTATCCTCAGAAAATGGAAGCCGTAACTCTACACTTCTTCTCTTCATATCCAATACTACCCCATACAACCGCAACCAGTTCATTCCAAGAATAGCATCAATGCCTTGCCCAGGCATTATCATGAACTGCAGACGGTAAGTGTGGGTGGCTAATACCAAACTTACTGTATCCGTACGGGTATTGATGAACATCTGAGAACCCGCAGTATGGATCTTATAGGCATACGGTATAGCCAATAGTGATAAGTTGTGCCGCTCTACAAACCCCATGCTCATAAAGGAATGCGATGCACCAGAATCAAACAACACCAAAGCTGGATGGGATTCGATGGTAAACATACCAGCCATAATCGCTCTCTTTGCATAGCTTGTTCGAGCATCCGTGAAGTGCACCGACCTGATCTCTGGGCACCTTCCTCTTGATGAAAGTCCTCTTAATCAGCCTAGAATTTGCAGACGGCTGAGACGGCTGAGCTGTCTGCTGCTGAGGACACTCCCTGGCATAGTGGCCATCCTTGCCACACTTGAAACAAGCACCAGGCTTGTTCCCGAATCCTCGACGAGGTGGAACGGTTTGTCTCGAGTCTCTTTGGGGCTGCACTGCCGAGGTGCCTTGTCTTGAGTAGCGTAAGTCTGTGATGTTCATTGGGTGACTGCACGGAGGCCCACCGGATGGTTGATAGGGCCCCGCCTAACAATCTGCACCTTCGAGTATGGGGATGGTGGAGGATCCGTGCCACCCGCTTCCGCCTTCAATCCGCTGGGATGCCCATTGAAACCCTCAAGAGCAATGGCGGCGTTCATCGAGCCCCAAAGGTCCGATAGTTCCCTGTGCACAGTTTCTCTGAAGAGTAGGAGTGAGACCATGAAAGAAGCGATCCCTCTTCTTGTCATCCGTGTCCACCGACTACCAAAGATATCGAGCCAAGTGGTTAAGCTGGGTCACATACTCCATTATCGCCCGCGCCCCGACGTAGCTCCATGAACTCGGTCACCTTACGGTGGATAACACCAGCAGGTATGAAGAACTCGCGGAAGGCGGTGGAGAACTCGCCACGTCGCCGGGTGATCCGGCAGCTCCGCCGCCGCCCGGAAAGTCTCCCACCGTGCACTGCGGACCCCAAAAGCGCTTGGGACATAAAGTGCATCTTTCGCTCGTTGGCCCCGAGCAGCCGAAACTTCTGCTCCAACGTATGGCGTGCTCGCCCAATGGATCGTCCGACGGTGTGAATGTGGGTGGGTGGGTTTTGAGGAAGTCCTGGTAAGAGGACTGTCCCTCAGGACGACGAGCACCACCCCCATTCCCACCATTGCCTCCGGGGCCTCCACGGGCGAGACCCGCGAGGGCCTGTGCCATAATCTCCATGGCACGAGTCGCCTCGACGACGAGCAGTGGTGACTCGGCGAAAGCAGCCAACAACTCCACCATGACCTCCGCGGCGGACAGCGGCGGAGGCGGTGGCGGAAAAGGCTGAGGAACCAAGGGTGGAACCTCTCGAGCTCCCTCGTTGCCACGCTCAAAGGCCTGAGCACTGTCACCATGGCCCTCGTTGGCCGCTCCCGAACTGGTGCTCCCACGTCCGGACCTCAGATTCATCTATAAGAGAGACGAACCATCCATTAGAACACCTTCCCGATCAGGATCCAGGGATTAAAGAAATGGCAAAGCACATTTTTAAGACATTCATTAAGTTAATCCTACCAATTTACTACTTTCATTATACGTGAAGGGGGATTCCTAGTTCAAGTAAGATGCTATTATATGATGCATGCTTCGACCTATACGCTCACTCAAGCCGAATATAGCGGCGTTCAGAAAATTTTCGCACATCGCATACTCACTTTCCGTATACTAAGCGATTTCTTACGTCATGTAAGTCGATTGTACCGCAGTAAACCGATTAGATAAAACCGGTGCCGCTATTCTAGATATACCATATAGCTAGGGCTTATACTTAACTTAATCGCATCCTACTTTTCGCAAAACTTTTGTTGGTCCACTTTTAGTTTTGTAAAGAGTGAGGAACTTCGTGACCATTATTGGCTCTGGTACCAAGCGTGGCGAACCACCGAAATAGCGTGCATTTCACTACGAAGGCGCTTTCGTCTTCCATCGGACACTAAGCACCCCGAAAGTAACTACACAGATGAAGCGGTGTCCGTCGGGCACACCCTAAGGGAGAACCCGAAAGATCCACATTTTCCCAAGGATCCAATAATGAAAACGAGTTACAACACAAGTCTATCTCATACATTAGAGTTTCTTGAAAAGTACATTATTACAATACCAAATACAGAGTGCGGAATGATAAGCGGCGGAATATTAAAAGATAACATCTAGCGATAAGATAACGAGGATTCCGTCTCGAGGCCCACCAGATGGATCCTCCACACAAGGAACTCCTCAAGCGCCACCGCCGATGTGGGTAAATAAACCACGAGTACACAATGTACTCGCAAGACTTATCCGACAGTGGGAATACTTTCCCGACTCAAGGAATATGCTAGGCTTTATGGTTTTTGGTTCTCTTTTAGCAAAAAGCAATACTAATAGTGAGTCCTTATTGATACATTATTATCATCACCGTATTAAGTTTTCATCTAATCAATCTATATAAGCCTGTTCTACTTTCAAGCAAGAGTTGAGCAATCGGTTCCATTTCTTCTCCTTTCAACTTTCGGTTCTTACTCTGATTGCTAAACCGCTTGAGACAAGCCGTACCGGATAACCCGGCGATTCGCGAATCAATGTGCCCAGCTGGGTGCCCCGAAGACACACGCCCCGCTTGTACCCCAGGCACAAGCAGGACTAACCCACCACTCTCCTGTCCCGGGTGTCCAGGTCCCCGTCCAAACTTGGACTCCAAGCCCCACATCCCGAGTCCGGACTCGGTGCGGTGCAAGGACCTCCACCACCTCCTCTTCCCATCGGTCGGTCCGAAAGAGCCGGATCGCATGACAAGAGAGCAACAAGCCTTCCCTGCGCCCATACCCAAGTATGTGCTCGGGACAATAATCTGTGACTTGCCTAGAGTCATATGCAACGACCGGTCCTTAATCGACACAGGCAGGGAAAAAGTGTAACCGGGCTATGCCCTGTTGGTCGCAGGACACAACCCCTCACACCCACCAGTACCAAATCCACATCCCCTGTCCGGTCACCATTTTCCTTTCCATTATTTCATCATGATATCATAGTTTAATCACCTATTTGCGAGTAACGACGGGTTACTCACGCGCACCGACATCCCGAGCATAGCGACTACTCGATTGTACTAGTAGGACTCATGGTGGATATATTTATGCATGTAGCTTCCATAAAATGCCTGTAACGTAAATGCATATCATATAAATATATTCAGTGATCATTTAAAATAGGGTTATGCACTAGGGGCTTGCCTTGGGCGGTAGCGGTGTCAAGAAAGTCGATGTGGGTGGCTCGGAACGTCCTCCCCGCTCGAGGATCTCCTCGCATACTCTTCGATGACTTCGTCGTACTCTCTTTCGCCGAATGTCACGATCTCCAAAGGGTTTCGTCCTCTATATGCATGCAAAGTGATGATGATGCAATAATTAATATATAGGCAACCGCAACTCTTAAAATAAGAATACATCTACCAAGCTACTAAGCTAACTCTAATGACTAATACATAAAGTTACCTATTATTCCCACTAAACAAGTATGAAACATTTCATGTATTATCTTAGTAACTAAAGGCATCCTTATTGTTAATATCAATTTACTATATATATAAAAAAAAACAAGGTGCACTAGCTACCATGCATCATAAAAATTTATTCTCTAAATAACCATAACGAGCATTTCAAAATAATAAAGTAATCCTAAAGGTATCTTTGAACTATACTGAACTAATTACACTAATGGTAGGTCATGAATTTAGGAATCTAACAAAATTTATTTCACAATCAATAAATAAATTCAAATGAGCTCTAGAGATGAAGAAAATGATATTATTGGAGGAGGCTAATCACGCAATTGAACTTGTCGACTTGCACATGACCTGTGGGTCTAGAATTACTAGATGAGACCCATGAGTCAAGAAAATAAGAAGAAGAATGAAGGAATTCTTACATGCTAGCTACCTTAGAATTGAATAAAGTGCCACCTACGGTGATCGATGTGTGGAGGCAATGCAAGAGGAGAGACACCTGGGAGCTTAGCAAATGCCCCCCTCACGTGGAGTGGAGTAGAGCCATATATAGCAATCGATCGTGGGTGGTCATGAGTAGTCGGGAAGCATGAAACGAGTTGGCGGGGTTGTCCTCGGCTGCCCGTGCCGTGTCTTGGTGGTGGTGAGGTCTTGGTCATGAGAGAATTAATTCAAGGATTGAACTTTGAGTGGTCTTGGACTTACGAGCATGTCAGACTGGAGTGGGCTTTGGGCTAAACGTGCTTGGCGGTGGTGGCAACTTTCGAAGCAAAACAAATGTAGCTTGTGTGTAATTACTACATGATAGTAATTCGAAAGACAGTGCTTACAAGTTCATTCGTGGATAAACATTGAACCCACATCGAATTATTTTTATACTGTGCTCTCTAATAATTTATTTATATTCTAACAATACTCATAGATATTTATGTTTATCCTATTCATTATAATAAAGTTCATTTCCTTGGATCATCGAAGATTATCTGACATGCATACTAAAAAAAACGACGTTCGTTGGGGCATGCAGAGGCAACGAGCGGTCAAAAAAAATCAATGGAGGAGACCACGTGTCAAAAGCAGCTGCTGTGGCTGGTGTATTTTCTCGGATGAACAGTGTTTCTGCGCGCTACAGTGTTTCTACGTGTCTGGCTCAGGGAACGTGTTTGCTGCGCTGTGAACAGTGCATTCGTGCTACAGTGCGCGTGTGGAAAAGTTGAAACCATCAGGAACCGTGTTTCTGCCGTGAACAGTGTTCCGTCTTGCTACAGTAATCCGTGTAGAAGGGGTGCCCATCGATTTCCACGAGTGAACAGTACTTTCTACGGGTGGGCAGTAACTTCTGCGTGACCAGTGTTTCTGCTGCAGCCTACCGTGTGGAAAATTTGTATGTCCTTCATTTGCAAAGCAACTGAGCTGCGAGCAAACGGAGTGCTCAGCGGGCTGAGCTTGTGAGTGATATAAATACGTAGCGTGTGCGACACACTATGGCAGTGGTAGCGCGTCGTGCACTGATAATTTTGTAAGGTGATTAGCAAGCGAAGTACAGGCGGGGTAATTAGAACAACGATAGATGACAGTGGCGCGTCGCGAGATTGATGGAGATATAAATCTTGCCAAGTGGTATGCTAATAATTAGTGAATGACAATAATTTATCATTTGACTTTGTGGCTATGGACCTCTCACGTGGAGAGAGATGACGTGCTGGAAGGATAACTTGGACAAGGAATAAATTAGAGCTCAATTTGAGAATTAGTGCAATAAAATTTAATTTCTCATTTACCACATGCAATAATACATAAACATGATGCTCATGACATGGTTTAGTATTTTGATTAAAGCGTAACACCGAGGGTGTTACAGTCGTAGTAGGCCGTCCTTGAACCATCTATGCAAGGTGCTCTTCTTTACACCAATAGCATTAGCTAGAGATTGTATAGTAATCCTCCTATGCAAGGGAACTCTTAGAACATCTGATAGATCAATCTATATCCTTTTGCGGCCACAATTCTTCCTCCGAGATGTAACATCTACTGGTCTGCCTTGTGCACGGCACTGCTTAGCTCTTCGCCAAACACGACGCACTTGATATCTACTGACCTAAAACATCTGAGCTACTATATTCGTAGTGTTCTTTTTTAGTTTTCCACGAGGCAATGCTTCATATATTTGTTGTCTTTCAGTGTCTGTCAAATTTCTGAACTTTTGTGAATTATTTGCGTTTGTATGTTCATCTTCAACATCTGAGTCCTCCAACTCCTCCTCATCGAAGACTATATCCACAGCATCAACGTACACACCATAGTTGTGCATGTTGTTGATCATATCTGCAAAAAAAAAGTGTGAGATAGCACTAGCAAAATGTATTTCAGATTTTGTGAAAAAATCATGCTGAAATTTGTTGCTAAAAACAGTTGAGGCAGCAGTACGTCTTCATTGTTACTGAACTGCTTGAAATAGTGTATGGAAGTTGTTGCTATCGTGGGGAATTAGATTGTTTCGAACTTTTGAGGGGTTTCATGTAGATGTCAACCTAGTGAGTCGATATGATCATTGAAATAGTAAGAACAAAAAAGTTCCATTGACGCTTACTGATCATTTGTTGCAGCTCATTTTGGTGATCAACAACTTCTAAGTTGAGGTCAAAATCATCCTGTACATGTGGAGCATCAAAGTTGAAATCTCCATCTTGTTGATGGTCGTCGATCATTTCTGCAAAAAAAAAAAGTGAGATAGTAGTAGCAAAATGTTTTTCAGATTTTGTGAAAAAATCATGCTGAAATTTGTTGCTAAAGACAGGTGAGGCAGCAGTACCCCTTCATTGTTTCTAAACTGCTTGAATTAGTGTAAGAAAGTTGTTGCTTGTTCATAATTTCTAGTTCTGTGGCAACTCTACTGGACTTTACTATGATTCGAAGTATGGTTTCTATTATATGTGCTTGCTTTACCAGTAGCATACTTTTGTTGATTTTTCACTCAAGATGCATTGTCTTTCTCAAGAAAAAAATCATACTGAAATTAGTTGCTACAAACATGTGAGGCAACAGTACGTCTTCATTGTCACTGAACTGCTTGAAATAGTGTACGAAAGTTGTTGCTATTGTGGGAATTAGATTATTTCAAACTTTTGAGGGGTTTCATTTAGATGTTGACTTACTGAGTCAATATGATCATTGAAATAGTAAGAACAAAAATTCAAGTTCCCTACTGATCATTTGTTGCAGCTCATTTTGGTGATCAGCAGCTTCTAAGTTGAGGTCAAAACCATCCTGTACATGTGGAGCATCAAAGTTGAAATCTCCATCTTGTTGATGGTCGTCCTCAACAGCAAGAACTGCAATAGGGTGGGGCATAGAACTTTAATTAAGGCAGAAAGTTATTTTTACACAGTACACTTTGTTTTAGTAAAGAAACTAAGACAAACATTACCTTCATGAGATTCTTCTTGTTGCCCCTCAGAAGCAGGAATGTTGCCCTTTCTAGAGATAGTGGGACTGACCTTTGAGTGGATACACTTGTGCTTCTTTGATGGGATGAAATTGATCTCCATCATCAGCAGGCTCTTGATTTAGGTCTCGTAAGGGCTCTTCACTTCCTTCCCCTGGTACTTTGTTTAGATCTATGGCCATGGTTGAAGATGAAAGTGTCCTGTAGGCTATGGAGGGCTCTTCACTCTTTTCACCTGGTACTGTATTTACAGCCTGTTCGGGAGGCCGTATCGTATCGTGGATTATTTACTGCTGGCTGGTTTGGTATGAGAGAAAAACACTATTCCCGACTGAAAATTTACGATCGTTTACGAGCAAGCGAACAGGCTGTTAGATTAATGGCCACAGTTGAAGATGGAACTCTCCTGCATGCTATAGAGATTGGCACATTTGGGGTCTGGATGGCTTGCGTTGGGTTCACCAGGAGCATGTGAGCATGTGAAGCCCTTTTATAGTGGGGCAATGGCGCCAAGTTTGCTGATTCACAGCTTGTTCGGCTGGGGCTGAAACGATCGTAGATTATTACTGTTGACTGATTTGGTGTGAGAGAAAAATATTGTGGTTAGAAATTTACGATCGTTTACGACCAAACGAAATTTTGGATGTCCAGGCGTAATGGCGCAAGTGCTAGAAGTTTCTTTATAGCATCTGAGTGCTTATTCGTGGACACGTGTTGCGTTGTTAAAGCCATTGTTTTTATGTGAAATTGTTGACCACATTTCTTTTGTCAGATTTGTATTTTTGTACTGCAAGTGTAATCATGGTGTTCTGACTATTCAATGGATGCTAGTTCTTCTTTATAGGGGCAGTATGGTAATTTTATAACCGCACTAAGTTCCTCCCTCCGATCTCAGACGTGCAATTAAATTTGGATGGAGAAAGTGCTTTTTAAGTTATAGAACAATGTTTTTCTCTCACGACAAAGTAGTCCCATAAATCAGCCATAGCCATATAGTCAGCCTGTTCGTTTATTAGTTTCATTCAGGACTTATAAGTCAGGTAATAATATTTTTCTCTCACACCAAACCAGTGCTGGTCATATTTATCAGCCAGAAACCCGTCAAAACGGGTCGATTAAGTCCCGCCGAACAGCCCGACAGGCACAGCGCGTCCTCTGCGCGGAGAGGAGGCGGCGTGGCGGTCGCCGGGAGGGCGCACTAGGACGGCAGGCAGCGCCAGTACGCGCGAGCCACATGGAGTACGAACCTTTATTTGCATTGCTAGCTCCACATGCATGCAGTTCCAATCCATCTCTTCTCGAGAGATCGGCAGATCGGTCGAGCCGATCGTCGTCGTACCCGTGCGCCCTGCCCCTGCGCGCCACCGCACCGTCCTTGCTATCATGACGTGTTGCGTGTGCCACCAGCTTTCACTGAATGACCCTGTTCGCTGGTCGATATTGATGCTAATTTAAGTTAGCTGGTGTTGCTTTTTTATGGGAGAAAAACACTGTTAACTGATTTCGACTGACTGAACCATGAACCAGCGAAATAATGGCAAAGCACAGACGACACAGCTACGCGCGCCGCGGCCGCGCGCGTCTATCCTCCTCGCAAGGGAAAGAGAGAAACAGCAGTGGGCCCCGTTCCCGGACACAATTTGGCTCTTCCTTTGTCCACGCGGCCGTGTACGTGGGTCCCAGCTAGGTCCACATGGCGAGCGGAGGCGTGCCTGCCCATGTGCGCGGGCGTGGGCAGCGTCATGGTCACGGTCACGGTCAGGGCTCGCGGACAGGAACAGGAACAGGATGGGCGCACCGCGCGGATCAGCCGTTGCTTTCGTCTACTCCATCGCCTCTCTCTCCATCGTGCCGTGCATCCTGCCATTGTCGTCTAGTGCGCGCCCGCTACTCCTACTGCTGTAGCAGTAGTTCTCTACCGCTACTGTAGGTACGAGCCATTTCATCGAATGCGAATTGGAGTACTAAGAGCAAGTATAATGAGGCCAGCTCAGTCGGCGAAATGACCTAACACATCAGCACAATCTGACGTGGGAGAGAAAGAAAGCAAGAGAGAGAGAGGCGAGCGGGCGACTAGCTTAACGCCGATAAAAAGCGGGCGAAATGGCTTGTTCCTTAGCTTCTCCGGCTCCCATTGGTTCCCACGTCGTTTATAAACACACCGAGCATTAAAGGATGGATGGAACCGGCCACCACCGGTCCCCAGCTCGAGTGACCTGGCGCTCCTTGCAGCCGGCAGCGGGCGTACTTACTAAACTTGCTCTAATAATATACTCCTCTCTCCTCATTACAAGTACGTTTGTACACAAGCAAACACGTATAATTTAATTCCTCCTCTACAGAGTAAGGTCTTGTTTGATGTTATCGAATTAAACTCAATTCACGTATGTTGCAGCGAAATAGGGTGAAATTTAGTTCGAGTTCCCACGTAATATGGACCGTGACATTAGCTTTATCCACGGTGTAGCATCGATTGATCGGTTGGGATTGGAAGCTGGGTGCACGCGCCGCACCAGATCTTCGATAGATTTGAGGCTAGCTAGGCTCCCTATCGGTACACCGTACCCTGCGCGCTCGTACAAAAGACACGGAACCAACCTCACGCTTCCACGTCTCACCACTTAAGGCTCCTTTGGAACACAGGACGGGGAAAACCCAGGATAGGAAAAACAAAGGAATAGGATAGAATTGGAGTTGGAAAACAGAGGATTCATAGAAAATTTTGAAAATTTGTTGTTTGGATAGGCCTAAGAAATTCATCGGAATGGAAAACTTAGGAAATTACGCTCTGTTCGTTTATTGGTTTCAGCCAGCCCAAATCAACCAGCCAACAGTATTTTTCTCTCACAATAAACCAGCACCAGCTAATCCAAATCCTACGTTTTTCCTGCGTTTCTCCTTCGATCCAAAGGAGCCTTTATTGGTGCGGTCACAAGGAAATATAGGTACTCCGTACTCCTTCCGTCACAGTACTGCTCAAATGTCAAATATTTTTAATTTTAATCAAATATATAAGAAAATATTAAGGTTTACGGTGCATATTTGATAGTTTGACCAGCTCGAATCTCATAGCGACACTCAACGGAGGGAGTACATTTTATTATTTTCTATATTTGACTGATTTCATCACATATGTAGTACAAAAGTTATGGAATATCCGATATTCGTATCTGTGAATAAAACTATCGTATGAATACTCTCGATTAGGCAGGAGTACATGGCACAGCTTCTGATGTACATGCTTAGGCTATGTTGCAAAATTCTTGAGGCTTTTAGTTAGTAGAGTAAACTAGAAAAACTTAAGTGCACATTTTGCTAGTTAGATTTAGTTAATCTATAGTAGTCTCAAGTTTAAGCCCTAGGTTATGTTTTTATGGACCCAATTTACTCCTCCCTTATCTCGAGCGGACCCATCCGGGCATTCTTCATATACAAGGTTCACGGTGAGGATGCATGCAGATGATAGCGTAGGAACCCCATCAACCTAACCACAATACTTGTGCGATGCCTAATTACAACCACCTCAAAATCCCTAACACCAACCCCTTCCTATCCCTATTCACAAATCCATGCTGATCTCTAATCACACCCCTAATCACACTAGTAGAGAACAGAATTTAGAACGATGTCCCAATATAGCATTAGCCTCGACATTTTTTGCCCCCGGTAATACCAACCGGGACTAAAGGTTCCTGCCCAACGGCTACTACAGCAGACTTTTGCTGCAGGGGACCTTTAGTCCCGGTTGGAACTACCAACCGGGAGTAAAAGTCTACTCCTGGCTGAAGGCTACGTCCGGGACTAGAAAGGGACCTTTAGTCCCGGTTGCTGTCTCCAAGCGGGACTAAAGCTTGAAACTGTAACAGGCAGTCTTTTGAGCTGGGACTGACAGCGTGCTGTCCCGGTTGCATTTATTGCCGTGCTCTAAGCTCTAAAGCTCTAAGTTTTAGTCCTAGTTGCATTTATTGACGTGCTTTACTTGTACTAGAAAGCTTAGCGCTTGAAACTTCAGTCGGGACCAAAGCTTAGAGCTTGAAACTCCAACCGGGACCCATATGCATGTTTCAAGCTTTTAGTCCCGGTTGTCGTGCTTACATTTGTATGTAGGAATTGAAACTCCAACCGGGACTAAAGCAGCAATAAGAAACGAAGACGTACTTGATGGTGCTTTACTTGTACCTGCTTGCATTTACGAGCTTTAGTCCCGGCTTGCATTTACCTGCTTGCATTTACGAGCTTTAGTCCCGGCTTGCATTTACCTGCTTGCATTTATTGCTGACACTGAAAACGAAGACCTTTAGTCCCGGCTGGTCCGATGCAACTGAACACGACCAAATCAATTAGTCCCGGCTGGTATTACGAGCTGGCTGGTATTATCAGTCGGGACTAAAGGTCTTTTAGTCCCGGGCGTTTACAGGAGCCTCGATGGGCCGGCCCAGTACGCAATATGCTGGCCAATCCCACCTATTAGCACCACCTCGCTTGCTCAGAAGAGTGAAAGCTAACTTAAAAGCTCGGCTCTCGAACCAAGCAGCACGAACTTGAACAAGATTGTACCGCTGATCCTTGACTAAAGGTCCTTCGTACTATAGTTTATACAAAATGTTGAATATTATAAACGTACGTATATTCTAGCAGCGTAGAATGCGTATTCAAAAACCAAAATGAATCATCAATTAAAAATAGGAAAAAAAAAGAAAAATAGAAATAGAAACAAAAAAAACCTGGTAGCAGCGTGAAAATAGAAAAAAAAGGAAAATAGAAATAGAAACAAAAAAAGGAAAAAAAACCTTTAGTCCCGGTTGGGGTTACCAACCGGGACTAAAAATCTTGACACGTTGCTTTCAATTTGGAGGGCCTTTAGTCCCGGTTGGTAACACCAACCGGGACTAAAGGTCCCTCTTTAGTCCCGGCTCTATGACCCGGGACTGAAGGTTCCACTTTTAGTCCCGGGATTGTTGTCCCGGCGCGGTAACCGGGACTAAAGGCCGTTACCGCCCGGGACAACAAGGCCATCCTGTAGTAGTGTCACAAGGGCCACAAGTATACATGTGATGAGGAAAACCAAAAATTGCAATTCATGTAGACTATAGGGTCATAACCCAATAACACCCTAACCACAATACCACTGTGACCCTAATCACATGATCACATCCTAGTTTGAGCTCTAATTACAATCCTAGTGGACCCACCCTAACCACAGTCCCTACTAAGCCCCAATCACATGGGCCAACTATAAAGGGTTTGTGGTCACAAAAAAACAGTCAAAACCACATAACCCTAACCTCAATGCATTTGCATCCCTTGCTGATCGACCCCTAATTACACCCCCTGCCAACTCCTAATAAAAAACTCCACTAACCTACTCAAGACTCCTAAGTGTCTTCTAATCTCAACACCAGTTGATATCCAATTAGAACCCATGCTGACAATTAACTATAGCCCGTGTGCGTGAATTGTCATCAAAACCCATGTTATAGCCCTAATCACAGCCATATGCAATGCCTAATAGTAACCCTTGCTGAATCCTAATCAAAACCCTTGCTGATCATAATTCATAAGTTATATTTTGAAGATTGACTTTTCTTTTCTTTTTTGGAAAATGATGGGATCAAGTGTTTCTAACTTAGGAAAGTTTGCATAAGCTATTAAACTATTTTAAGAAAAGAATAGTGGGGATTTTATATTTTCATTTATGGAAAGTTCGGGAATCGCATTAAATAAAGAGTCCTCTCCATTTAGCTTACCATTTAAATTAATGACAAACCTTTCTAGATAAGACGAGACAGCAATCAAGTTACAGGTACATGCGGCTTCAAAACTCTTGTGATGGGACAATGTACAACCAGCGGCAGATCCAGGAAAAAATTTAGAGAGGCTGAACAAAAGTGCAACAGCAACGTACCTCCAACTGCTGTTTGATCTTAAGTCTTAGTTCCACCTACACGATAGAACTTTACCTAAAAATTCAGGGAGGCTCCAGGGCTCCGGTATCGGTAGGGGGGGCTCGACCCCCTCCCCCCCTCGCCCCACCGTTGAATCCGCCACTGTGTACAACTGGATTCACCTAAGCAGGTCAACGAGTTTGAAACGTTTCCATTCCTAGGAAAAAACAGTATAGATAGAGCGCCGTCGTCGACCGTCATCATCTGAAGTTGGAAACCACCTCAAGTAACCTATATTAATTAGGTAGACGGTGTTTATCTAATTCACGCTTGAGATATAATGAGATACACGTACCAGAATAGGAGTGACATTTTTTCCAAGGAAAGGAGGAATTATATTAAATCTAGCATAGTACATCCGTAAAATACACATTAAAAAATAGAAATAAAAAATACACAATATTCTATTCAGATTCTTTCACCGTCTTCTTCCCCAATGGCTCTCCTCGAACGTCGGAGCCAAATTGCTGTCCTTATGCTGAATCCAACGACCAATCCCAAAACATTAGACATGTCGTAAGATCTGACGTTTCGAAACTAGACCAAAACACATCTAAATCGCTGAAAGAATGTCGACAGTTGCATCATCGAGTACGACATAGAATGTAGAGTCATTACCTTGAGACCTTGATTTCCTCTCCACGACCATCGACGATGAGATCGATGACCCGGAGTAGCTGTCTTCGTTGGGGGCTCCTAGAAACACCCCTCCCCTTGCAGATAAAGACCACAAATTGGCCGCCTGGCCTATGAAATCTACACATGCAATGATGATCTCATCATGGCAATCATTGAAGTCATCGCAGGACACACGATCCCGATCAAAAATCATTTGGCTTTGCCGGAAGATTTATTTGGATTAAATCCTAAGCAACTGGAAAAAAAAAACTACAGGAAATACTCAGACTTAGAGTTTTGTTTCTTTCTACTATGATGTCTAGAATGCTTATAAATCTCAGGACTTTAAAATTCTGACTAGCAATACTCAAAAGCCATCTATGTATAAGTGAATTTTAGCCATAACTTCTTGAACGAATTGTTTCCGTGTGTGTTTTATTTATTTAGTTATATATAGTTGGTCACAAAAGTCCGGATTAGTAATTATCAAGTATGTGTCGATGTCTCAAATGCCTAAGTGAATAGAATTCAGAAGCAGCATGTATACATTTTATTTTTTTTGAGAATCAGCAGCACGTATACATGCTCATCTCAAATGACGTTGACAGCATTATTCCACCGCGATCTGGTTTGTGCTTGGCACTGCACGGCATTCGGCCCCTCCCAAGCTCCATGGCACCACTATCCTGACGTCCCTAAGCCCGACGGTGAGCTACCCTGCCGTTCACGCGTTTTGCCGAAAACCCTGCGACTGCGAGCACCACAACCTGCGCTAGGCCCACGATCACAGACCGAAAAGCGAAGCCAATGGCCCATTTAGGGCCTGGCCTGCGTGTCTTTAGAAGTGAGCTAGCCGTAACGTGTAGTAGGATTTAACTTGACACCGGTTTGTTATTGAAGTACTTCAAGTGTGTCATATTTTGTTTGCTATTTATATAAATATTCGCAGAAAATACAAGGGGTCAACCAATAAATAGTAAATTCAAAAGTGTCAAATATTGTGAAACAAGGTTGGTACATTATTCTTGGAACACACTAATCATGACCATACCCCAAATACAAATCTAATAATATTGCTTTTTGTACAATGAAGTTTAATTACACATATTGTAAGGATCATTGTTAGTTTCACAGATGCTTATAAGGGTACAATGTGTGTAGTGTATTTATATGAGTGAATGCGTATGTATATACACCATGATTTATTAAAAAAATATTGTTATACTTAAAACTACTACAAATAAGCGCACCTATTATATTATAGAAATACGGAGAGAGGGGAACATTCTTCCTATCTGACGTGTGATAGCTCGATTTTTCTTTAAATTATGCTACAACCTACCAGCATTGCTCCTTTGTGTGATGTTTCGATTGTTTTCGTGAATTGTACTACTTATGTCGCTATAGTAAACTTTCTTAAATTTAACTATGTTTATAGAAAAATTTGTATCTTCAAATAAGTTTATCATCCAAATAGATTCAACAATTAATCTAATGATATTAATTATGCACTATAAATATTAGGTCAAAGTTAAAAGCGTTTGACTCCTCAATAAATGAGAACGGCACCTATTTAGGACAGGAGTTGCCCTATTTGCTTGGCTGATAAGCCATGGCTGAAAGTACTGTTGACTGATTTATTGTAAGAGAAAAATATTATTCGTTGACTGAAAAAATATGACTTATAAGTCAAGCAAATAGACGACAAGCATTGTCCCTTTATATTTGAAAAAAAATCCCCGGTAAGTTGGACTCCGCGGTGCACATAGCAATTTGATCTTGGGTCTGTAGCCCTACAGTACGTCTAGCGAATCCGCAGGCGGCGCAACGCCCCAGAGGCCACAACGTGTCCTGGACCGGTTGCGCCCACAGTCCACGGACCACCTCGCCAAGCGCATGCCCCGCACAGCCGCTCCCTACGTTCCACGTGTCCTGCCTGCCCGTCGCCACCACGAACCGACACGTGGGCCCACGTACAGGCGGCCTCACGTGTCAGAGACGCTCCCCACCTGTAGGAGTCTGCCTACCCTAGGATAAGGCCACCAAAGCGAGACGGCGTCAGTTTGCCGCTCCCTCAACACACGTACACCTCGCTCCCGTTAGTTAACTGGGGTTAAGTTAACCACGGTTAGGTAGAAAACAGCCCCAAGGATAACCCCGGTTAGATGGCCTGTTTATAAACCAGCCTCCTCTTCTCTTCCCGTTCCACGGCGAAGCTCCCCGAAGCCAAAGAAAGCTTCCACTAGAGCACGAGATCGCAGCAGCCACAGGCCAATAAAAAAGCAGCAAAGCAAAGCTACCGTCACTGACCGGCGTTCCAAGAAACGAAACGAGCATGATGATGATGGGAGAGGGAGCGCACGCGCCGCCGTGGCAGCAGTCACCGGCGGCGGCCATCAGCGGCAGCATGATGGACGCGGACGAGGCGGCGTCGCCGTACGCCCTCCTGGCAGCGCTGCAGCATTACCTGCCGTCGAACGAGGCGGCGGCGGCGGCGGCGTACGACGAGGACGACGAGGAGGCGACCCTGTCGGCGGCGGTGGACACGTACGCCTGCGACGAGTTCCGGATGTACGAGTTCAAGGTGCGGCGGTGCTCGCGCGGGCGGAGCCACGACTGGACGGACTGCCCCTACGCGCACCCGGGGGAGAAGGCCCGGCGGCGCGACCCCAGGCGGTACCACTACTCCGGCGCCGCGTGCCCGGACTTCCGCAAGGGCGGGTGCAAGCGCGGCGACGCGTGCGAGTTGGCGCACGGGGTGTTCGAGTGCTGGCTCCACCCGTCCCGCTACCGGACGCAGCCCTGCAAGGACGGCACCGGGTGCCGCCGCCGCGTCTGCTTCTTCGCGCACACGCCGGACCAGCTCCGCGTGCTGCCGCCGCCGCAGCAGTCCAGCGCCAGCCCGAGGGGCGCGTCGGTGGCATCGCCGCTGGCCGAGTCGTACGACGGCTCGCTGCTCCGCCGGCAGGTGTTCGAGAGCTACCTCACCAAGAGCGGCATGATCATGTCGTCGTCGCCGACCAGCACGCTCGTCTCGCCGCCAAGGTCGCCGCCGTCGGAGTCGTCCCCGCCAATGTCGCCGGACGCCGCCGCGCTCTGCCGCGGGTCGTGGCCGGGTGTCGGCTCGCCCGTCAACGAGGTCCTCGCCTCGCTGCGCCAGCTCCGCCTCGCCGGCGGCGGCGGCTCGCCGAGGTCGGCGCCTTCCGGCGGATCGTCGTTCTTGGCCGGCGGCGGCTACCCGTTCGGGTCCCCGAAGTCACCGGCCGGGCTGTACAGCCTCCCGTCCACGCCAACAACCAGGCCGTCCCCGGTCATGGAGAGGGTCGAGTCCGGGAGAGCCCTCCGCGAGAAGGTGTTCGAGCGGCTCAGCAAAGAAGCCACCGTGCCCAACGACACCGCCGGCGCCTCCGCCAACGTTGAGGGAGCGGCTCCGGATGTCGGCTGGGTCTCCGACCTCATCAACTAAGGGAGACTCATGAAACTATCAGCATCAACAACCGTGCCTCCTCTGGACGGTGCTTGTCCATGGTAAGTGCGTGGGGAAGCTTGGATGGAGGCATCACTGCACAACAGGAGAGAAAGTTCAGGAAAACCAAAAAACAAAAACAAAAAAGATTTTTTTAGATTTCTACTAAGATTCTCCTGATCCTTGTACATACGTATGTTCCTCCCTGTGTGAATATTCTTGGATGGCTGTTGAAGGGAGGGGAGGCAGAGGCAAGGGAAGGGTTTGTTTGTTCTGAGGTTTCAGATGATGGCATGTCAGCGAAGGTAGGAGACAAGGTGGCAGCAAAACATGGTGGAAATGGATCAAGAAGACATGGCAGGCGACCATGCAGGTATATGAGTTATCTAGATGTACAAAGTGTCTGTGTTCGTGTGCGTGTGTGTGTGGAGGTGTAGCGTGGGAGGCGGTCATGGCGGCGATCCAAGACCGGAGAAGATGACTGGATTTGTCACCGCCGGCGCCTCCGGTGACGTTTCCGGCAAGCAGGCCTGGAACTTCTAATTTCCGCGAGCGATTCCAGAACGTACGTCGTCTTGAGTTGATGTTTACTCGCATTCCAGCAGCGTTCATTCTGCTGTTTGCCTTTAAGAATTAAGATCCACGAGTTGTTATTACTGCTCTGTAATTTTCTCAATGTATTTCCTTATTGAACTACTGCTTCTGCTTATGGGAAGCATGTACCTTGTACCATGTAATACTTTTGCTGATAAGGAATTAATTAAAACCGCCCTTGTTAATTAATTACTGTACCATCTAAAAACATAGTGATGCCTTTTCATGTGACTGAATCAAATGTGCCCGATCTGTGGTGAATCTGGATAAACCAGGCCGGGCCGGGGCTCATCGATCTTCAGAAACTACTGTGCTATCGTCGTGCTTGATGGGTGAATGATGCTCCTACATGACGACGAGACGATGGGCAGTGAGACTATATTCAATAACAACACCTAAAATACGAGATCCAGTTGATCTTTGGATAATGCTATAGTCAAATGTTTCAATATTCATTCGGTATCTTCTCCAACAACATGACTTTAAAAGAAAATTCTTTCTGTAAATGGGTTTCCAGGAGATGGGTAGCGCTATAGTTAAAGGGTTCGATACATATTCGGCATCTTCTCCAACAACATGATTCAAAAGATAGTCCTTTCTGCAAATAGGTTTTCAGGAGATAGGATGCTCGTATTTGGGTTGTGTCTATTAGGTAACTCAAAATAAATCTTCCGTAAGCAGTCTGTTGGAGGCTAATTTTGAGTCTCTGCTATCTATTTTAAATTTAGGTGTCCATATAAATATCTCGTTATAGACAGAATGAGGTGGATTGCTTCTCTCTAGTACGGGGAGCTGTCGGGGCGTCGCTGTCCGGGGCACGGAAGTCCCGGGGTCTATTGGCGCTATATATGTCCATGCAGCCTGTAGCCCAATGGCACGGCCTGAAGTATGTTTTTTAGCCCGGTCAAGCACGGCACGGCCTGATATTGTGCGTGCCCAGGTCAGCACGGCCCGATGCACAGGGCCATGCCTAGGCCGCACCCCAGGCACGCGGGCTGGCAAGGCACGGCCCGCATTTTAGAGGCCGGCCCGGTAGCGGCCCGATGACCACCCTGGCGGCCTGGCCTACTAAGAGCCCAAGCCTCCTTCCTGTGCATACTAACCCTAACTTGTTTTCACGATCTCACGGTTCCCACCCCCGCGCCGCCCCTCTTTCTCCCGACGTGTTCACGCGCACGCTCCTCTCTCCCCCGAGTCTGACCCTGCCTTTCCCTCTCCTCCCGCTCCTCTCTCTTTCCCTAATCGCTCATTAGCCTCATCTCCGCAGCGGCGCGGCCCCTAGCACCAGCAGGCCAGCACCGCCGGGAGCCTCCCCCACGCCCCAGCACTGCCACGCGGCAACCTCCTCGCCGCCCCTCCAACACGTGACCACGACGGCCGGCCTCAAACAGCAGCGGTGGCCGACCTCGAGCGGTGGCGGCGTTGAGTGCGGCTGCCGGCCACCTCCTCCTCCACGCCCCCGCGCAGCCGCACCGCAAGCGCCGGCCACCTCCGCCTTCTCCCGAGTCCCGACTCCGGTCTCCCTTCCCCTTTCTCTCCGCCGGGCTCTGCTGTGCCGTGCCTTGTCGTGCCATGCCTGGCACGGGCCCGTGCCGGCCCGGGCCGGGCCGGCCCAATGAACATCTATAGTTGGCGCCTTCCCGGCCGGCGACGTCAATCCATTACGAGCCTGCTGTTACGCGTGCGATTAGTACTTGTGGGTCGTCTCGGACTCTCGAGTGCACAAATCATGGATACAATTGACTTCAACCACAGATGCCTAGTAGTACGTACCATCGTCCCTGTTCTTGGCCTTGGCGGACCACAGATCTAGCACCCCGAGCAAGGTGTGTCTGGCTTTGGCAAATCAACATCTTTCGCTTCTTCCTTCCCCACCTGATTGCCTGGCTTGTGTTGGCTACCGGATTTTTTTGGATGTTTAGTGCAGTGTCCTGTGAAACTTGGCATGATTGTATACATTGTTCGATCGGTACGGTTGCTTAATTATTACCATTGTCCGAACCTCTGCATGCTATTCTTGAACCAGTGGAAGGCTAGGTTGAATGTGAATGTGTAAGCTGGTTGAGGTACTTAGTAGTATAAGTAGTGTCACGTACGGCGAGTAATTTGCTCCCGCAGGTACTAGTTTTGGTGATGGTGACTCACGCCGTCTACAGAGCTTCACCAAACGACTACTTCCAAAGGTTGCCTCTCCGCTCTTGCCTCGACCTCCTGCGCAGTCAATAGCCGCTACTCTGGTACTCCTGCTGCGCAGCAAGTGCTTGGGGGCTCAGGCCCTCTCTCGGGTGCCTGCTTCGAAGCGAGGCGAGGTCCTCATCATGCAGCGTATGGGCCTCACCATAGGATTTTCCACGCCAAGCGTGTTGGGAAAGAAGGCATACAAGGACCTCTACAAGGTGGACCTGACTGCTTCCAATTGATATCGAAGCTTTGCGTGCCCTATTTCTAGATAGCGGGGTAGGGACGTGCAAGAAGTAACGTCGATGGAAGGCTGTTTCCTGAGTCGAAGGTCACTCATCATAAATTTTTTACGTATTCGAGAAAAAACTAGTTTTGGTGATGTACCACACACACAAAAAAAGTTCCCGATGGTTTGCTCTCACCGGTCGGATAAACATGTCATTCTAATCTCATGTGTGTGGGGACAAAGGAAAATGTAACGGACCAATTTTAGATGTATAGAAAGAGAACATACTATTCCTTACATAGCTAGGCACTAGCTAGTCAGCAAAATGTGGTTAGGAAATGTACCCAAGAAGGAAATCCAAGGCAAAGACAATGTTACTTGTAGGAGGTCCACTGTGATGTGATGTTGTGGCACCATCATGGTCCAAGGAGTTGTAGTAAGCCTCTTGCTGCTTTTTTATTCAGGGAACTCCTAGATGCGTCTTTCCTTGTGCTTGCTGCACTCCCTCAACCCCATGCATGCTTAGAGTAGAAGGTGTGGGCTGTGGGGTAGGGTTGTGTATATCTGAGCTAGCTGTTGCATCCGAAGAGGAGGAAACATCTAGACGTAGTGCTGGGTTCCCAGAGGCAGCAAGGTAGTCTTTATTAGTAAGCACCACTTAACCTTTACTCCTCCTTTGATTGAGACGCTCTATTTGCTAGGCACACCCACACCAACACCTTTGCTGGTTTTTAGCTGAGCCCCTCCATGTTGAACTTAATCCGTTGCAACAGCACTAGACAGATAGGTACCGCGAGCCAGGAAAGTCATGCCGTTCTTGTGAGCGAAGTAAAGGAGGGGTTGTATGCAGGGCCGTGCGCCGGCATGGGATAGGCATCAGACGGCCCCTGATATGCTTGGCAATCAATGGAGTCACCGACCTTTGCTTGCTTTCCTGCAACGAGCTAGGGACCATGTCCTGGGGCGCATGGGTCGACCCGTAGAAGGCCAAGGGAGACGAACTTGGTGCCGGTGATTGAGGGGCCTACGCCTACTGCTACATATACGGAGATGCAGCTCCCAAGACCAAGAGGCCAAAGGCAAAGCGGCCTTGCATGCATTGGCCCCCGAGGAATGCAAAGGCGAAGGGTGATGGATTTGGAGCGGTAGGCTGCGTGCATCTACTGTACGTCCGTCGTAGACCTGTAGCTCCCCTTTCAAAGACATGTACGTACTGCATTTTTGTGAAATTACGGCTGCTGCTCTGTTGGTTCCAGCCTCTTGTGAATGTGAATTATGATCTTCAAGCACATAAGCTCTGTTTGCTTATCTTATAATCCGTCTTTTTCAGTTTATTTTTTCAGCCGAAAAAATATTTTTCTCTCACAACAAATCAGTCAGAATAGTGTTTCGACTTATTTTTTCAGCGAAGCGAACGTGGTCATAGTATAATTGTAGCTTTTTCCCTCTTAATTAGTACTCCCTACATTCCAAATTACAAGAATCTTGGAGAGTCAAAGAATCTAAAGTTTGACCAAAATTATAGAGAAAATTATGAAAATTTATGATATCAAATAAGTATACCATGAAAATATAATTGATGAGGAATCTAATTGACATCATAAATGTTATTATTTTATTAAATAAATTTGGTCAAACTCGAGATTCTTTGACTCTCCGAAATTTATAGAATGACTTATGATTTGGGACGGAGGGAGTAGTCACTATCGATGTTTGTATCGTATCCACAAGAAGCGAATGGATGGCTAATCTTGTTTGTACTAAGCTTTGCTAGCTAAACTCACAAAGTTGTAAACCTTATAATCTAGTACACAAGTTAAATTCTAAAAAATTTAAAACCAAAACTAGCAGGGTTATTACACATTTACACTAGGTTATGAGCAAGGTGATAAGCTTTTAATAGGACCTATTGTTGACAGCCAAAAGGGGTCAAAGGAGGTTACATTTTTATTTGAGAGGTTGAGATGTTGGAAGTTCCGATGAGAAGGTTGCATTTTTACTTGGGAGATTAAGATATCAGAAGTTCTAACGCATGTTGGAAGTTCTGACCTAAGAGGCTCCCAGGTCTTGGGAGTTACGTGTCGAAGTATCGACATTCCCTGTCCGAATCCAGATGTTCCCAATTTCGATCCAAAATCCTATGATCTCGTGGGAAACTTGCAGATTGGCGCCACAAGGAGTTGATGACAATGCAACTCGATTGGCTGCGGCCCATGTAGACTGGCACCGTGGTGGATGGTCAAGCATGTCTACGTCCAATCTTGTCGGATATCGATATTAGGGATACCCAAAGCAAGGAAGTTAGCACCCACGCTAACTTCCCCGGATGGCTCAAGACGTATTAAAAGGTCTCGCCCGACCCCAAGGCCATGGGCTCCGTCTCGCCCGACCTCAAGGCCGCGGGCTCCATCTCGCCCGGCCCCTTGGGTGAGGGCTCCATCTCGCCCGACCCCAAGGACGCGGTTTCTGTCTCGCCCGACCTTGAGGATGCAGGCTCTGTCTCGTCCGACCTCGAGGCCGCGGGCTCTGTCTCGCCCGACCCCATGGATGCGGGCTCCGTCTCGCCCGACCTCGAGGACATGGGCTCCGTCTCGCCCGACCTCGAGGCCACGGGCTCTGTCTCGCCCGACCCCTTGGGTGCGGGCTCCGTCTCGCCCAACCTCGAGGCCGCGGGCTCCGTCTCACTCGACCCCTTGGGTGCAGTCTCCGCCTCGCCCAAGGTCACGGGCTCCATCTCGCCCGACCTCAAGGATGTGGGTTTCGTCCTGTCCGACGGAGACACATACCGCTGCCAACCACTCCAGGTCCAAACGTATGGGCCTAGGTCAAAACTCTAACGCCAAGGAAGGGTTTGGCAGGCCTCGATGTAACCCGTGGCCATGACGGGCCATACATGGGGATTCACATCAAGAACAGTGTCGGACGTGCTGGTGTTGTTCTGCCTAATCCTCGTACGGACGCTGACAGGCGCGTCAGTTCACCACAACGTCTGCCGGGACGGAGTGGAACGCCATGACCGGCAGATGACGCCTGCGCATGGCGCTAGTGACGAACAGGGCTGCGACATGGAGCCATCCCTATTGACATCTACAGGATCAGGGGGACCCGCATGAAGGAGAAGAAAGACCCGGCAACCCTGGAAGCCTTCTTCTCTCTCTCTCGTTCTTCTTCTTTTTCTCCTTTGTAACCCGCGCTTTCCCTTCGCCTATAAAAGGGGAAACAGGGCGCCCCACGCTGGAAGAGGGGAACACAAGAGCACGACACGAGCACACGGCTGAGCGGCAATTGAGCTCTCAGCACCTGTTCACTCCTTCCACTAGAGACTTGGGATACTTTCCCTCTCTCGCCTGTTTATAACCCCCGCTGCAAACCAAGTGCCGGTAACACGAGCAACAGCGAACTGGACGTAGGGACGTTTTGCCCGAACCAGTATAAACCCTTGTGTCCTTCGAAAACACCATCCGAGCCAGACACGTAAATACAAATTTACTCGCCGGTGGTCCAAAAACACCAAAAAATGGTGCGCCAGGTAGGGGCTTTTTGCGTGTCTCGACGTCCACATCAGGCCTCAAATGGCTAGTCACGGCGTCAGCTGGGTCCTGGGCGCGCACGTGCGCTTCAGGAACCTAGACTTCATCATTACGATGGAGGGAGAGCTGGCATAGGTTCCCGCCGCCATCCAATCTCTCCACAACACCGGCCTCAACGCAATCGCCGAGGCGCTTGAGGAGTTGCAGTTGCACGCACCGGAGGCCCGCGCCCGGGAGCGACCAGCTCCTTGGCTTCGATTACGGGAGGCTAGAGCGCCAGCTCGGCGCCTTCCTAGAACCCTGACTGTCCTAGGAGGACCTACGCCGCCTCACCTTCTCGTTCACCAATGTCAGGACACAACTTGCCGGAGGAGAGCCGCTCTCCTCAGAATACCTCATCCGGAGCGCCCCGACAGCGTTCCCGTTCAATCTGCGCAACGCCGCAGAGACCATAGGCCACCTTGTGGCGCAGCGCACGCCCCATCCCCTACGAACGACGAGTTTGTGGGGATGACCGAATACATCATGGAATCTTTCCACGACCTTTTCTTAGAAGAATCAGAGTTAGCCTCCGACTCTGACTCCAGCAGGGGGAGTCATCACCCCTCATGAGAATGTTTCACGGTAGGTACCCCCGAGGGATACATCAAAAGCATCCACGAGGGAGGGGCCTCAATATCATGTACGCTGAAATGCTCAATGCCATGGGCATCGACTGATCGCGCATCTGGTTGATCGGGGCACCTTTCCACGGCATCGTGCCTAGAAAGCAGGACGTGCCACTTGGGCAGATTGATCTGCCCGTCACCTTTGGGAATCTGACCAATTATAGGACGGAGATCCTTACCTTTGAGGTAGTCGGGTTCCATGGGACCTACCATGCCATCCTGGGACGTCCATGCTATGCGAAGTTCATGGCTGTCCCCAACTACACCTATCTAAAGTTGAAGATGCCAGGTCCATGCGGGCTCATCACCATCGGCACCTCCTTCCAGTGCGCCTACGAGTGCGAGGTCGAGTGCTGTGAACACACCGTGACAATTGTCACCTCCAAAGAGCTTGCGGCCGTCAGGGAGGAGGTCATCAAAGAAGCGCCTGACCCCAAGCGGTCGGCCGGGTCTTTCGAGCCTATAGAGGGCGCGAAATAGGAAAGCGCGCTCGCCGACTTCCTCCACACCAATAGATACATATTTGCGTGGAAACCCTCGGACATGTCAGGCATTCCAAGAGAAGTCATCGAGCACGCCTTGAAGATCAGGCTAGGCTCCAAGCCGATGAAGCAGCGCCTGTGTCGCTTCGACGAGGAGAAATGTAGGCCATCGTTGAGGAGATTGTGAAGCTTTTGGCGGCCGGGTTGATCAAGGAAGTATACCACCCCGAGTGGTTAGCCAATCCCGTTTTTGTACGAAAAAAGAGTAAGAAATGGAGAATGTGTGTTGACTGCACGGGTCTCAACAAAGCGTGACCAAAGGATCCATTTCCTTTGCCGTGCATAGACGAAGTAGTCGACTCGACCTTAGGGTATGAAACCCTTTGCTTCCTTGATGCATACTCCGGATACCTTCAAATCACGATGAAAGAGTCTGACCAGCTCTTGACTCTTTCATCACCCCATTCGGATCATTCTGCTATGTCACAATGCCTTTCGGTCCAAAAAACACGGGAGCTATGTATCAGCGTTGTATGCTCAAGTGTTTTGGGGACCTCATCGGGTGAACTGTTGAGGCCTACGTGGATGACATCGTGGTTAAGTCTAAACAGGCTGACCAGGTCGTAGCCGACCTAGAACAAACTTTCGTGAAACTCCGAGCAAACAACATCAAACTTAACCTTGGGAAATGTGTTTTAAGGGTCTCGAGGGGTATGATGCTGGGTTTTATCATCTCCGAGCATGGCATCGAAGCCAACCTAGAGAAGATCTCGGCCATCATGAGGATGAGCCTGATTCAGAATATAAAGAGGGTACAATGAGTTACAGGGTGCCTCGCCGTGCTCAGCCAATTTATCTCGCGCCTCTGCAAATGAGGTCTCCCCCTCTATTGGCTTCTAAAGAAAGCTGACCATTTTGAATGGATGCCTAAGACCCAAGAGGCACTAGACAAGGTCAAGCAGCTCCCGACAAAGGCCTCGATCCTAATCCCCCCAATCGATGGGGAACCACTTTTGCTCTACATTGCGGCCACCATGCAAGTGGTCAGCGCCGCCCTGTTGGTAGAGCGAGAAGAAGAGGGATACACCCTCAAAGTGCAGCGTCCCGTGTACTTCATTAGCGAGGTCTTGTTCGATTCCAAGACTTGCTACCCCTAAATCTAGAAACTCCTGTACGCTATCCTTATCGCCAAGAGGAAGTTGCATCACTACTTCAAGTCGCATCCATTGATGGTCGTGACGTCCTTCCCTCTCAGCGAGGTTGTCCAAAACTGGGATGCCATAGGAAGAATCGTGAAGTGGGCACTCGAGCTGATGGGTCAAGGCATTTCATATGCCCCTTGGACGGCCATCAAGTCCCAAGTACTGGCTGATTTCGTTGTAGAATGGACCGAGATCCAAATGCCGCCAGCGGTCGTCGACCAAGAGTACTGGATGATGTACTTCAATGGGCCACTGATGAAGAAAGGCGCCGGCGTGGGGCTGGTCTTTGTTTCACCCCTCAGGGTATGCATGAGGTACATGGTTCGCATCCATTTCCCCTCCTCCAACAATGTGGCCGAGTATGAGGCACTCATCAACGGCTTGCGCATCACCATCGAGTCTGGTATCCGATGGCTTAATGTCCGGGGTGACTCCCAGCTGGTCATCGACCAAGTCATGAAGGAATCAAGCTACCACAATGCCAAGATGGCTGCATATTGCTGAGAAGTTCGCCAACTGGAGGACAAGTTCGATGATCTTGAGCTCAATCACATCCCAAGGCGTCTCAATGAGGCGGTCGACACGCTGGCGAAAATGGCATTCAGCCGAGAGCCAGTGCCAACGGGTGTCTTCGCCAGCGATCAGTACAAGCCCTCGGTCCTCTACGAGGAGCCGAAACAGACCGGTGATGGGCCGCCTACCCTAGGCTCAGGGACTAACCCGCCGGCGGCTCCATATGACCCCGAAGTCATGGAGCTTGACGAAGATCCAGCAACAGAGCCCAACCCTCTGGCCGACTGGAGGATGCCTTACCTCGACTACCTCCTCCGTGAGGCGCTGCCGATGGACAAAATGGAGGCTCGATGGCTCACGCATCGCGCCAAGTTCTTTTTCGTTATTGAGGGCGACCTCTATAGGCGAAGCCACATCGGGATCCTGCTGCGCTGCATCCCAATCGAACAAAGGAAGCAATTGCTGAGTGATATGCATGGTGGGGTCTACGAGCACCATGCCGCACCTAGGACCCTGGTTGGAAACATGTTTCGACAAGGCTTCTACTATCTGACCGCAGTAGCTGATGTTGAACATATTGTGTGCACCTGTGAAGGGTGTCAATACTACGCTTGGCAAACCACCTGCCAGCCCAAGCACTCCAAATGATCCCCATCACGTGGCCGTTCATGATCTAGGGGCTCGATCTGGTTGGACCTCTCAAGAGGGCGCCCGGGGGCCATACACACTTGTTTGTCACCGTAGACAAGTTTACAAAGTGGATAGAGGCTCGACCGATCTCCATGATCAAGTCCGAGCAAGCCATGTTGTTCTTCCTTGACATAGTCCATCGCTTTGGAGTCCCGAACTCCATTACCATGAACAACGACACGCAGTTCACTGGGAACAAGTTCCTCCGATTCTGCGATGAATACCACATCCACGTCGATTGGGCTACCGTGGCGCACCCCCGCACAAATGGGTAGGTCGAACATGCGAACGACATGGTCCTACAAGGCCTCAAGCCTAGGATCTTCAACCGATTGAACAAGTTTGGCAGACGATGGGTCGCGGAGCTTCCTGCGGTGCTCTGGAGCCTGAGGACGACCCCTAGCCGGGCCACCGGCTACACACCATTCTTCATGGTCTATGGTTCTGAGGCTATCCTCTCAACCGACCTCGATTATGGAGCGCTGAGGGTCAGGGCATACGACGAATAGGGAGCTGAGGTGTCCCTTGAGGATGCCATGAACCAGCTATATGAAGCGCGCGATGTTGCCCTCCTCCGCTCGGCCAAGTACCAGCAAGCGTTGTGCTGGTACCACAGCCATCGAGTATGGGGTCGGGCCTTCAATGTCAGGGACCTGGTGCTCCACCTCGTCCAGAGCAACAAGAACCGCCATAAGCTCTGTCCGTTGTGGGAGGGATCATACATCATCATAGAGGTGCTCTGACCAGGCACCTATAAGCTCAAGACCATCGACGGCGAAGTCTTTGTCAATGCCTGGAACATCGAATAGCTACGTCACTTTTACCCTTAATCTACGCACGCTTTCTCTTATCGGTTTCGCTATCGACTCCTCAATCTTTAGTGACACCCGACCCCAGCAACGGTAAGGGGTCGGGCCTCACTCGGGGGCTGACAAGAGCATATCTATCTAGTAGACATTCTCTATGCCCAACCCTCTCTCACATTAAGATCTAGAAGCAAGGGTTGCTGAAACAAACGCTGAGTAAAACTAGTCGAACCGCAAGAAACCTACGCCCCAACAGCTACGGCGTTTTTGCTCACCAGCGTGATCAGAGTTTATTGCCTACACCCCGTGCTTTTTAGCCTTAACTATGGAAAGAGTCGAAATGCATTAAAAAGTATATCTATTAGGTAGACATTCTCTATGCCCGACCCTTTCTCACGTTAAGATCTAGAAGCAAGGGTTGCGGAAACAAACGCTGATTAAAACTGGTCAAACTGCAAGAAACCTGCGCTCCAGCGGCTATGGAGTTTTTGCTCACCAACGTGATCAGAGTTTTTTCACCTGCACCCCGAGCTTTATAGCCTTAGTGACGGAAAGGGTCGGAATGCAGTAACCTTTTTATACAAAAAGGGGAGAAGAGCTAAAAATCTATTTGGCCATAACGAAATTTAAGAGCTTCTCCACTTATTACAAGTTCGCCGCCTGGCTTATCTACCTAACTGATTTCTTGGGGGATGATCTCGTCCTCTATCTCGGTAGGTAAGTCCTGTGCCAGAGGGGCCACCTCCTTCTCGATGTCGTCCAACTCGGCATCGGGGTAGACAGGCGCAAGAACCGCACAGGTAAGAAGGGATACAGAGCTGAAAAATGCTCCTACAGCCCATTCAGGCCTAGGAGTTCGAAGGCTGGCCCTCCGATGGGTTCACAGCCGCTCTGGGGCACCCTTAGAGCGATGGGTGGAAAGGGATGGGCCCACTAGCTACTAGTACCTGGGCGCATGAGCGCCGCCAGCATTTTGGCCCATGTTCGAGTCTTGGTCGGTTCCCAGTCCATGGTTTTTCCTCGAAGAAAGGCAACCAGCACTTCGGACCAGTAGAACGGACCCGAGAACTATATGGATTGGCCACCAAGAATCTAGAGTCGGTCACTAGCTGACCCATGCTAGACCCCCATGAATAGGAAGCCGGGCCCCCACTCAGACTAGCCCGTTAATAGCTCATCGAGCACCATGTTTTGTCTATCGAGGAAAAACGTGGCATGGCTCAGCCCTCCGTTTTATCGATAAAAAACGCTTGAGGGATGACGATCACAAAGATGAGTTGACCCCTCGGCCAGACCCCTACACGCACAGGGGCTCAAGGGAAGTTGGACTCGCAAGGAGACCGAATGCGCGTTCGCAGGAAGATGGCTTGGATCCTAGGGAGGTGTAAGTCCTGTGCTAGAGGGGCCACCTCCTTTTCGATGCCGTCCAGCTCGGCGTTGGTGCAGATAGGTGCAAGAACCATCGTAAGAAAGGAGGGATATAGAGTTGAAAATGCTCCTACGGCCTATTCAGGACCAGGAGTTCGAAGGCTGGCCCACCAACGGGTTCATAGCCGCTCCGGGTAACCCTTAGAGCGTGGGGTGGAAAGGGATGGGCCCACTAGTGGCCAGTACTCGGGCGCACGAGAGCCGCGGGCATCCTGGCCCATGTTCAAGTCTTGGTCGGTTCCCAGTCCATGGTCTTTCCTCGAAGAAAGGCAATGGGCCCTTGGGACCAGCCGAATGGACCCAAGAACTATATGGATTGGCCACAGCTGACCCATGCTAGACCCCCGTGAATGGGAAGCCAGGGCCCCAGTCGGACTAGCCCATTAATAGCTCACCGAGCACCATGTTTTGTCCATCGAGGAAAAACATGGCATGGCTCAGCCCCTCCGTTTTATCGAAAAAATGCTTGAGGGATGATGATCACAAAGATGAGCCAACCCTCAATTAGACCCCTGCTACACGTGGGGGCTAGAGGAAAGTTGGACTCACAAGGAGACCAAACGCGCGGTCACAGTACGACAGCGGACCGATCGGATCCTAGGGGACCAAATTCAAGAACAATCTTTCCAACCTCCTGAATCCTATGGTTACATGCCCCCTAGAAGACCGATCACAACAAAAGGGAATCGCCGTCCTACCAGGACACGCCGCGGGCTACAAATAGAAGGCCAAGGCCCTTAGAGTCCTCCCATCTAGAAAAGCTTCCAAAGGAGTATTCTACTCCTCCATAGGCTCAGGGGCTACTGTCGGGTATCGATATTAGGGATACCCAAAGCAAGGAAGTAAGCACCCACACTGACTTCCCCAGATGGCTCAAGATGTATTACATGGTCTCACCTAACCCCATGGCCGCAGGCTTCGTCTCGCCTGACCTCAAGGCCGCGGGCTCTATCTCGCCCGACCCCTTGTGTGCGGGCTCCGTCTCGCCCAACCCCAAGGACATGGTTTTCATCTTGCCCGACCTCGAGCTCCGTCTCACCCAACCTCGAGGACATAGGCTCCATCTCGCCTAACCTTGAGGCCGTGGGCTCCGTCTTGTCTGACCCCTTGGGTGCAGGCTTCGTCTCGTCCGACCTCGAGGACGCGGGCTCCATCTCGCCTGATCTCAAGGCCATAGGCTCTGTCTCGCCTGACCCCTTGGGTGCGGGTTCCATCTCGCCCGACCTTGAGGACACGGGCTCCATCTCACCTAACCTCGAGGCCGCGGGCTCCGTCTCGCCTGACCCCTTAGGTGCGGGCTCCGTCTTGCCCAACATCGAGGACATGGGCTCCATCTCGCTCGACCTTGAGGCCACATGCTCTGTCTCGCTTGACCCCTTGGGTGAGGTCTCTATCTTGCCCAAGGTCATGGGCTCTATCTCGCCTAGCCTCAAGGACATGGGTTCTGTCTCATCGAACGGAGACCCATACCGCCGCGAACCACTCCAGGTCCAAGCATATGGGCCTAGGTCAAAACTCTGACACCAGGGAAGAGGCTGGCACACCTCGATGTAACCTGTGGCCATGCCAGGCCATACCTGGGGATTCACATCAAGAACAGTGTCGGACGTACCGGTGCTGTTTTGCCTAATCCTCGTACGGACGCTGATAGGCGCGCTAGTTCACCACGATGTCCACCATGACGGAGTGGAATGCCATGACCGACAGATGACACCTGCACATGGCGCCAGTGACGAATAGGGCCATGACATGGAGCCATCCCTGTTGACATCTATAGGATCAGCGGGACCTGCAAGAAGAAGAAGGACCCGGCAACCCTAGAAGCCTTCTTCTGTCTCTCTCGTTCTTCTCCTTTTCCTCCTCTGTAACCCGCGCTTTCCCTTCGCCTATAAAAGGGGAAGCAGGGCGCCCCATGCTGGGAGAGGGGAACACAAGAGCACAACACGAGCAAACGGCTGAGCGACAACCGAGCTCTTAGCACCCGTTCACTTCTTCCACTAGAGACTTGGGATCCTTTCCCTCTCTCGCCTATTTGTAACCCCTACTGCAAATCAAGTGCTGGTAACACAAGCAGTAGCGAACTAGACGTAGGGAAGTTCCACCCGAACCAGTATAAACCCTTGTGTACTCCAATCACACCATCCGAGCTAGACGCGCAAATACAAATTTACTCGTCGGTGGTCCAAAAACACCAACAAATCTTCTACAGCAGCAACAACCAGTAGAAGGCGACTCTTCGTGTCTGGCTACATGTGTGGGAGCCAGGAATTATGCATAAGGGGCCGGCCAAAGAGTTTCAACATATGAGAACTTAGTGTAGCTTAATTGATTAGATTTTTGTTTGGAGGTTAAGCTCTATTTTTCTGAATTTATTCCAGTATTTGATGATTTAACATGTTCGCTATTTTTCCTATAGTAGACAACCGTGTCTGTCAAAATTGGGGCACATATGATGACTAATGAATATTATAATCTACCTACTTAGTATTTTAGAATTGCTCGTACCTATGGTAGGTGACCATTCCGTCGACAACGCGCGGTGCATGTGATGACTCATGAATCCTAAAATCTATCATCTTAGTATTTTGGAAGTACTCATAGTGAAGTAGGATGTGTGTTTGTTTGTAGAAGTGAGTGTGCGAGCATATATGTGAGCGTCTACATCTATAATGCGATTCACAATAAAAAAAGAGATGATCACCGATTGTTATTGCAAATCAAGTATGTGCTCAGTAAAATATAAAGTATAATGCAACATAAGTATTCTAGTAGAACCAAAAATTTCAATAGATATATATGTCCTAATATGGTAGACAAACAAATTTAGATAAATCAAAATATTTATTATAATTGTATTATATTCAATTTTGTTGTCTAGAGGATATTAGTAGACATATATAACAAGATTTTATGTATTATACCCTTTTAATATAAAAATAGACTATTAAACTCCATATATATTATAAAAAAGTTTGTATTATTAGGGGCGGGGCGATGGCCCCTGCTAGCCCCGCTTGCCTCCATTAGTGTGGGGAATCGACATCGATGGCCGCACACTCGTTGGTTGGTCTAGTGCAGCGGTTGTGGAGGAGGTTGTAGCAACAGCTTGGTGTGGCGACACATGGATATCCGTTGTTCGGTGGGATAGTTGCGGTTGTGAAGCTGAGCCATGTTGATATACTACTACACTCGGACCTTTCACAGCCATGTCGTAACCCCCATCATAGTCCAATTTTGGCCTCGGCAGTAAGCTGTCGGCAGTGATAGTCATAGCCATCACCGTCGGTATCTGAGACCGATTGGGGTGCACACTACACCGCCATATTGCCTTATCATCTGTCCGTGATAAGGTCCTTACTTCCATCGCATTGGAGCATGACCCGCTTGTGTGGGTATGCACTAACACCGCCGCATGGCTTATGATCCGTCTGTGATCAGATCCTTATTCCATCGTAATGGAGCATGACCCGCCTGTGTCAAGACAAACATCATCGTCGCTTCAGCATATGAACCGTCTGGTCATAGGGCATGATCACCGTCATGTTGTAGTATGATCCACCCGTGATGATCCTTTAGTCGGTGTTGGGTTACTAAATGATGCGGCGGTGATACACTATTGACCCCTGCCGAATTAGACAAATAGTGGCGGTGATGGCCATCTGCTTCACCAACGGCTAGTGGTACGGCGGTGATGACAAAACAACCAACGGCCCTTACATCCGACGGTGACAGAATTGCATCCGGTTTTCATAGTGTATTTACTAATTTAGCTGGGCGTTAATAACATACTAAACACACACTATACAGATATAATCATTACACATCATTCATCATTCCATGACAAAGTACTTGTTATAATAACAATACTCGACACTAACATAACAACTGTGTCAATTGATGAATTAACACAAGCGGTACATAGATAGCATAATAATGGTTCTGCTCCCTATAGACTTACGTAACTAAAACAAGGTAGATGTGCTCCACTCCTTTAGATTGGCACTCCTTGATCAGCTTGGCAGCCAATGCACCATGGAACCCCTCTTCTTCCTCCAATAGCCATTGCAAGAGAATCGTTCAAAAGCACTGACACTCCAAAACCTGCACAATGCAAAGCTTTACCGCTCTGAACAAAATTGGACTATATATAGACTCAAAACAACTCCCTACATGAACAAAGACATGTCCTAACAGCAAAATACAGCATATGCACCTTTACTGCTCTGCTAATGACTCCATGAACAAGGGAGCATAAGGCAGATAGTGAGGTCCATTCAAATAAATACTCTAGGTACTTCTAGGATGACGGATGACCCGAGCAGGGAGGATATGAACTTTTTTGCGGCTGATGTCATATGCCATCGGTGTTCTATCCTCCCCAACAAGAAAATCAAATTCCATTCTAGGTGAACTACAATCACTCTATAGTCTGCATTGGCAGCCTCAGAACCGAGTAGAATATTGTTCAGTCTAAATAGCTGCAACGTGTTCACCATATGTTTCAATGTCCATTTACTAGTACCATAGTCTTTAAGGATTCAGATTGAAAGGTCAGATCTATTGAAAATATCAGCAATACATAGACACAACTGACCCTTATCTCTATGGATGGACATTGTAGGACCTGGTGGCCTAAGAATTTTCCTCCATGTCTTTCTCTACATATCAACAGCAACTATCTAGGACACCTCTAGCATGTGCATAAAACAATTAAGAAACACAGTTTCTAAAAATTTGCATACTAGAATATCCTCTCCCCATTCAAATTCTTTACACATCCATGCTTCAATTTTGGATGAGTAGATGCTGACAACTAACACCCCAGGCGACCTTACCCACAGTTCTACCACATGGACATACGAGGAGATTGTGGGATCGAACCCTAAGCGAGCTGAACCATAACAAAGGTTTCTATATGGTAGTACCACTAATTTGCTAGTCACTGGATTGCAGACAACATAATGAAGGCCAACGCACTAGCAAAGGAAGAGGCCTCTGCAGCAATCTGAGATGACTAAATTCTGAATGGGGAAGGGCAAGAAGGAAAAGGAGGGTTATTCACCGGTAAAGCTGGTGAATCAGCGTATTGCCTTTCTAGTTGCTATACATGAATCTGGTGATAAACTAGGGCAGCTCCTTATAGTACTTGGATTCAGAGATGAGGCAGTACCAGGAGTGACACACACTTACAGCTACACAAGGTACGGGTGGTGAGGTGGCGGAGGATAAGGACCAAGACTTCATTTGTGAGGATGTCTACTTCATTCCTCTTGTTGGTGGCCTCCTCCATCTAGACTAGGATGTGGTAGAGTGGGGCCGGCGATGGAAGCAGCGGCGCTATCGCCTGAATCAGAGTATGATCGCCTGTAGGGGTGTGCTCATGAGCTCCTTAATGATCAGATGGAAGCTTGATTCATACCCAGATGAGATAAGAGGGTGTCGGTGTCTGATGACCAGCAACTCATCACTGGGGTACCCGGGACGATGTTCGGTGGGCTTCGGCGAACTCAGGAACTCAACGGTAATGCAAGAGACGGCGATTTTATACTAGTTTGGGCTCTCGAAATCAAGTAAAAGCCTTTATGTCCAGTTACCATGAGCCTTTGCATTGGATTACTTTGTATGATTGTGTGTACAAGGGGTGCCTCCTGCCTCTCTTTATATTGGGCAGAGGGCAGGGCGGTTGTTTTAGTCCTAGTCGGTTACAATTTGGAGAGTCCTTATTCTATTATAGAATCTAGCTTTCCTAGTAAGCCATCTAGGTTGGTCATTGATGGCTTGAAGTCCATGCCACCTTGCTTCATGTCCTTCAAGCAGACCGTGGGCTAGCCATGGGCCCACTACAGAAGTTGACCCGATAGGGAACCCTAAGGGTCCTACATCGACAAGCCCTCGAGCATTTCACGGTTGAACTTGGATGTCTTCTTGTTCTTCTAGGTCGTGCCATGTAGAAAACAAGTATTATCCAAGTACTTTCTATTAGAGAAACCATGGAGTGAACTTGAAATTTCTAGGTGATGTGTACTTTCTTGAAAAGTGCACTCACTGAGTGTAGCCCCGGGCCTTTTGCTATTTGAGACAAAGAGTTGGAGGGTCTTTTATGTAAATTCTTGAAAAAGAATAAAAAACATCCTCTGAGGATATGTATCCCACAGCTTCTGAGCCTGTGTCCGAGTACTAGTAGTCGGCACTAGGATCTGAAAAGAATATACTCAGGGATGCTGAAGCAATTATTGTCAGACTACTTTTCAGAAAGTAGATGAGGAAACATACAGTGCTCGTGAAGAGTAAATGCAAGCTGACGCGGGAGTAGGATATGCTCTGAACATGCCGCCCAAGTGTACTGTAGCTTCACGGGCACTGACAAGATGCACTGTAAAGGTGTAGTGGGATGCATTGTAGCCTATAATGCAGCAAGTAGTCCTGTACTGAATAGCAGGAACTGTCAGCTCCACACTTCATGAACCCAATCCATGAACACCATGTTTGGCCTATAAAAACCCTCCTAGCGAGCTCTTGCATATCAACTGAGGAATAACACAACAACTCTGAGTCTGTAGACAAGAAATATGGTGGTATGTGAAGTAGAACAGCCACTAGGTGTTGTTGATAGAAGTAGTAGATCTTGCTGCAGTTAGAAGAAGTCTTGTGAAAGAGACTAGAGGTAGGCTAGTCTCATGGTGGTGTAAAATAGAATGGTCTATTGAGGCAGGTAGAAGAAGCCTTGTGATGAGAGACACGTTCCCTCATCCAGCAGTCCCATGTCAGTTCTTCGAGCATGCCTGTCGACATCTGTCCTTTGACGATCAGCTGCTAGTCCGAGTGGCAGTGGCGTAGTCGGCTTGGGTAGACAGATACCGGAAGAAGCGCTATTACTACCCAAACCCAATAGACCAGGAAGTTTTGTACCACTGACACCAATCTTGGATGTACTATGTTGTCACAATGAAAACTATAGCAATGAGTCAGATGTGTCCTACCGAGTAGTAACTAGGAGCTTTGGTTTGGAAAATGGTTACTGAGACCGAGTAGTCAGAATCTTGTAAAGTGTCCATCCCTGTATCCATTTAACTGTTGTTGAATAAAAAATCTTCGTCCAAGTACTATGTTGCTTAACTCCTACTATCGAGCAAGTGTCTGAGTACTGTAGAAATCACCCGAGTACACCATGATGTGGCCATGCAGTCAATGGTCGTATCATGGCAAGTACCCGATATGTGGGAATCCTAAGGATAAGTCTGAACATAGTGCGACGCATCGGAAATCGAGAAAAGGGGCGTGTAGCCGTCGTATCAAACCACGTGGCATCATTAATAGTGATAAGGAAACCAAAACGCCGCAATCCTTGGCGTGATTATCGGGGAACCCTATATAAAAGGTAACCAATCCTGAGCGTCATCTACATCTACTCCATTCACTTGCTGCTTAAGCCCCCATGCCAGTGAGAGCGCAACCAATCTCGCATCCTTAAAAACCTAGATTTGTGAGAGCTCTGCTTAATGGGTAAGGGCAAGAATTCAAGCATCGCCGCCAAGAAGACTATCGAGAAGAGGGCGCTAGATGTGCTAGAGATGGCCGCTGCTTCCCAGATCTGGCTGGTGCCGAGCATGAAATGGAAGCACCTCCAAAAGCTCCGTGAGTAGGGGTACCTGCCAGACAAAAGCTTGGGGAATGGAGGGTTCCTAGAGAACACCGCATCCTAAACCTTGAGCCAGGTGAGATTGTACTTTTTGTGCCTTTCATCCAACACGGGTTAGGGTTGACAACTTGTCCCTTTTTGCATGGGTTTTTGCATTAATATGGCATAACCCTGAACCACTTGAATCTAAATTCCATCCTACATCTGTCAAATCTTCATCCATCTTTGTGAAACATTCCTTGGCATCCCCCTACCATCACTCTATTTTGCTATTTCTTCAAACTAAAACCGCAACCGGACGCAACAAATCCTAGTGTTTTAGGGGGCGTCGGTATCCAATTTTGGGTAGGGAAGAAAAATGAATATCTCCACTACACCTTGGTTGATTTTCTGAAGAGTTGGAGAGCCAAGTGGTTTTATGCGGGGAACATGTACCCACCACTAGAGGTACATAGCAATGTCGTGCTGGTGCCCAATGCTCGTTGGGAAAAGGAGTCTGTGAATGCGACAGAGCTGGAAGGGATCCGTCCATTCTTAAGACAAATCACAACCATGAAGGACCAAGGCCTGAACAGAGTTGGAGCAGTCGCCAACTTCATCAGGCATCAAGTGCAGCCACTGCAAGAGAGGGTGCACTATGGCTTCGAGTACACTGGGTCAGAAGATCCTACCCGAGTGACAAATGTTGAATTGACCGAGGATGAAGTCCTAGAGAGGATTCAGGGTGTACTCTAGGTGGCATCGGTAATACCGTACCAGTACCCTAAACGTGACCACGAGAACCTACCAGCTAGTGTAAGTATCATTATGTGTGTAATCTTGAACTTTCTTGATATTTGTAGAAACTGACGCCTGTAAGCTGTTAATTATTGATACAACATTTGGGGCAGAATTTTGATGACTTGCCCACACTACCTCTGGGTGCTGGCGTTGAAGGAGCCGGTGGAAGTAGGACTGCATCAGCAGGAGTAGGCAGAGGAATCGCTGCCTCAGCTATCCCTATGGACAATGAAGGGAATCCAGATGACTTTATAGTTCAACCTGTTGAGAGTGCGAGGCAGGGAACTGTTAGCGGGAAGCTATTGTTGGAGGCCGATGTTGCTGCTAGTACGAGTGGGAGGGTGCCCAAGAGGCCCTGTCGAACCTGCACATTGAGATCAGGTGAGGGTAGTCTGAAGTAACTCCGTGTAGTCTAAAAGTTATTTTTGTCCTGAAACCAATCTTGAATAGCTGTAGGTCATGATGCTGTTGAGGAATAGCCAGAGGTAGAAAAAGAAGACACATCGTTTTCTATCAGACAGTGAGTATGCTTTCGAGTAGAATTCTATACCGAACTCTATCATGGATATACTTGATGATGCTTGCTCTTTATAGGATACTGCCTCTAGACCTAATAGGTACCCGGGTGCCAACCCAAGGCGATGAAGGGGTACCCAAGCAAAGTTCAGACGTTGTGCATCGGTAGGACGACTCAGTGTTGTCCACACCAGTATCGAGCTTGAGGCTGGATCGATCGACTAGCGGCATGATGCTAGGGAGACCCATCCTAAAGAAGAGATCGTTCACCAAGTGTTTGTAGCTTTCTATGTATTCTTTCACCATTCCAAAAATAACAATTGACTCTGCACATATCAGGGTACAAAAAACACGAAATACCCAGCCACATAGCGAAGAACACCGGGTTGAAGAGAACCCGCATGTGGAAGGTGACCGAGTGGAAGGAGGCCTGCTAGACGGGCCTGTGTCCCCACTTGAGCCCATTGGAACGCCACAGCAGCATAGTCTAACGTCCGCTGAGGGTGGAGTGGAGCCACTTGAACAGCCAAGTACCACAGATCATGTGGAAGTGCCACAGCCACAAGTAGTGGCGTCTGCTGATGGCGAAGCTCACCAACCACTAGGACTGAAGCTAGCAGAGTCTGCTATTGTTGAAGATGGTCATAGCGCCGGAACTAGCCTAAATGCTCCTATTCCGAGTGCGCCTGCCCCAAGTGCACCAACGACAAGTACTCGGTTGGTAGAGGAGGAGGAAGTCATCCCACTTACCAGACCAAGCACCCAGCTCCAGGCATATAGTACAGGGTTTGTCGAGTTGATGAGGTCATGGTTGGGGTTGTTGAACCAAGCCTCTATCTTTGATAGCCAATTGAAGGTTTGTACTGCGCTTTGTCATTTCTTGCTATTGGCATTGTCTAAGTTCTTATTTCTAGAAATTGTCGTATGCTCAGGACACAGAGCCGAAGGCCTTCGTCAAGGTCTAGCAAGTCCAGGAGGAGCTCACCAGGCTGAAGGAGGAGCAGGTCAAAAAAGAGGCTGAGTGGAAATCAGAGCATGAGTGCCACGAACAAACTCTTTGTATCCTCCGAGCCCAGATTAGCGAGACCAAATGCCAAAAAGCAGTTGCCAAGAAGAATAAAGGCGATGCTTATGACTCTTTGATGAAGATGACAGAGAAGGCCGAGCTCTTCAATATCAAGCTAAAAGATAATAGAACAGTATGGCTTCCTTATGGTCAAAACCAGGCAGCTAGAAGGCGAGATGAAGGAGCTGAATGAAGCCCAAAAGACCACGCATAACCAAGCTAAAGAGGTAACAAAATGAGCGAGTGAAGAACTCGCTCAAGCTAAGCTGATAAAACATGGAGGCGATCGAGATCTGATGTAGGCTCTGAAGTCGGTAAAAGACCTAAAGGCCTAGCTGGAGACGGTGCAAGGGGAGCATAATACACTCTAGGAAGTTGTGAAGCCACTTGCTCTCCTCTTCCATATCCCAGAAGATGGGGATAGAAGGTGGGTGGACATAGCGAAATGGATCCCTGTCCAGTTTGAGGTTATGTGCATGGAGCCACCAAAGTTTGTGTTCAGAATATACTTGGAACTCTTCGAGTGTTATATCTGGCTGTAGATCTCCATCAGGCGACCACAAAAGTTGATAGCGAAGAGCACTTAGCTACCATGGAGAGAGCTGAAGAAGAACTTGACGGGCTGGCTACCACCATAGCAAATGATTTAGACCTACAGATCTAGAAGCCTGAAGAATAGGCTTATGTAAGTTTGTAGAAAAACTTGTGTAGGCATGAGTGTGTTGAGTAGGCACTTTGTAAGAAACAATGTTCTTTTGCTTGGACAGGCTTGTTAGTTTAATAAAAAAACTTTTCCTATGAATATTGGATGTGATGCGTCTTGTTAGGGTACTTAGTCACTTAAGACAGTTTACCCGAGTTAAAGTAGTCGGTGTAGTTGGGAGAGTTGTAAAAAATTGTGAACAACTGGGTAGTTGACATTTAAGTGCATGGGCACTTGTGTTTATGGGACCTTGGTGATCGTCTTCTTTGAGGCTCACATGCCAGAAGGACTAGTCAGTCACCTTCTTCCGGAGAAATCCTTTTTGGGTTGACATGTGTTAGCGCAAGGCTAGATGTCGTGGGTGCGATAGAAAATTTAGTCGCAGAGATGTGAGCCAACCTGAATAGTCGACGTATCCCTGTTAGATGACTTTATAAGTTAGAGATGTATACCAATGTGGGTAGCTGACGTATCCCAAGGAAGGGTAGTATGACCACCCGGATAAGGTGTGAACAACCATTAGGTTGTGTACCTTGTAGGTTAAGTAAGAGACAGTTTCAATCTAGTGAAAAAATATAAGACTCTATTATATTAACCAGGAATCTAAATTACACAAGCATCAAACTGAATCTACTAGACAATACTAAGACTACTACTAAGCATAAAATCTCTGAAGTTGATCAATGTTCGATGAGTTTTTGACTAGATCACCACTTTCAGTCATCAACTCGAAGGAGCTTGGTCGAGTAACTTTAGAGACAATGAAGGGGCCCTCCCAAGGGCTAAGTAGCTTTTGTCGACCATCAGCCTTTTGGATGCGACAAAGGATAGATCATCGAGTTAAAAAGTGCAGGGCTGAACACTTTTGTCATAGTGGCGATGCATACCCCCAAAGGTATCGAGCTGATTGGAGGGTAGCGTTGATTCTGACTTCTTCTACACTATCTAGTTGGAGCCATCGCGTGTGTTCTGCCTCTCCTTCGTCATACTGCTCTATCCTTGGTGAGTTTCAGATCAAATCCGTAGGTAATGGCTTCGGAACCATACACCAGAAAGAAGGGTGAGTACCCTATTGCTCTGCTAACTTGCATGCATAGTGCCTAGACTACTTTAGGTAGCTCATCTATCCACTTTGAGCCATAGTCCTTGAGTTCCTCATACAATCTTGGCTTGAGTCTAGCCAATATGAGGTCGTTAGCTCGTTCAACCTATCCGTTGGCTTGGGGTGCACGACTGAAGCATAGTCGATGTTGATGTCGCAATCCTGTGCCTAGCTCTTGAACTCGATGGCTATGAAGGGGGAACCTAGGTCTGTGATGATTCGATTAGGCATACCGAAGTGATGCATGATGTCCTATATGAACTCGACTGCCTTGGCTGAACCAAACTTGACAAGTGGTTTGAACTCTATCCACTTTGTAAACTTGTCAATGGCCACATAGATGTACTTGAAACCACCTTTAGCTTGCTTGAGAGGTCCAACCATGTTGAGCCCCCAGCATGAGAATGGCCATGATGGAGGAATACAGATGAGATTATGCGCCAGGACATGAGCCTATCTTGTCAAGAATTGGCAGCCTTTGCAATGTCTGACTAGGTTCTCAGCGTCTTTTAGTGCAGTCAGCTAGTAGTACTCAGATCGAAAGGCTTTGCCAACTAAAGTCCTGGAAGCGGCATGATTGCCATAGTAGCCTGAATGGATTTCATCAGGAATTTGTTTGCCTTCATCTGCTAAAATACACTTAAATAGGACACCTGAGGATGCACCACGATGGTATAGCTTGTCCCCCACTATGACATAGTTCTTGCTTCTACAAATGATTTGAGCGGCTTCTCCCTTGTCAGCTGGCAATTTCTGCTCTCAGGTATAAATGATAAATACATGGGTCTAGGCTGGTATGATAGTCAGGACCTATGTGCCAGGTGCGGTGCTATTAGAAGTGCTGGCTTCATGTCACTTGATGGATGGTACTGATAGTTCTTCAACAAATACACCGGCTGGAACCCGTGCCCTAGCTGATCCTAGTTTGGCCAAGACGTCTGTTGCAATGTTGAGATCACGTACCACGTGAAGGATTTCTAGACCTTGAAAGTGTTTTTCCAACTTGCGTACCTCTGCACAGTAGGCGTCCATGGTTTCCTTGGTACAATCCCAATCTTTATTAACCTGATTAATGACCACAAAGAAGTCACCATAAATGAGTAATCACTTGATGCCGAGTGAAGCCACAACTTGGAGGCCGTGGATGAGGGCCTCGTACTCAGCTTCGTTGTTCATTGCTAGCTAGAGGATTTGGAGAACATACTTAAGTTGCTTCCCGTCTAGTGATATAAAGAGGACACCAGCGCCTATGCCTCCTTGCTTGAGTGAGCCATCAAAGTACATCTTCCAATGATCAAGAATAGCTTCAGAAGTAGGCTGCTAGAGTTCTGTCCACTCAACTATGAAATTGGCTAGAGCCTGAGACTTTATAGCCTTGTGGGAGGTGAATTCAATGTTGAGTGCTCCAAGCTCAATTGCCCATTTGGATATGCATCCCGTAGCATCACGATTGCATAGGATGTCGCTGAGTGGGAAGTCAATCACCACTGTAATCTTGTGTTCGTCGAAGTAGTGGAGGAGCTTGCATGAAGTGATCAGGAGGGCATAGAGTAGCTTTTGTACATGGGGGTAGCGGACCTTGGAGCCTGATAACACCTCGCTGATGTAATAGACAGGTCATTGTACCTCGTATGCATGGCCTTCCTATTCCCTTTCCACAACTATTGATGTGCTGACCACCATGGTTGTCGCTGCAATGTATAGCATCATATATTCTCATTTCCTTAGAGGGGTGAGGATGAGTGAAGAGGTGAGATATGCCTTGAGCTTTTTGAACACTGTGTTGGCCTCCTCTATCCACTCGAACTTGCCCAACTTCTTCAGTAGCTTGAAAAGGGGGAGCCCCTTTTCTCTGAGGTGAGAGATGAATCGGTTGAGGGCGGCCATGCACCTTGTTAGCTTCTAGACATCCTTGACACAACAGGGAGGGCCCATCTTGGTGATTGCATGGATCTACTTCGTGCTGGCCTTAATCCCACGATGGCTGATGAGAAAACCTAAGAGCTTTCCAGAAGGGACACCGAAGACGCACTTAGCCGGGTTGAGCTTCCACTGACATGCACGAAGGTTGGCAAAAATCTCTTTTAGGTCATCAATTAGTGTAGCTGGATCCTTGGTCTTGACCACCACATCATCAACATAGGCCTCTACATTATGACTGATATGTTTACTTAGGCAAGCTTGGATGGTACGTTGATATGTGGCTCCAGCGTTCTTGAGCCCAAATGACATAGTCGTATAGCAGTAGGCGCTAAACGAGGTGATGAAGGAAGTCTTGCTTTGGTCTTCTACACGAAGAGCAATCTGATGGTAACCCGAGTAGCAATCTAGGAAGGATAGAAGAGCTGATCCAGTCATAGAATCTACAATATGATCAATGTGAGGTAGACCGAATGGGTCCTTAGAGCAATGTTTGTTGAGATCCATGTAGTCGACGCACATGTGCCACTCGGTTGAATTCTTCTTCTGTACCAGAACAGGGTTAGCAAGCCAGTCGGGATGCAATATCTCCTAGATAAATCCAGCTGCCAAAAGCTTTGTGATCTCCTTCTTAATGGCTACCTTCTTATCGGGTGCAAAACGGTGTAGTCGTTGCTTTACCGGCTTTGAGCTAGGGTTTAGATCTAATCTATGCTTAGCCAACTCTCTCGAGACTCCTGGCATATCAGCCGACTTTCAAGCGAAAATACCTTTGTTGTCCCAGAGAAAATTGGTGTGCGCGAGTTCCTATTCTTTAGAGAGATGGGCGCTGATGGTCGCCGTCTTGGAGGGATCACCAGTACCCAGATCGATCTTCATAACATCTGCATCCTATGGTGATGCAACGATACCCTACCTAGCGCACCAGCTGTCAGTGTCTCTAAATCTTTAGGGCTAGTCTAGCTAGCGAACATGGCGATCTCCTGTGCTTTGAGTGCAGCTTGAGGTTTAGCAGCGATTTGAACGGCTTCTACGTCATAGTAATATGAGCATTTCAAGTCGCCTCGAAAGGAGAGCATTCCGTTAGGACCTAGCATCTTCAACAAAAGATACAGGTAATGTGGAACTGCCATGAATGTAGCTAGAGTTGAGCGCCCGAAGATGGCGTGATATGATTGATTCAAAGTCTGCCACCTCGAATTTGATGAACTCCGTTCGGTAATTGTCTGGGGACCCAAACATAACCGGGAGCGTGATCTGTCCGAGAGGCATAGCACCTTTGCCATGTACTATCCCATAGAAGGGGTGTCTGTAGGTGTGAGTAAGCTGGTGAAGTCAAGACCGACTGATACTCTCATGAACTCTACATCAAGGTTATGTGAAGCAGAGGCCCTGTAGGCATCACGCTCTCGACATTGTTGTTCTCTTTCTTCGTCCCATAGGCACTATTCATATGTTGCCTCTATAGCCAAGCATCGTTGTTCAATGTCTCGGCAGACCGACTGATACTGCTCCCACTCTTCCTTGCGGTGTTGGGCGCGGTTACGTCAAGCCTGTTGAGCCTTGTTCTTCCTTTCCCTAGCCATTTTCTGCTCATCGGCTCTCCATTAGGCGCCGGAGTGTCTGGGGAGATGTTGGACAGAGTCTCCTCTCCATCTTGAATGTCTGGTGCTTGAGGCATAGGGATGTGTGGTGGGTGACCGGCCATGAAGACTTCTCTGGAGTGTCTTGGGACCGAGTGAGTTCTAGATTACAGTCGTTGCGCTGTCCAAGATCTCTGTAGAACCGTGATTGTCATCAGCTGGGAGAGTACTGCCATCTTGATAAGGCAAGAGCTCCACCATGCTGACCAAGCGAGTTGGATTTGTAGAAGAAGTACTAGGTCAAGCACCTGGCCAGTGTACAATGTAGCCTTAAGGAGTGACGGATAGTACAAGTCCCTTTTGACCTCCCGTCAGACGGATCTCTTGCGCTGATTAAATTAGATCTTGGATCGACTCCTAGTAGATGGAAGCCGGATTACATAGTTTGAGTGGAAAACAACTCGGGTCTTCAGTTATGGAACCTGGATGGGACTCCGAGTTGAACAAGGCTAGCATGTCCGAGTTGGAGTCATGAATCGCAGCGACTCTCGAGATCTAAGTTGGATCAAAAATCGAGAGTTGAGAGAACTTCTCGGTGAGTTGATCCAGTGTGGCTGTGGAAGCGGCCGTAGTATCCTGAGGTGCCTGGGTCTCTATGAGATGACTTTGGAGTAGGCCGTGGTCGTCAGCGACGCTGATCTAGGAACCAAAGACGAAGGTTGATCTCACCAAGAAAATCATGTTGACGAGGTCCACCGAGCTCTTGAGCATGAATTCACCAAAAGCCCCTACCTAGCGCGCTAGCTGTTAGTGTCTGATGACCGACAACTTGTCACAGGGGTACCCGGGACGATGTTCGATGGGCTTTAGCGAACTTAGGAACTCGACGGTAACACAAGAGATGGAGATTTTATATTGGTTCAGGTGCTCGGAATCAAGTAAAAGCCTTTACGTCCAGTTGGCGTGAGCCTTTGTGTTGGATTGCTTTGTATGATTGTGTGTACAAGGGGTGCCACCAACCTCTCTTCATATAGGGCAGAGGGTAGGGCAGTTGTTCTAGTCCTAGTCGGTTACAATTTGGAGAGTCCTTATTCTATTACAGAATCTAGCTTTCCTAGTAAGCCATCTGGGTTGGTTCTTGATGGCTTGAAGTCCATGCCACCTTGCTTCATGTCCTTCAAACAGACCATGGGCCAGCCATGGGCCCGCTGCAAAAGTCAACCCGATAGGGAACCCTTAGGGTCCTGCATCGATAGAGGGGAATAAAAAGCCAAGAAACATGGATAAAAGAAGTGCGACAAAGCATTACCCTTGCCTTTGGATCTTACGATAGTGAGCTCGAGCGACTACGGCAGTGATGAGTACTAGTCTGGTCACTGGTGGATCTGTGCGGGCATGCCGATGAGGCATACCGGCGTGGAGCACTAGCTTGTCGGTGGTCAGTGGCGGCTTGTACGCCGATGAGTAGGTGATGAATAGCAACATTTGAGGAGGAAAATGCAGGATGGCTGGGTGGGTAGCAGTCTTTGTAAGGTTACTATAAAGTAGGACTTGCAGGAACAAAAATGTCTACCAAAATTTCTAAAATCGTGCGGGAGTCTCACGCTGGCTTGCAAATTTTGACGATATCAGCGATGAAGGCTACCGGCGTTGGTGATTGGGTCTTAAAGGAGATGGGACCGTAGCACCTAGCAGCGGTGATGCTTTATATCTGATAGTGACAGAATTGTACAATGTTGATACTAATTCAGCTAGGCCTCAATAGCTTACTGAACACATAGCGTACATTTTACAACAATAATGGACGCTAACATGACAAAGTTTGTCAGCTAATGTTGCATAATAAAGGTACTGATCTCTACAATAACAATAGATGCGATAACAAAGTCGTACCATACAGCGGTTTGCACATACAAAGCAACACTCCACCAACATCTTAGTGAGGTAACAGCGTTCAAAATCAATAAAAGACATTCATTTTTTATTAACTATGTTATAGTTTTCATTCACCAGGCATACAATAACAAGGATCTATCAGCAACTACAGTTATGATGACAAAAACCTTGGCCCTGTTCTTCAGCACTACTTCAGTAGTACTTTTCAGCGAACAAACAGTGTTTTTCTCACACAACAAATCAGTATAAGCATCAACATAAGCCAAATTTTAGCGATGAGCGTAGGTTTATCCCCACACCTAGTGATGGACATCTTGTGAAGCATAGAAGCCAGACGAAGGCGTAATGAAACCTTCATCGTGCTTTCGGATCTTTGCCACGAGTAGGGATGATGCCTAGAAGAAGCCTTGGAACGAACCACCTCGATTGTGCATCTTGTTGGGTCTATGGTATATTCATCTTCATCCTCCAACTCTGAGTCATATGATGGTCAGGATGTCTAGAATCTTATCCATGAAAGGAGGGAGGCTAAAAACCTGTATTCTGAAGTTACACGTGAGGTAGGTCAGCTCGAGCTATGCCTCGATGCCGTTAAAACAACCTTCTTTGCATCTGAAGAAGAGACCAATGTTGCTCAGATGAGGGCTGATGAAGCTTATGCTAGGGCAGCAGGTAAAATTTCATAGAAGAGTCTTTCCTTTTATATTCGCGACATTATCCGATAACCCTTCATTTTCATTAGATCTTGAGAAACAACTGGCTGCTTCTCGTCGCAAGATCGAGGAGGTTCGTCACCGGGAGATTGACCTAAAGAGTCGCCATGAGATCCTCCAACTGGCAGCATAAGGCGCAGTTGCAGCAGTCAATGCCAGGGGAGTTTTTCTTAAAGATCGCCTGTAGGATATCCCGGTTCATGCCAGAGAAGTGGCAACTCATGGGGTCCCCTATGGTGCCGGTGTCGCTCTGGCTGTAGCGTAATTACGTTCAGGGTACGAGCTCCATCACCTGAAACCTGGTTTTCGGACACTGATCGGCTAGAAGATCAAGAGGACCTGATTGGAGACTTCACTAATGTTGACGAGGCTATCGCAATGATCATCCAAGCAGAAGATGTTGTAAACAATGTTTTCTCAGGATCATAGATTATATCTAGGGTCTTATAAGTAAAGAATCTACTGTTTGAATGTCACTTTCGATCCTATGTCTTTTATTGTTATTTTTTGTTCTAAAGGCGACACTCTAGGTATCAGCTATATTTTGAGCTGATGAGACTCAGCTATCAAGCATGGACCCAAATACTTGGGTATAGTACTTCTTTACGTATTTTCCATTGAGGTCTACGCAATAATAGATCCGCATCATACGGCAGTTTGCACATACAAACCAACAGATCTGCATCTCGATCCTCCGAGGTAGAAAGATCATGGAATCTAAAGAATGACGCAGCACATCACAAAACTTCACCCTCAGTGAGGCGCTCTACCTTCCATCTTGACCGTGAGTGCTGCAAGATGGAATATAAGAACCTAATCTTGAAGAACGACTGAACGAGCACCTCACAAACTTGAAGCACCCTCAATTGAGTATGGAGCCCCTAAACATGAGAGAACCAGATGATTATAGATCTTCTGTTAACATAAGATCTGTAAGAAGATTTGCAATCATCAAGGTCAAGCTCCTGTTCAGCGGCAGCACCTCGCCAAGGATGGAGATGGAGCACCTAACAAAACTTGCACCTGCATCTCAGTGAGGTTCTTTATATTCCATAATCTTGCTACCTCAGCGTCGAGGAATGCAGATCTGCATCGCGATGCTAAGGGGCAGCATGGTTATGGAATCTAAAGTACCCAATCTTGAAGGCCTTCTCCAAACACCCTGTGAGGTGCTTTATCTCCATAGGATGAAGACAAAGCACTTCTTAGCGATGAAAAAGATATTGTAGCTCACGAGTTTATGGATTCAAGAGTGTGTGGATTGAGCCCAAGAGGTGCATCCAGACCCTGGTTAAATAGGCGAACCTTAAAGATGGAGAAGTGCAAGTTATAGTGATGTAACTATGTCGTGGGTAGTTGAAACCTCAACGCCGATAGACCAAACAGTCGTGGAGGGCCGGCGGACATAACACGTATCCTAGTTGGCTCGGCTTTTCATACGACTGAGAAAATACCACTGCCACATCTATTGTTAACCTGTCGGCGGTAGAAGTTTCAACTGCCGGTTTCCTTCCTCAGGAGGCCTCGCCATCGGTCCAACCGGTGGTGGAAGTATAACACCATCGCTTCTATCTCTACGACAGTGAAAGTGGCGATAGTGAAATATCAATTTGTAGTAGTGATAAGTCACGCGGGCTTGCTTGATTAGCATAACAGCATCTTCCCACTAATGGTGGCATGCTGCGGACATTGCCTCGGTGGCTAGCCTCGCATGGCATGGACTAGTTTGGTGCGGCAATGGAGGGGCCTCTTATTTTGGGGGTTGAATTGGGACGTGTGGGGTTTTCAGACTCGAAAGCCCTACTCGACTCTGACAATCCAGCATTTGTGACGCTTTTTGCGTCGTGTTTCTTGTTGGAGGCATTGTCATGAGGTCCTTCATTTCCTGGGTTTCTCTTGGTTGAAAAACCTAGTGCTGGTCTCTCGATTGACATTGGCTGGGTCTAAGGATGCTGTCACATCCTTGGAGGCGTCATTGTTGAGAATCCCTCCCGTAACTGAAACATGCCTCACCCGCATGTTAGAGTGCACATTAGATCCAGACCCAATGGGGTCTACTAACTGAAGAACGTGGAAGCATAACCATCAGAGAAAAAATACGCAGGCGAGAACGACACCGAGGCACGATGTTTTCTACGGGCACTCCTCCCCATATACAGCAGCTACACCGGCATCCTAGCGCTCTCAAACTTGCCGCCAAGTCGTCTCTCGGTTACAACAGGGGTTGCATAATATTTATGGCCTCCTAGGATAGAAAGTTCGACTCCAACTCTACCCTAGCCCCTAATACAACTTAAGTCATAGCGTAACCAAATTGTACACATATTCAACACATTTCTAACAAACTCCACTTTGTCGAATATGCACGTCACCTTGAAGTCGTCCATGTGCTTACCTCCATGTACACTAACTTGATTTGTTGACAAGAACCTCAGCTGTTCCTGCAACTCCATAGTCCATGACTCTACTTGTAGTTATGCACCCTTCTCTTCATCACCACAATATCTATTGAGTAAAATTAGATTCTTCTCCAACCCTAACATGCCCAACTCTCTGAAGCATGTCTACTCCATGTTAGGCACCACATAAGCTTACTGAATCTAATATCATACTCGATCTGACTGCACATGTGACAATGAGAACATCACAACCATTATTTGAGCCACATATGAAAATTAGCAGATTAGCTTTGCTATGCCCGACGTCTTACACCGTACTGTAGCCTCCTATAGTCCTTACCAACCAGATTACTCAGTTGCAAGTACTGACATCAGTCATTTATACTCCCTTCCAATTCAGACCCTGGCGTCATTCAATCCACACCCCCACATGCGATTGAATCGATCTGCACACCTTGCTTTCAAGGAAGCACGCAGACCCCTCCGATGCAAACCCACATCCTAAGTTCGCGCCACGTGTCACCGCATCATAGAGAATGAAAAACTCCATCAACCGCCATGTTCCTATGTTGCCATCGATCATTGGTCATGTCGTCGTCTCTGTCCCACGAGAAGACTAGCATGTTATTGCTATCCTCTCTGCCATAGCCGCGCTGCTCGCAAGCCCCATCAACTGTCCTACCATTTGCACATGACAAAATCAACCCGCTTGAGCGCCACCTGTTGTTCGTCTTCAACCGTCACAAACGGTCATGACGATTGCCATTGCTACAACCTCTTCCATGGACTTTTCATGTTTTTATGGAGACCCAACCGAACGCGAACACCATTATCCAGATCAATCCGGACTCTCTTGGTGTCCCTTCCTTGTTACCGCAGCCTTTTCCATAACATAGGTGATCTCCTAGGTCTACGCCACCTAGACACCGTCTTCATTTCAGAAAACAGCACGTCCATGGCCTCGCCATCCCCCAAACCAGCCACCAAGTCATCTCCCGGTTTCATCAGGAGTTGCCTCATATTTATGGCCCCTAGAATATAACGTTCAGACTATAACTCTATCCGCCTCTAATACAACTCAAGTCGTAATGTAACCAAACTGTACACTTATTCGACATATCTAATACCACATATGGTGATCCTTCAACCTCGGTGCTTAGGTTTCTTTGGTTGTTGTCCTTTGTGTGGGTCTATGGTGTTATATTTTGTAACCTTCTCCTTCTTTATCAATACATGACGGAGACAACTCTTGACGGTAGTTGTTTGAGAAAAAAAAAGATTTACTAGATATGCTTTATTTATCGCATTTGGGCAACCCTCCCATTAGCAATTAAGAGATCCATAAGAAGAACATGGGAATTGAGGTCTTCCCTTCTAGGGCCTTCTTATTACTTCAATGAATTATTTTTTTCTTGAACACAATTACTCCCTCCGTCCCAAAAAATCTCACAACCCTACATAAGTTGATCAAAATATGATTTTTGTAAATTGCCTATTAAATCATTCTCTATTGATCTGAAGACCATGGATAAGCACTCTATACTCAGTTACATTACTCATTACATGTTGCAATAATAAGCGTTTATTATAGTTATTGAGGAGTCCCTAATTTTAGTTAGGTGCCTTTAGAGTCCTGTCGGTCTGGATAAAAAGATCACAATTGTTTTATTGGATTTTGGAATTCTAAAAATCTATGAGTTAAAATTCCTCTAAAATCTACACTGTTTAGTTGAGATACTAGGATGCTGGGATTTTGTCTATCCAGATTCTCATTATCCAAATGATTCAACCAGGACCATTTACAGAGCTCCTCTGGCCTTGTTGCACTCTCCTTGCCAGGCAAGAATAGGCGAAGGAAGCAAAGCTATCTCTGTTTGGTTTTTTGTCTTGTCATATCCTCTCACTTCCGACTCCACTGCTTTGGCTAAACTGACGCTTAGAGCAAGCAAAACTTGCCATCTCGTGAGAGTGGATTCGGCTCGCCTGCGCGGGCAAGGAAAACCTTGCTAAGTCAAGCTAGCTTGTCGAGCAAAGCTAATTTTTAACTCTACTGCCAAACATGAGCCAGGCAAAAACAGAAACGGGCAAGGAAACCAAGCAACCCCTTTGGATGGGGGCTGTGTACAGCGCTTCTAGAGGCTTCCGAAATCTCTGGTCCATCGTCATCAGGATTCGACAAGAGGGGTGGAAAAACGGGGCATGAACTGTACCCGTGCTCTGCATGCTCACCGTCGTCAAGGAAAGGTCAGCAGGCTTGTGCATCGATCGCGCATGCTGCGCCTATTGTCCGCGCTGACGGCGACCATCTCGAAAGGGATTCACGAAAACACCGTGACGCTAACCATTTCGCCGATCAACCTCTAGTATGATCAAGAACACGACTTCAGTATTCGTTTGTTGGCCACAGCTAGATTAACGTTTTCATATGTTTTTGTTCTGAAAACAAGCTAGCGAAATCGACGTACAACAAGCAATGAAGCTTGTATGCAATCTCCCTCTCCTCCATGCTTAAGTAGGATCCTTACCACCATTTAATTCCTACACACAGCAGAGTTCATTCATATAATAATAGACACGAAAATACACTAGAGATAATCTGATCGATACAGTGAAAACTGACGTTGAGTTCACATCAGGGTATCCATCGGATAACTGAGAACAGATCGTTGATGGCATCACTGTCATGGCTTTCTTTTTTGACCAGCTTGCCGCCTGGAGGCAAAGCATGCATATCCGGTCCTATGCTCTCCTCCAACCAAGATCGTACAACCAGCACTACTTTACAGTTCTACAAGGATAGGATTGCTACCTACCGCTGCGTGCCAACTTGGCAAACATAAATATCTCCTACGATGAACATTTAGGCCCTGTTTGGTGAGATCTTCAGTTTTAGTTTCTAAAAGTTTTAGGCAGTCTTCTAAAACCTCTAAAAAAGTGTTTGGTTGCACCTCCTAAAACTGACTAAAGGCAATAAATGTTGTTGAACAAAGACACTTTTATCCTTCTTTAGGGGGGAGAGAGAGAGGGAGAAGGCAATAAATGAGGGGTAGTGGAGGTCCAGGAAAGACTTTAGGAGGTTTTAGGAGGGGGTGGAGCTCCTAAAGAAAAATCAATCTTCTAAAACTTTTAGAAGATTTTAGGAGGGAGTGTTTGGTTCTTTAGACAGATTCTATCTAGATTTTAGCTCCTAAAGCTTTTAGGAGGGGTAACCAAACACGACCTTATTTTATTAACCTGTGCCTGTTGCCTACAATTTCCTACTTCGTCCCATATATAAGTCCATTAGGGCATTGGCACCATCTCTAGTATGACAATAACAATCTATAAAATATATTATCTTAAATAGAAAGGTTTATGGGTTTCTAACGGTGGAACCTGGCCATCTGGTTCTAAGTCCTCCAATAGAGTAGAAAATATAAGTCCATATTGGAGGAATTAGTGGACAGCGATGTGTCCTGGGAAAGACGACAGTTGAGGATTTCGCGCGGGTAAGGTTGTCACCATCTTTGACGCCAAATTACTTCACCAGTTACTACTGGTTCAAGGCTGTTGGGCAGACCAAATATATAATGCATGCAAGAGCTTTCAACTGCTTCAAGGCTGTTGGGACTTGGGCAAATCTATAGTAGTAGTAGATAAGCATTGGTGATCGACTTCTATCAGTTGTAGGGCCTAGGAAGAAATTTAAAACACAGAAACAAAATCATCAAACATACGGTGGAAAAACAAAGAATAAGATGACTATCTACTGCCATGTAGGAGTAGGTGCCTAGGTCAAAACCAATGCAAACAACATCCGCTGTTTGGCAAGCCGAGTGATGAGTAATCCAGCACAGACAGTCCAAGCATCCATAGTTTGATGTTTATCTGAGGATTCATCCCTTTTTTCAGCACACATAATCCAAGAATCCAGTGTCTTTTGCACTCAGTTTGGTGACGACCAGAGCAATTTTTGTAATGCAGTGGGCTTAAGCTCCAACTGGCTCTTTTCTCATCTATCGACTCAAACAGAGGACTATGTCATTGGAGGAAGGTAACAACATGCTGCTGCTTTTACTTGATACCAACTACTTGTAGATCTAATGGAGTGTCGTTCATCTTTATCGACGTCTCATAAAGCACACAACTTGCTGCGTCGACTATGATTGGGAATCATTGGACACCAGCTGGTGCAGGGCAGCAGCAGGCTGATGGATAAGAGTATCCATCAGTCAGACGCCCCTAGATCACATAGAACAAACAGTTCGGTTCCTCAGCAGTCAGCACATCGCTTTTCTTAAATGCGTCTGATGAGAAGAAAGGGCGGGTGAAACTGCTTCGCGTACTGCGTTTTTTCTTTTAGAGCTACAACCTACTGCTGATTTCTGGCTATTATTGGCTTTCCATAAGGTGACTGGCACTGCTATTTGCATAGCAAAAGATTCAGAAGAAAGTCTAAAGTCTTGTTATCTTTTTTTTTTACAATCTAAAGTCATTAACTTGACACAAATACAAAATTTCAGTGATAACGAAGTAATAGCTTGGGTGATTAGCGGAGGTGGATTTGTTAGGTTGATCTCCACCAAGTTGACCCAACGGCCAATTTGGGTCTTTGATCCGCGTCCTGATCGGGGGCGCCCAACCCAATTATGGTTGGTGGGCCCTCGTCACGCAATGCTATAAAAAGGAAGGTGGGGGCCGGGGCACTGGGTACGAGGTTCACCGCAGCCACCAACTCCCCATTAACATCCTAACCTTAGTTCGATCGAGAGGGCAGCGCTGACAGCGACGGGAAGCGCCACTGCCAGCGCCACCGCCCTCACCACTGGATCTACGCCGTCAGGACGAGCACCTCAGCACCTTCACCGGAGCCACTCACCCCGGCGTCGACCTCGTCACCGACTCCATGGCTTCATCAGCCTCCAAGCAGGACGGTCAGATCCATCTACCCCTCTTCCCCTCTCTTCTTCCTCTCTAGTTCATGTACTAGGATAATCTACTTGTTTATGCCATGATTAGTGAAGTTTCCACCCGCTAGATCTGCTCCTAATGATCCTATATTTTTAACAATGGTATCAATCGCCTCACTAGTGTCTAGATCTAGTCTTTGGGGTAGAAATTCAAGAGAAATTAGAAGGAGATGATTCAAATTTTGTTTCGCTCAAACCCTAACCCTAACCCTAGAAGACAAGGATGGAGTGGAAGGGGGTCCTACCAGGGGCCCGCCCGCCGCCGTCACCACTACCGGCTTTCCCTAGGACGCCGTGTGGGAAGAACCCGAGCCATTGAGCGGGGAGGCCACGCCGCCGCGCGGTCTCCGCCTCGGGCTCGGGGAGGGGGGGGCAAGGGCACTATCGCAAGGCTGCTCGACGGCAACGTGCTCACCCTCGGGCGAGCGTGCTCACCGGCGAAGGGCCCCACGGCGGCGCCATCACCTTTCTTCAGTCGCCACGGGGCTAGAACAGAGGAGAAGGGGATGGAGAAAGATCGGTGGGGATGGTCGGAGACTCGCGGCGGAGGCGGCGGCGCCACCTCCTCGCAGTTGCCGGTGGCCACCACCACCCCTCCTCCGTGGCGGCCTCGACTCGCCTCGGATTGCAGGGCGGAGACAGAAGGCAGAGGGGAAAATGAACCTAGGGTTCGGGGGAGGCGGCCGGGCGCCGGTTTTGATCCCACGAGATCGGCAGACAGCCGTTCGATCAAGATAGACGGCTGAGAGCACGCCGTGGGCGACCGAGCCACTTATAGCCCAGGTGGGCGAACGTTTTCTCGGCTCAGGCCTAGGTTGCGGCCTGGGACGTGGGTGCGCACTGCGCAAAAGTGGGCCGCGGGCTTATTTAGCCACTAGGCTGAATAACTAAAGAAGAAATGAAGTTTAAGTTTTATTAATTTTTAGCTGCTTTTCCTTCATTTATTTGATGAATTTTTAGATAAATTTTGAAGTTTAAATCTCTGGTAAAATTAGCACCAGCGTGATGAATTTTTAGAGAGTAGTTGAGTTAAAGAAAATGATTCTGAACAAGGAGGATATTTTGTTTTTTCACGTTTCTGCTGCTATGATTATGTTAATCCTCTAATTAAATTAGAACCAACGAAAAAATTTTAATTAGAGGAGTAGTCAAATATGTTTAAGTTAAATTATGATATTGTTATTTTTCTGACCAACGTTGATGATAACAATATTATAAATTTATTTATGAGTTTTTTCATGCATTAATTCTATTTCTGCGCAATGGTGATATATAATTAGTGTAGAAGAATGTTGTATGCTTTAATTTTGACCAACGTTAAATTAAGACATGCAATTATTATGTCATGTTTTTCACACTTTTTCTGATGATATTTTCAGGCTACAACCCAATGATGTTTATCTCGTCCATTCTGCCTCTCAATGGGAGCAATTATAACACATGGCCAGAGAAACTTGAGATATCACTTGCGCTCTCTGACAATGATCTAGCACTTATCTCTTCGTGTCCCACTGAGCCTGTGGACCCAGTGAAGGCAGAAAATGAGACCGATGCAGCTTTTGCTACTCAGCAGCGTGACCATGCAGAAGTGAGCATGAAGTACAATCTTAATTGTGCGAAGTGGGATAGTTCAAACCGCAAGTGTTTGATGGTGATTAAGGGCTCCATTGAGGATCCAATAAGGGGATCAATCCTAGAATGTACCACCGCCACTGAGTATCTCAAGAAGGTGGAGAGTCAGTTTACTGACTCTTCAAAGGCTTATGCAAGCACTCTCATTAAGAAGTTAGTTAATGAGAAATACTCTGGTGGAGGGATTAGAGAGCACATATTGAAGATGAGCAACACGGCATCTAAGCTCAAGCCAATGGACTTGGGATTCAAGGATGAGTTCCTAATTCATTTGATTTTTGCTTCTTTGCCTAAAGAGTATGAGACTTTTGTTGTGAACTACAATTTACAACCAGATAAGTGGAATATTGAGAAGCTCATTGCAATGTGTGTGCAAGAACAGGAGAGGCTTAAGAGCTCACATGGTGACTCAGCCAACCATGTGAAGGAATATAAAAGGAAGAACTTTAACAACAAGAAAGACAAACCACAAGGAAAACCTCGGTGGGACAATGGCTCCTCCTCTAAGTCACAAGGAAAGGCATCACAGAAAGATCACCATCAGAAATCCAACTATGTTCAAGTAGACAAGGACACCTGCAAATGGTGCAAGAAGACTGGACACTATTAGAAGGATTGTCCAGGTTTCCTGAAGCACCTGATGAGAAAAGGTGAGGATATTATTATATTTATAGATAAGTCCTTGTATTTAAGTTATGCAAAATCTACTTGGTGGATTGATTCAGGTGTAACTATTCATATTGCAAATTCATTACAGGGATTCCATACGATAAGGACCCTGCAAAGAGGAGAAAGACATATTAAGGTGGCAAATGGAGTCAAGCTGAAGTTGAAGCCATTGGAGAACTTCCATTAGAATTAAATGATGGCTTTGTACTTAAGCTTACAGATGTCCTTTATGTACCCTCTTTGCGTAGAAACTTAATAAGTGTTTCACATTTAGACGATGATGGATTTGATTGCTATTTTGGTAATGGCAAATGTAAGATAATGTTTAATCATAAGTGTGTTGGTCTTGCCTTCTGACAAGACGAGCTTTATTTGTTATCGCTTTCTGAGAATATGAATGTTGTGAGCACTGAGAATGAGAATGCCTCCACGTTTATGAATGCAAGAAATAAGCGGAAGAGAGTTCATGATGTATCATCGAAATTATGGCACTATCATTTAGGCCATATTTCGAGGGAGAGAATAGAATGATTGATTAAGAAATCAATTCTTCTGCCATTAGAATTTTCAGACTTAGAATAATATATTGATTGCATTAAAGGAAAGTATGTTAAGAAAATAAAGAAAGACGCGAAATAAAGCGCAGGAATTTTGGAAATAATTCACACAGATATCTGTGGTCCTTTTTCTGTGAATTGATTCATTTATAACATTCACAGATGATTATTCTTATTATGGCTATATTTATCCAATTAAGGAAAGATCAGAAGTAATGGATAAATTTAAGATATTTAAGGCTGAAGTAGAAAATCAGCACAATTTAAAGATTAAGATAGTAAGATCCGACCGTGGGAGGGAGTACTATGGTCGACATACCCCATATGGCCAAGTTCCTGGACCTTTTGCAAAGTTCTTACAGAAAAATAGCATAGTTGCCCAGTACTCTACACCGGCCGAGCCTCAGCAGAATGGAGTACCTGAAAGATGCAACCGTACCTTAATGGATATGGTGAGAAGTATGATAAGTTACTCCACTTTACTGATAAGTTTATGGATGAAGACGTTAAAAACTGTCATTCATATTCTTAATCGAGTACCAAGCAAATCGGTGCCCAAAACACCATATAAGTTGTGGACAGGAAGGGAACCCTCACTTAACCATTTACGTGTGTGGGGCTGTCCAGCTAAGGCTAAAGTATTTAACCCAAACATTAGAAAGCTAGACTCCAAGACAATCAATTGCCATTTCATTGGCTACCCAGATAAGTCAAAAGGATATCGTTTCTACTGTCCTGACAGACATACGAAGTTGTAGAAACAAGACACGCTGTGTTCTTAAAGGATGATATGGTTAGGGGAGCATGGTAGTGCGAGAAATTAACTTTAAGGAGAAGCGGGTATACGTGCCCACTCTGATGGTTTAGGAGCCATTTTCTCGCTACCTGTTGCTGCTGCAACAAAAGTACAGGACACTATTGTGACAGCACCTGTTGTTAGTTCTCCCGTGGCAACACTAAATAAACATGAGGAACCTATCCTTCAGGATCCTATAGAACCCGTTGTCACACATAAGGAAGAGCAACAACAGCCCCATATGGAACAAGCACCAACTAATGAGGCCCTCAGAAGGTCTCAAAGAGCCAGAAAACCAGCCATTCCTGATGACTACAAAGTCTATAAATGTGAAGAATTTCAAATAGAGGGTAATCCCACCTCATTTGAAGAAGCCATGAGAAGCGCTCACTCAACAAAGTGGCTTGAAGCCATGCAAGATGAAATGAGATCAATGAGCACCAATGGTGTTTGGGACTTAGAAAGAATTCCTAAAGGAGCCAAGATAGTAGGTTGTAAATGGGTCTATAAAACTAAATATGACTCCAAAGGGAATGTTGAAAGATTTAAAGCGCGACTTATGGCGAAAGGTTTTATGCAAAGAGAAGGAATAGATTATAATGAGATATTTTCTCCAGTCTCATGCAAGGATTCTTTTAGAATCATAATGGCGTTAGTAGCGCATTACGATTTAGAATTACATCAGATGGATGTAAAGACGGCTTTCCTTAACGGGGATTTAGATGAGAATGTCTACATGGCACAACCAAAAGGTTTTGTCGTAAAAGAAAAAGAACGTATGGGATGCCACATAAAAAATCCATTTATGGTTTAAAACAAGCCTCTAGACAGTGGTATTTAAAGTTTGATGGAACGATAAGAAAGTTTGGGTTTAAAAAGAATATAGAGGACAATTGCATTTATACAAAGTTCAATAATGGGAAATTTATTTTCCTAATCCTATATGTGGATGACATCTTACTTGTTAGTAGTGATGTTAATCTACTACTAGAGACGAAGAAGTTCTTGTCCTCAAATTTTGACATGAAAGATCTCGGTGAAGCTTCATTCGTTTTAGGGATAGAGATTCACCGAGATAGAAGAAAGGGGGTTTTAGGATTATCACAAAAGGCATACTTGGAAAAGGTTCTAAAGAAATATAGTATGCATGCGTGTAAGCCTTCACCTGCTCCTATAGTCAAGGGCGATAATTTTGGGGAATTCCAATGTCCTATAAACCAATATGAGATCGATCGAATGAAAGCGGTTTCATATACTTCAGCTGTAGGAAGCTTATAGTATGCTCAAGTATGTACACACCCTGACTTAGATTTTGTTACCGGGATACTTGGCAGATATCAGAGTAATCCAGGAATAGAACACTGGAGAATGGTAAACAAAGCTTTGCGTTATTTGCAAGGCACAAAAGGTCTCATGCTAACGTACAGAAGATCTGATTCCCTACATATAGAAGGGTATTCAGATTTAAATTTTGAGGGAGATGTAGATGATAGAAAATTCACATTAGGTTATGTATTTACTCTCGTAGGGGGAGCTATATCGTGGAAAAGCTCCAAGCAAACTATCACTGCATCGTCCACGATGTATGCTGAGTTTGTAGCATGTTATGAAGCAATAGGGCAGGTGAACTGGCTAAAGAAATTTTATGCCCGGGTTGAAAGTGGTCGATGACATTCATAAGCCACTCAAGTTGTACTACGATAATGAGCCAGCAGTATGTTATGCTCACAACAATAAGTCAAGTGGTGCTGCCAAACACATTGATATAAAGTTTTATATTGTGAAAGACAAAGTCCAGGATCCTTCTATTAGTCTCAAGCATATAAGTACAAAGAAAATGCTTGCGGATCCACTTACAAAAGGATTACCAGCCAATGTGTTCAGAGAACACTTAGCCGGCACGGGTTTACGGAAAAGCCTATGATTCCTTGACAATAAGGGCCTAGTGAGAATCTGTTTCAAAACAGAGAGGTGTGTTGTAACTGTTAATCCAATGGTACTAACTATTGTGACGAGACACGCTCTATGCGCTAATCTGTGATATAATTGGAAAAAGAGATAAGTATTTTAAGTTTAAGTCATAAGGTGAGATCAAGAGAGAGAATGTTAGGTTGATCTCCACCAAGTTGGCCCAACGGCTAATTTGGGTCTTTGATCCGCGCCCTGATCGGGGGCGTCCAACCCAATCATGGTTGGTGGGCCCCGTCACACAGCGCTATAAAGAGGAAGGTGGAAGTCGGGGCACTGGGTACGAGGTTCACCGCAGCCACTAACTCCCCACCGATATCCTAACCCTAGTCCGATCGAGAGGGCAGCGATGACAATGATGGGAAGCACCACTGCCAGCGCCACCGCCCTCGCCACTAGATCTATGCCATTAGGATGAGCACCTCAACGCCTTCACCGGAGCCACTCACCCCAACGTCGACCTCGTCACCGACTCCATAGCTTCATCTGCCTCCAAGCAGGACGGTCAGATCCATCTACCCCTCTTCCCCTCTCTTCTTCCTCTCTAGTTAATGTACTAGGATAATCTACTTGTTTATGCCATGATTAGTGAAGTTTCCACCCGTAATGATCCTATATTTTTAACAGGGTTGACCCAATACCATGAGGCATGAGTAAACCAAATCCTACGTTGACATTTATTTTGTCTCGCTGCGTTGACATTTATTTCTGTCTCGCTGCATTAACACAGTGGCAAAACTAGAGCAAATTAGAAGGACTACACTTACCCCATGAACACATAAATACATGGTGAAAATTTAGATATAATCACTGTTTTAACATTTTTTAGGGAGGGGGTGTATTTGCAACCCCCCCCTAATATATATGTAGCTCTGCCCTTGTCTAGAGATCTTTGTAAGTTCTCAAACAGTTGATATAAACCATGGAGTGTTGTAGGGCCATGCAAAATGTCAAGATAAATAATAGTGATAATTGCAAGATATATCAGGTAAAGTGTTACCCAGGACACAACAAACTTGTCTTGGACAGAACGCTGTCGAGCTGCTCTCAGTCAGTCCAATGGGTCTGCAACTCTCTGCGTGCATGTTCTTTCACTCCTTCCGATCATATCAAGCCAAATATCCTTTCACAGTGTACAATACACAACAAAGTTGAGCGTTAAACACAAGGTTCTGGGTGAGAGAGAGTATGGCCTTCGAGTAAGTGCTGATAAATATAGCCGGCTCCTGTCGTATGAATCCTTACGGTCTACCTCTTAGCTCACTTATATACTAGTTCCATCTTCACAATTAATATATGGCCCACTCGTCTATCTCATAGGGTTTCTTGGTTTTTGTGTACAAGCCGGTTGTAAGCTTACAGCCCGTTTCTTCTCTCTCTCATTCCTTCTCTTCTCCACCTCAGCATTCTGGCTGCTTACAGCCCCTTGTTATACTTGCTCTATACGAGTTAGGATTGTGATGAGACGTCACTCCCAAGTATATCCGGACTTCTACTCTCGTATTATTACTCAAAATTTGACATTGACATATCCAGTTTTATATTGACCTAGAACCTTTTTCAAATAATTATATAAAATATTGAAGTTTAAAAGATATATTAAACACCAACCTTATCATATTTTATTTCCATCAAAAGTACGTCAATATGCACTACACATCTGTAATTATTTTCACATATGTTAAATGTAATTGTTGAAGTGACAAATTTATTTCAAAATGGAGGTAGCGTAGACCAAACTAGATGTTTTTCATAGTACGAGTATCTTTCACAGGTATCCATTCTATCCACAAGCAACTCGCTGTGCCATCAATTGAAGTTTGTGCATGTCTACTTCGGGAGGGGAGGGGGTGGGGAAGTTAACCCTAAATTTCTAAGGTGGTCGATCAAGTTGCAAGGACTTAGATTTATCCACCCAATCAACTTATATACTACTACACATCACATACAAAACGCAAATTGCAGTAAAAATAATTATTAATAGCGTCGTTTCCCTGGTCAGGACAAATGTGTTTATGGGTACTGAGGTCTTGATAGTAACTGCCTGGTCACCTATCCACAGTCTATGAATACACAGAGAACTGCCCGGTAACAATTAACCAAGTTGTTTCCAATGCATTAGGCAAAAGTAGTAGGATATTTTCTAGGGAAAGAAGTTGTAAACTATTCTACTACCTTCCTTTGAAATTATAATACGTATTTTGTTTTGCTAGGATATAACTTGAGCCACCAATTAATATGCCAGTTATGTGATACAAAATATAATCATAAATCTTAAGAGGGATTTAGTGACATAAATTTTGCGTCACAAAACTATTTATTAATAAAAAAATTATTGGACACAAATTATAATACCTATGGTATACATAACTTCTAACGACTAACGACCTATTTAGATCCACTAGCTACAAATAGTTAGTATCGCGGGGTCGAAACCACGGCAAGTATGTTGTTCGAGTCGGTGTCAGAGTACGGGTCTCCAGTGGCTCGGGTGGACTCAGGAACACAAGAATCACGCAGAGGAGACGCAACGGTTTATCCTGGTTCAGGCCAATTCGGTCCCTACGTCCAGCAGCTGATGATCCTTATACTCAAGAGCACCCAAAATCGGGGGTTACAACAGAGTGTAAAGGATGAAGATTTGGTAGGGGTTAGCTCGGTGCTAATCCTAAGGTTGTCTCGCCACCGGTGGAGCCTTCCCCTCGTCGGAGAGGAGGAAGACGACAGGATGCGGTGGAGGAGAGGCTCTCAGTGCCCCTCTCCGGGTTGCCTTGCTCTCTCTACAAAGCGGAGGCCGATGGAATGGAGTGTCTGGTGATCGAAAATGAGATCCTCCCCCCTCTGGGTCCGACCTTATCCCTTATATAATGAGATAGGTCGGGTACATGGCGGTTTGGGGGTTTAGTCTACGGTATACGTGCGTCGGAGTCCAGGAGGGTCTTGCAGCGGTGCGCCATGGACCGTGGCGGTGTCTTGAAGCCGAATAAGCCTTGGACGTTGTTTGGCTACTCTATTCTGACACTTTGCGTGCCAGGCGATGTTAGCTTGGACTGGCCTCCCCCGGGTGAGACCTTCTGGAGTCTTCTTGGTGGTGGAGGAGGTCGGCTCCAAGGGATGACACGTGGGCCCAGAAGCCCACAAGCCCTCAGAGGCCGTGGGAAGCTTTGTCTTCTTGTGTCACACCCCGAACGTGACCCTGTCGGAGGAGCAGTTGGCAGGGCCGCGCCTAGGGAGCAACGCCGAGGAGCCCCCGAGCATCGGTAGCTCAGGGCCTGTCTTCTTGTGTCGGGGCCTTGATTGGCGTCGTGAGCCTTGCAGGAGCCAAAGACTAGGCTTGGTTGTCCCATTGATTGGGAGCCCAAGGCTCGGGCAAGCCCCCGAGCCCTAGGTGAGAGCTGCAATCGAGTCAGGCTCGGCTGGATCTCTTTGCCAGAGGGCGCGCGTGAGCGTGCCCGATGGGCATAGCCCCTGAGCCCTCGGGCGATCCTAAAGGGGTCGGTCGGGGGGTCTTCTTTGTTCGGGAACCATTGGACCTGAGGCTTAATATACATGTATGTTAGGATCTTGTCAGGAGCCCCTGAGCCCTTCGTGACCTTACCTGGCGTGATGGAGACAAAGGGCTAAATTCGATCATCTGGTGACCGAACCCTCCTTAGCGGGGACGTCTTCCGCTGGCGGGAGCGCTGTGCCCTGCTTGGGGCCTTCTTCTCCAAAGTGATGGGCATTGCTCGGCTGTCGGGGCTGAGCAAAGATAGTATTGATCTCTTCGTGAGCCTATGTTGCATGGGTCTTTGACTCGAGCGAGAGCTCGGCGAACTCGTCTGGGAGTTGCCGACTGTAAGGCTAGGGGCACCCTCATTTTTTATCGGAGCCTGCCGTGGGCCGGGTGATCAAGAGCACTGGGCTCTGGCTCGGGGTCGTCTGATCATCCGGAGCACCACGCCCTTCTAGGGGCTGTGGTAATAGGTCCTGATCTTCTCAATCCGGCCTTCTGCGGCTGACCCTCTACGGCCATAGGTCGGGGAGATGGGAGCATGCCGAAGCTTGGACGGAGGCCCTCATTGCGCCCACTGCTCAGTGCCTCCCAACCCAACTCTAGGGAGTTGGTTGGTTTTTGTGGGATGCGCCACCCGAGCGTCCGTTGATCGAGGGGTAGGGCTGCTCCGTCTGGGGAGCCGGCGCAGACCCCGAGACCATTGTGGGGCCTTCTTGCCAGCGGAAGGGGCGGCTTCTAGGCATGTCCCATCCACTAATGCCTTGAGTAGGCCATTGATGGCATCTGGACCGTTGTGCCTGGTGGAGGAGTTATGGCGTGCAACCCCTGCGTCGTCCTGCCTCATCTAAGAGATTGGACATCGAGGCCATGTGGAGCAGATCCGGTGGAGGATGAGCCGTAGCACTTGTTGCGCGTGGATCCAAACCGTCGAGGATAGCCGGTGGGCTTGGGGGGAGTTGGATCCCCCAGGTCTTGCGAGGAGGCGTGCGTGGAGTGGGCAGTGCGCGTGGTGAAAAGCGGAGAGGGGACTTGACTCATTGTCAGTAGTTCCCTGACTCCGCCTTTACTGCGCGGCCGTCATTACGCAACCTCCCAGAGGCGTGCTGCGGGGATTGATGGGATGCCTAGCCGGTTCCCCGGGGCCCTTTCTAATCGTTGATGGTTGATCGGAGGGGCTAGAGCCGCTCACAGCACATCATCCGGGCTATAAAGGGGAGCCCCTGGGGGACGCGGCATCTTCAATCCCTTCCTCTAGCCCCTCTTCTTCTTCCTCAGATCCATCTTTTTTGGCGGTGATGGTGGTGGCGATGGAGTACGACGCTTCCCTCCAAGTGAGCTTGGTGTTGTCCACCGAACAACTGCTTCTTCGAGGGTGGAAGGACTGCAGTGAAGGAGAGGCGTCTGTCACGTCCTCCCTCCCTAGAAGGTGTAAGGGGTCCAGCGACATCGTTGGAGTCCTTGTACCCTTTAATGGGGGAGGGGGTTGCGATGCTTCGATTGTTGCCCCCCCCCCCCTCCCCGTCCTGGCGACGACAAAGGATGGTGAGCCCCGCTGATGGTGTGATGGTCGACGTCGCCCGACCTCGGCCCTTGGGAGGGGAGCCCTAAGGGTGGCCCTCCTGCCTGAGCCATGCATACCATAGGACCCCGACCTAGAGGTCAGGCGTGCCCTATGGTTTTTGCCACCATATAGACGGCAGCAGATTGCGGTTTCTACCACCGTATATTGTAATCGGGTCCTTCCCTAATTGATGAAATGAAATTACTTTCGTTTGCAATCCCATTTTGCTCTTGAGTCGTGCTCAGAGACTTAATCCCTAGTTGGGCTGGGCTATTATGACGATGGCCTCATTGGCCAAGATCATCGTGCCCATGTTGCTAATGGGTAAGTCTGTGAGAACCCTAGGTTTATGGTTGTTTCGTGCCCCGGTTATGTCCCCCAGAGGGGAGATCCTCGGCTTCCCAACCAAGCCACTCATATAGTTCCCGAGTCCATCTGTCAGTACTTAGGGGCTCGCTGCCTCCCTCGTTGGGTCACCACGAGCAGCTCTAGGTTAGTACTCGGACATCGCTCGTCCAAACGGTCGAGGCACTTCTGGGCGCCCCGGCTATAGCCGTGTGGGCTCATCTCCTGACCGTCCATGGCACTTTTGGTTGCTTTGGGTGACCTTGAAGCCTAGTGGGCTAGCCTTGAACCCTAGGCAATGCCCCTTCTAGGGCCCCCCGGACCGGCGTGCGGTGGGGTGGAACGATCTAACGAAGGATCGGGAGATAGGCAGATATCTAAAAAGAAAACAGAATGGACACAAGAGAGGGGAAGAGGACATAGCTAGTAACATGATGGCCAAGGCCGCTCCATTAGCACCTTGCCAATCTTTCACCTACTCCTCCTACTCTACCCACCCTTCCTTGCCTCACTCGAGGGCCTTCTATAGCTGTTCTCCTTCAGAAAGGTCAGTAGATGGTTAGTTTAGCCGATCGTGTGGTGTAGCTGAGCTTCTGCTGGGGTCACTCGAGTTAAAGGAGACAATGACTAAAGCAAGAGAAGCAAGAGCGTCGGGAGGACAGGACTTATCTTGGTTTTTGTTGTTGTAGAGTTAGCCCGACGAAGGAGGTCGGCAGACGGGCCTTGGCTCAGGAAGCGTCACTTCTGGATAGATGGCTTGGCGATGGCCTTCCCTCATGGAGAAAGGTTGGAACTCACTTCAATCGGGTTAGCCCCTTCTGGGGGACCGAGCGCCTAGATGGAGAGGCCTACCGAGCCACCACTGCCGCCAGAAGCCTTGGGCGCCTCGCCGATGCTCAGTCGGTCGAGCACCGCTGCTGCCTTGGCTGCTTCCTCCACCAATGCCCCTTTTATGTCGTGGCCTAAGCCATCGGGAGCACAGGGGGTGATGAGAGCGGCTACTTGGGCGATGCAGTCTTGCTCGCAGTAGTAGACTTGCTCGAAGCTGCCCTCGACGGTGATGACCCCCTTCGGGCCGGGCATCTTGAGCTTCAGGTAGGTGTAGTTGGGGATGGCCATGAACTTGGCAAAGCACGATCGACCGAGGAGGGCGTAGTAGACGCCAGGGAAGTCGATGACCTCGAAGGTGAGCGGCTCCTTGCGGAAGTTGTCTGGCTAGCCGAAGGTGACGTTGAGCCGGATGCGCCCAAGGGGCACAGCTTCCTCCCCTGGCACGATCCTATAGAATGGTGCCTTGCTGGGGCATAGGCTGCTCCGAGGGATGCCCATCTTGTCGAGGGTGCTGGTGTAGAGTATGTTGAGGCCGCTCCACCAATCCATCAGCACCTTGGAAATGCGTGTGGTACCCATGATCGGGTGGACCACGAGCAGGTAGCACCCTAGATGAGGGACGCAGTCATGGTGATCTTCCTGGTCGAAGGTGATGGCCGTCTAGGACCATCAAAACTATGTCGAGGCGATGAGGGTGTGGATGGCGTTTACCTCCTGCTCGATGATCATTAGGCAACGCTCAGCCTTGGGAAATTCGTTGTCTTCCTCTTGGGCACCGTTCGCTGGGTCGTTGGCCTTTGGGGTAGGCTTTTGGGCCTTGTCCTATTGGTCGAAGGTGCTACAGATGTAGCCCTTCATGGTAGCACAGTCCTTGAGGAGGTGCCTGGCTTGCCCCTCATGGATCGAGCAGGGGGACTCAAGCGCCTTCTCAAAGTGTTACAGGCATGCACCGCGCCCACGGGGCTATGGTCTAGCGGCGCGGTCAGCCGCTGCCACCATCTCCTCCCCGTGGCTCTTCTAGTCCTTGTTCCGCTTGTCATGGCGTCGCTAGGACAAGATAGGATCGTTACTGCCGTTGCCACCACTGAGGTCGCCGATGGCCTTGACTTTCCCGTTGAAGTTGGCCTAGACTGCCTCCTTGTTGGTGGCCTATTGGGTGGCGACATCCAGGAGCTCCTGCGTTGCGCATGGGGTCTCGCGGCCGAGCGTGTGGATGAGAGCCTCGCAGGTCATGCCGTGGATGAAGGTGTTGATGACATCTGCGTCGGTGATGTTGGGGAGGTTATTGCGCTTCTTGGAGAAGCGTTGAATGTACACCAAGAGGGTCTCATTGGCCCTCTACCTGCAACTATGGAGATCCTAGGAGTTCCCTAGGCGGGTGTAGGTACCCTAGAATTGGCCGATGAAGACCGAATGGAGATCGCCCTGCCAGGCTCGAGCTGCTCAAGCTAAGCTCTGGTCGAGCTCAACAGAAGTAGAGGAAGGTACTGGACGACGAAGTCATTGTCTGACCCCCCGGCCTTCATGGTGAGGCGGTAGTCCTCTATCCAATGGTTCGGGTTGGTCTCGCCGTTGTACTTGGAGATGTGCGTCGGTGGCTGGAAACGCTTGGGGTAGGGGGGGCCTCCCGGATCGCTGCCCCAAACGCCAGGGGGCCAAAGTGATCTGGGGCGAGGCCCCCATCCCGTCGCTCAGGGGTACGGGACTATGCTTGAGCGTGGCGCCTGGCCTCGATGGTGTCACGGACGTTGCGGTCATCGTTGATCTGATGGCTCACGGGGCAACGCCAAGGAGAAAGGTCACACCTTCACTCATGCCGAGGCTTGGCGCCCGAGCCCACGGCCGGTCGGAGCTGTTGCCGGAGGTGTCACCGCTACTTCCCCCCGCCGGTGGGGGCTAAGCGTCGGAGTGGTCCCCGTTGGCGGTGGCCGTCATCTAGGATGGCCGGGAGAACGTGGAGCGGCGTCGAGAGGCCGAACTCTCTACCTACTGCTCAAGAGCGACGCGGAGGAGCCGCTTCACCTTGTTTAGCCGCTCGTTGGTCTTTGGGTCTAGCATGTCAAAGATGTCTTCTAGGTGGCAGGCGGTGGCCGCATGTTGTATCGCCGCATAGGGGAAGCAGAGGCCGCTAGGAGCCCTCGTGCGGGCATCGTCGTCATCGCTGAGAGGGTACGCGGCTTGCTGCCGCGCAAGGTCCCACATTCGGCGCTCAAGCTCTGCCTCGACGGCATCCAAGTTCACCTACCGAGCTCAAAAGCGGTCCGCCTTCTCCTGAAGGTAGGCCGCATGGCTACGAGGACTCAAATCTGGTGGCGTGAGCCCAGGAGCCTCCTCAGGCAGAACCTCACCGTCGATGTGGTAGCACATGCGTGGAGGGGTGTTGTAAACAATGTCGTCGGAGTCATACTCCGGGCCATTCCCCAAGAGGATCTCGAGGAACGTGTAGAGTGAGGGGATAGAGCGAGGGGACGTCAGTCCCTGCCATGCTAGAAGGATGGCGCTTTGCGATGCCTCACAACTGATGAGGTACTCCTGCTCTAGCTAGAAGGATGCCGCTGCGTTCTGTATCCCGAAAGGCAGGTCCGAGAGGTAATACCAGAAGCAGTCAAGTGGCGGGAGCACCTCACCGGTGGCGATCTAGTGGTGGACGTTGGCCAGCATGTAGAACATCTAGCTATGGTCTGACACGGTGGGGTTCGAGCCTAGACCGCACTGGATCTGGCCAGCCTAGAACCTCGAGATCTACTCCCAAGAGTCCTAGTGGAGGAGGTAGCGCTAGGGACTCGTTGTCCACCGGCGTAGCCCCGTGGAGTGGACAAAGCTCATTGTAGCAATCGGCGACGTAGGCTAGGGTCCCAAAGTTGATGACCTGGCCCAGAGCGAAGGCGCCTACTATGACGGAGAGCTCGCCGGGGAAGCGAACACCACTGTCTGGGGTGGTGCCGCCTGCTACGGTGACAAGGCGGGTGGCTCCAGCCACCGTAGAGCTAGAAACGCACTTGATGCTGCCCCCTACCTGGCGTGCCAGCTATCGCGGGGTCAAAACCGAGGCAAGCATGTTGTTCGAGTCGGTGTCAGAGTACAGGTCTCCGGTGGCTCGGGTGGACTCAGAAACACAAGAATCACGCAGAGGAGACACAACGGTTTATCCTAGTTTAGGCCAATTCGGTCCCTACATCCAGTAGCTGATGATCCTTATACTCAAGGGCACCCAAAATCGGGGGGTTACAACAGAGTGTAAAGGAAGAAGATTTAGTAGGGGGTTAACTCGGTGCTAATCCTAAGGTTGCCACGCCATCAGTGGAGCCTTTCCCCTCGTCGGAGAGGAGGAAGACGACAGGATGCAGTGGAGGAGAGGCTCTCGGTGCCCCTCTCAGGGTTGTCTTGCTCTCTGTGCAGAGCGGAGGCCAACGGAATGGAGTGTCTGGTGATTGAAAATGGGATCCTCCCCCTCTATGTCCAACCTTATCCCTTATATAACGACATAGGTCGGGTACATGGCGGTTTGGGGTTTCAGTCTACGGTCTACGTGCGCCGGAGTCTAGGAAAGACTTGTAGTAGTGCGCCATGGACCATGGTGGTGTCTTGGAGCTGAAGAAGCCTTGGGCGTCGTCTGGCTGCTTTGTTCTGACACTCTGCGTGCCAGGCGGTGTTAGCTTGGACTAGCCTCCCTCCGGGTGAGACCTTCTGGAGTCTTCTTGGTGGCTGAGGAGGTCGGCTCCAGGGGCTGATGTGTGGGCTTGGAAGCCCACGAGCCCTCGGAGGCCGTGGGAAGCTTTGTCTTCTTGTGTCACACCCCAAATGTGACCCTGTCGGAGGAGCAATTGGCAGGGCCGCGCCTGTGGAGCGGTGCCGAGGAGCCCCCAAGCATCGGTAGCTCAGGGCATGTCTTCTTGTGACCGGGCCTTGGCTGGCGTCGTGAGCCGGGCAGGAGCCAAGGACCAGGCTTGGTCATGCCGTAGATCGAGAGCTCAAGGCTCGGGCGAAAGTTGCTGTCGAGTCAGGCTCGGCCAGACCTCTTTGCCAAAGGGCGTGCGCGAGCGTGCCCGATGGGCCCCCGAGCCCCGGGTGATCCTGAAGGGATCGATCGGGGGTCTTCTTCGTTCGGGAACTATTGGACCCGAGGCTTAACATACATATATGTTAGGATCTCATCAGTTAGTCAACTAATAGTTTTTCATAATATTAGATAGCTAATTATCAGCTACTTAATATTAGTTAGCTATCTATTAGCTAGGTATTGTGTTAGGATTTAGTAGCTAAAAGGTGGATGCGTTGCTGGTTTTTTTTCCTATAATGGCCTTTTAGTGGCTAATGGAAGAGCACGTGGATAGAAATGGATGAAAGGTAAAAAATGGCCTTTGTCAAAATATCACCTGCTACTCGCTCTATCGTGAAAAGAATGCAATTCTACATAGAGTGCTTAGAATGTTTGGTTTGAGTAATATTTTATACAAAGATACTAATATTTGAGGTCATGTCTGAATCCACCCAGCTAATAATTAGATGCTAAAGTTAACAGAAAAAGTCTACTTTTAGCCACTGGATTATCGTCGAGTCCAATTTGGGTACTCACACTCCAAAAAGAAGATGTCTTTGGCCATTGAACCATAAAAACTAGATAACTTTGGTCCTCAACTAGTTTCAAATGTGGTTTTTCCTCTATATGTATTTTTCTAAAAACAATAAAAATATGGTTAACTATCTAAAAGTTCATAAGTTATTCATCTCATATCAAAAACTTACAAAACGAGTTCCAATGTTTCTTTTAAAATACAGTCTATGTATTGGTGCTCTATTTTGAGTTCTCTAGTCTTACTCATTGTTGTTGTTAGCTCATAGTCATGACCTTTAGATTTAAAGTACCATTTTGCATTTTACTTTATATTGATTGCATGATGTTGGAGCCCCTGCCTTGTTTGAAACTTATTATATGTAATCTAGCAATCAGAATAATGTAAATCAATAGCAATGTAATGTCTAACTAGGATCTATACATAGTGGATGGCATCTGTGAGATTGGCATCCTTTTTAAATCTTCCATGTACTCATAATCCATTAGATCCTTTCGGTTAGTACTAATTTCATATTTTGTGATTTAATATGAATTGGTTATGAATTTTTAGAGTTTTAATCAATTTTTTATTATTTTAGAAAACATATATAGGAAAAACCACCATTGAAATCAACCTTAAGGTCAAAGTTGTTCGACCTTAATAGTTCGACGGCAAAAGCTATCTACTTTTGGAATTTGATGGCCGAAATGGAAGTCAGATAATATTTGATGAGCAAAAATGGACTTCTTCCAAAATTAGTGGGTGGCCCCAATCAATTAATAGATCAGGTACTTGTTAGTTTGGTCATTAGCTAACAACTATCTCATTGGCTATTCCAACCCAGCTACTAGCAGCTAAGAGACTATGAAAACACAGTTTTACCCTCCCACATATACCTCTATCCACATGCTCTATCAATGTTTCTAAAAGGTGAAAGGCATTATAGACAAAACAATCATTTTATCAACCTTGTAGTAGCTCTGGATCCAAAAAAACACCCAGCTAATGTTAGCTAATTAATATTAACTATTAGTCAGCTAGTCATTAGCTTCTAGTGGATCCGACGTGACCTAAGTATCATTAGATTCACCATGACATATATTTTTCATAATATATCTATTTGAGATAATAACTCTTTATAAATTTAGTTACAATTAAAATTGTTTGACTTAGACCAAATATAGAATTATTTTTTTTAGAGGTTAATAGTATTAGTTAAGTTCTAGTGAAATACTAGTTGTTAGGCGGGGTACCTAGCTGACAGTTGGCTGATCCCACAAACATCCCTTAAAACACGTTAGGAGCTTAAAAATGGAGGTGGCATAAATAAAGAAACGAAAAGGGTGACTTGGTTAGATCTCGTGTGTCGTGTGATCGGCCGGCAACATCGATTTCGAGAAGCAGCGGGAGAAGACCAAATTGGTGAAAGTGACAACCATGGATGGATGAGAACACGAATTTCATAGGTTTGAAAAGAAACAAGAGGGTTAGCTTATTTAACTAGGCTAGCCTTAGAAGCTAGGCGCTCTCTCTCTCTCTCTCTCTCTCTCTCTCTCTCTCAAAGCCAGTAGGCCTCCTGTTGCAACCGAGAAATTTGTTTGGAACATTATACGGCTTGTTCGCTGCGGTTTTAAGCCGTTGTGGCACGAAGAAATGCATTGTCCAGCGCCACTCCGCACATGTCTTCTCCGCCACGAGCTCGCGCGTCACCGGCGATCCTCTGAGGCCGATAGCTGCTGGCTCGTTCCTCCGATCACCTCCTCCTCCAGACGACGCGCTAGAGATTTTGGGGTGGAGGGGATGAAAGGGAGAGACAAGGCTAGGGGGGATTGCAAAATTTACACCCACCCCGGCGTGCACGTGACAAACAGGTGAGGTCGGCTACCACCACGGACGTGCCACGTCGGATCTAAACCTGTTCTCAACCGTACCAGTATGGACTCATAGTGTACTACATAAAAAGAATAGGGTTCCAAAACTGCACTTCGAAAGATAGTGGACCTAGATGACATAAAGGTAAAAGTTAATGGACCAGTGGTGTATTTTGCTCTTTACATAACCTTTCAACTTCTGAAATACAGCACACTAACGTGTGCAAAATCAAACTGAGTCATGTTGCTAAGATTAAAAAGACAATCCAATTGGTTTCTTTGCAAGGCTTCAATAGTCGTATAACCCTTTTGTTTTGAACTTTAGGACTAACCTATAACTATAGAGAAGTAAAAGGTGCTCATGGAGAGGTTTTCTCCCACGAAGAAGAATGAAAATACTATTCCCTCCGTTCCGAATTATAAGTCATTTCAACTGTTTTGGAGAGTCAAATCATATCAAGTTTGACCAAATTTATATAATAAAATAATAACATTTATGATACCAAATAAGTATCGTTAGGGTCTTGATTAATTATATTTTTCATCTCATATATATTTTTGATGTCATAAATCTTTGTAATTTTTTTTTATAATTTTAGTCAAACTTTAGATATTTTGACTCTCCAAGAAAGTTGAAATGATTTGTAATTTGGGCCGGAGAGGGAGCAGTGACAAGGTATAATTAACTAACCTTGCTGTTGATTCTAATTAAGGTAGACAAAGATGTAATAAAAAGAACTGGGGTTAGGGCAGGCAGATTTAATTCAAGACTACCCTTCTTCCGGTGCACGATCTCTTTACGTCCATCGTGCTTTTATCTTTTCACCAGTAATCCATAGGAATAAACAATAACCACACACGATAACACAATATACCTCACTGGCACTCTGATATGGCACAAGTAAGCAGCAATTCATAGAGGTTCATATGTGCCACGTTGGCACTTGGCACGTGTATGTTACGGGGAAATTTTGGAGGTTAGGGTGCTGATTTGCCTTGATGACTTTAATCTCTGCTTTCCAAGGGCACTAGTGGACTAGGAACTGCCCACAAGTCCAGACCGGAGTTTTTCACATAAAGCATGAAACTCTTCTTGCCCACATAATTCGTCACTCTGATTTTGACCAAATAGTAGTTGGATTAGCACTTTGATTTTGACCAAATAGTAGTTGGATTAGTTGCCTAAACATGGTACCACATAAACTGTCGGGACATGCAGAAAGGAAACAACTACCATCACTCATGATGTAAACCATCAGACGAGTTAAAGCCGGCTGATAAGCCGGCTGAAGCTGTTTTGATGTGAGAGAAAAATATCGTAGATTCTAGCTGATAAGCCGGCTGATAAGTTCAAGCGAACAGGCTAGGTTTATTTTGTGGGCAACCACAAGATTCAGATCGAAGCCAACATCAGGTCTCAGTACCAGCCCTGTAATGCGAGACACGATGGACGTGGAATGCCTGAATGCTATAGCAGCAGGATTGAAGGTTAAAGACCAAACCAAATATCAACATCTACAGCATGACACAACAGGATATGATAAGAGTGAAAATAGCTCCGATAACGCTGTCCAAATTAATAACTATAAGTGGTAAGCAGCAGTTATCTCTCTGTAAATTAAAGTGAACAGAATGAGACAGATAAAAAGCCAAAGAAGAATTTGGCAGCAGCAGCGACGTCAACAGATCCTAAGAAAGGATGAGACGTAACAGTTACAAGATCTGCCACTAGTGTTCCTTTCATGCTTTACCTCTATCAAAATATCTCAGCAGTGCACATATGACCATAAAATCAATCTGATAAGAGCAAAAGTACATTACAAAACATCATGCTACCACCAAAGATTGACACAATCCAAAAACACAGGGCAGATAAATTTTATTATTCAAAGTATCTATCACCTGGTAAACCTTGCAAAGCCACCACATCATCAAAAGGACGAATTATCCTTTAACCCTGCTTAACCGTGAAGCTCCCTAATAACTGGATGTAGGTTAAAGCACCATCACGCGATAACTGTGTCCTGACTAGGTATTTTAGTGCTCAACAGTGAGATCCAGACACTTAATTTGGTCCATCCTCAGGAAAGCAACCGGCAGCAGCTCCAGTCTTATTTCTGAACTCTGAAGAAGCAAGCAATTGAAGGCACAAGAATCCGTCAGTTATGCATCGATGTAAGGACAGACTGGTCAATTATGTATCTTAACACTGCTGCTGGATGCTTCTGGCTACTTTCAGATTCCAAAGATGCCCCCATGTACATGATGTACGCTGAATTATTGCTGTGGTACTGCAACTACACCGGCAGATGCAGGTGTCAGCTGATGAGTGCACAAGGTTTTGCAGCCGTTGGGAGGTCCAAAGAGTACATGTCCGTCGCTTTCGGAGCAAGGACCCTGCATTCTGCAAAGAAATAGACCGCTGCGTCATGTTCATGCGTCAGTGATCCCGGTCCGTCCATCTGTGGCACATTTAGAGGGCAACATGTTCCCCAGTCACCCGGTGAGATTGGAAGTGCCACATCTTCCAATGGTTTGAGTCCCTTTCCGGGTCAGGTAAAGCGATCGTCAGTGAATCAAATAATCAATGCAAGAATCAGCTCTTGTATTTCATTTTCAAGAGAATCTGATCTGGTGCTGGTAAACCTGTTGTCTGCAATGTTCTTACAGTAATAGAGCAGAGGTCCATGTGACTGCTTTGTGGACAGAAGTTATCTTAATCCTGAAGTTATCAGAGGTATCAAATTCTATTAAGGGCTATCAAACACGACACACCAGAATTCGATGACAAGATATCAAGGGCGGTACGATATGCATGATGCTGCTAAAGTGGAACTGGGAGGGTCTGGCATGCTAGTGCAGTGACTGCCTACCTTGAGAAAGAAAAATTGTCGTGATGCTCAATGTCTGCATCGCACGGTGAAGCTGCCTTCAGTCGGCATCACTACTACCATCAAGCACGATCTGTTCATGACACCTAGCGCACCAGGAATCGACGGAACATGATTAATACAGGTAATTCATCATGCTATTGAGATCATCCAGTTTAAAGCCTTCTGCCAAGCCAATAATAGTACGATGAAACACTTTGCTACTGTTGTACAGTCTACGCTAGTTCAGTTTCTTTGATACCATCTGATTAAAGAACTGTTCATGAAGATCAAATAGACGAGAATGATAGTTAAAATTACAGATAGATTACTACTATTTTCATAAATCTTAAGCATAAAGTTGAAGAGGGTATCAGGACATGCCCACCAGACAAGCCCCGTTCGCTTCGCTGAAAAACAAGATGAAACACTGTTCCGGCTGATTTGTTGTGAGAGAAAAATACTGTTCCGGCTGAAAAAACAAGCCGAAAAAGACGGATTACAAGAGAAGCGAACAGGACCAAAACTGTAACAACTACCTCTATGTTATCAAATAAATGATCAGACCTCATTTAATAATTTCTCTACAGAGACAGACCATCTAGTTAGATCCAAACCATGCAATGAACAACTAAGACATAACTCCTTGGTATCCGGAGGCGTCATAACAGGTGTACGGGAAAAAACATGAGCAGCAGTCTGATCATATTACTCGTCATTATCCTCAGTGCAGTACTTTTGACATAAAGTCTCTCCAAACGCCATGGTCCCTACACTTGTATCACCTTTGCTCACTTTATTGTGTTACCTTGCATACCAGTGGCGATGTGTGGCATGTGCACAAAGGCTAAGAAATAACATAATTTTCATTTCATTCAGAATGGCATATGTTCTTTTTCTGTTCTTGTTTCAAAACAAAGAACCATAGCTACTATTATCAGTTGATAAACTGTGGAACTGAACACATTATAGACATGCTCACATGCCTCATAAGCTACTCCCTCTTATAACACATACAAGTCCATCTAGGTTTGTCCTAAGTCAAACTTTAAAACTTTTACTAGTAATATCTGTCTTCAATGAAAATAATTATTCCTTTCTAAAAAAATAATTATATATGGTGAAAGCTTTTCATAGTGAATCAACCTTGTCTTGTCAATCAATCTATATAAATTTTAGATATGATGGTCGAAGCCCAAAAATATTCACCTAGGACAAATCTAGATGGACATTTATTCGCAATCGGGAGAAGTATATATCTTGATTTGATCAAAACCTAAAGGGGAGCGCTATGGCTATGAACCCTTTCGAATGGATGATTTATACTTTTTCCTTCTTATTTAGTTCATCAAAAGGATTTTCGGATTACCAAAATTTACAGTACCAAACTTTCCATGCGAGCGTACACGGGATCATCATTTCTGTGCAAGCAGGCATGAGATTCCAGTAAATTAGCTACGAAGTTTCAGTTAACCTGCAATTCTGTTTATAGTTAGGGTCTACCTATAGCATGCCTACTAAGTAGACCATGGCATTGAACGGAAATTGGAATGGAGATCCCTAAATATTCCAAAATTCTGTTGAATTAAGCGGTTCAGTCACTGTAACTTGCAAGATGCAACTAATCCGATCCATTCACCGTCCAGGCACAAGACAAGATCGAACGTCCGCACATCAGCAATCGCCGCAAGGGTAGGAAGTGAAGGAGAACTAGAAAGGAATCGCACGCACCTCGCAAGCCGCGGCACAGGAACATGACGCAGTGCAGGGAAACCCCAAACGGGAACAAGTATGTCCTCGGCTTGCCCACTGGCTCCATTGGCGCGCGGCGCTAAGCATGGACGGAAGCAGCCAGCAAGACGAAAGCCGAGTAGCCGACTGCGGAAGGTTGAGCGGCGGCGCCGAACGATGGCCTTTCCGGCCTTCCGGGCCGACCCTATGTGAAGTAGTGGGGTCTTCTCCATGGTTGATAACGGCCTTATTTACACAGGAGGTGTATAACAGCACAAACAGTGCGACACGAGTGCAGTCCAGCCCATTACAGTCCACTGGGAGACAAGGAAGCCCATAAACAGGAACTTTTTGTTTCCCCTTTTTCAGCATTACCAAGAGTGTTAGTATGTTTATGGGCCCATTATAGTATGTCAAACACGCACTATAATCCTGCCCAATTAGGATTTCAAGGGCCTAGGATTAGGAAACAGAGCAGCTCAGAAACAAATGTTTTCTGGACCGGATCATGATCCAGTTATGGGCCGAATCATATTTTGTTAGGAGGTAATCTTGTTTTGAAAAAAGGTCCACGTTAGAGCAGCATCTCTAAGCTCCTTAAAAACTACCCTCTCTTTATCAAAAAAAAAACTACTCTCTCATTTCTGAATTATAAGACACTTCGGTTTCTCTAGATATATTATTTTTACTATATGTCTAAACATAGTTGATATCTAAATATTCCCTCCTTCCCAAATTATAAGACGTTTTGGTATTTTTTAGATACGTAGTATTTGTTATGCACTTAAATGTACACTATGTCGGTATGTGATAAGGCCAAGAGAAGCATACAGAATCATTGCTATATTTTGTGGCGTGCTGGCATTAGTATTTATGGTTGCAGCATTCATATGCTATATCATTGGAAAGATATATGAATCTATTTTCCAACGCATCAAACGTTGCATCATTTGGACTTTAGGCAACTTTTATTTCTCATTCACAAATCTATCCCTGTCTATGCTACTCACTCTCGGTTTGGTCCTACTTCTAGTTTTTGTTGTTATGAAAAAAGGAGGGGGAAAGTCAGTGCCAAATGCATGGCAATCCTTGGTGGAGCTTATTTATGATTTCGTGCTGAACCTAGCAAACGAACAAATAGGTGGTCTTTCCGGAAATGTGAAACAAAAGTTTTTCCCTTGCATCTCGGTCACTTTTACTTTTTCGTTATTTCGTAATCCCCAGGGTATGATACCCTTTAGCTTCACAGTGACAAGTCATTTTCTCATTACTTTGGCTCCTTCATTTTCCATTTTTATAGGTACGCGAGAATGAATGAAGATTCCTCAAATACTCCATTAAGATGACCTTCCACTTGCTTTTATTTATGCTTATGTTGCACCTAACTAGGAGGGATGTTCCTAGTGGTTTATGTAATCCATCGTTTGAAGGAGGGTTGATATTGATATGATGTGAGAATTGAGCATGGCTCTTCTTTGAAAAACCCATAGAGTAATCTCCGGTGCTAGTTGATCTTGTTGAGTGATCTTTGAGTGATTCTAGTTTTATCCTATCCATCACGTACCCTTCCGTGAGTTGATCCTTATCAGTATTTGTCTAGATACATAGCAAAAAAATGTATCTAGAAAGCCAAAGTGTCTTTAAAATTTGAAATGGAGGGAGTACATAGCAAAAGCTATATATATTAAAAAACAAAAATTCTTATAATTTAGCACGAGGGAGTACTGGTTAACTAATGAATTGGGATCTCTATTTTTGTCATCTTCGAGTTAACTTCCTAAAACTCGAAAATGGCACAAAGGAGCAAAAACTAGGTAGAGGAAAAAAGCACACGAAAACCATGGTGCAGTGGGGCCTAGAGAAATAGCAAATTACACACATATTTTTGAGATGAGGGGAAGTAGGGAGATACAGGACTATTGGGTAATTATTTTTTTTTTTTTTTGCCAAATAAACAAATTAAGAGCAATTTTAGTAGACCGGTCCCTCCTACTCTACTTTTGATTGCTAGTGAGAAAAAAACTCACTTCAATAAGGCCCCTACTCAAACCAAAAGTAGGAGGCCCTTAAATTCCATCCTCAAGCCCTTGTTCCTAGGGGCTCTAGAGGGGGCTCCTACTTTTTCTGTTGTCACCGTTTCACTCTCTCCAAGCACAACCAGTGTCAAGGTTTCATAGGGGATTAGAAAAGGTTGATGATCCATGTTAATGGCCCTGTTCGCTTTGCTGAAAAGTCATGGCTGAAAGTACTGTTCGCTGATTTGTTGTGAGAGAAAAACACTGTTCGTTCACTAAAATAGTACGGCTCATAAAACAAACGAACAGGGCTAATGTTGGTTATTCACCGTGGGGGCAGAGGAAGCAGACGAGCATCATGATGATGAAACAATCGTAGGCGACTAGAGGGATAGAACAAATCGGGACTTGCTCCCAAGTGAAGATGACAACTTCGGCTTGCACCTTAGAGTAACTCTAAGTGCCCGTTTGGATTCTTCGAATTGAATTTATTCTAATAATTACAACTTAGACATAGATTAATTAAGCTAATATAGTTGTATATATAGAATATATTTTGTATATTTATTGTTAGACATACAAGGGACATACTTATATGTTGCATTTCTATTATAGGGAAGTGAGTTGAAGAGTGTGCTATAAGTTGGAGAGTAGAATTATAGTATAGTGATCTATAGAATCCATTTCCATCTCCCACCCTATGAATTTGATATAAGCTTATTTGTGAATTTGAAAAAGTTATGGAATGTCAAATTCGAAGCCAAATAGCCTAATTCATTAAGTATATTTCAATTCTTCCAAAGTAAAGAGATCCAAACGCCCCTAGGAGTCTCTTTATAAACTTTCATAGTAATAGTAATATATATTTTGGTGGAAAAAACCCCCTCACCAACAACTTTTTTCAATTAAATCTCTAAATACTATCACGCTTTATTCCTAGCTAGCTAGTTTATCGCTCGTCAAGGACAAAGAGTGAAACAGGCTCTTTAAAATGCCAAAATCAGATAGAGATAAATTGTTGGTGGGTGGAGAGAGATATTGAATGCTTTTTATTGGAATGGCTTCTTAAACAAAGATTTGGAGAGTGGGTTAAAAAAAGATGGATGAAGATGCTCTCACGGTCGAGAAGAGCGTTGGTTGTCGAAATTACGGCCTTACCGAAAATGGCCCTTTAATCTTATTATTATTATTGGGTCGAAGGAACCTTGTTTCGTTTTAGTGGGCTGACCTGCCACTTGCTTTAGCACGGCCCAACACAGCGCCGCCGCCGCCGCCGCATCCCTACTCACGACACCTCCACTCGCGCCTACAAAGGCATCGCTTTCGGCGCCGGCGCCTCCCCCCGCCCTCCCGGCCTCCTCTCGACGCGCATCCCCCTCCCATACCCATGACCACCGACCATCTCCTCCACTTTCTCCGAGCGCCGGCAGGCTCTCCGGCTGCCGCCTCCACCCGCGCGGTTCGCTGGGGTCCTCCACAGACGCAGCGCGTTCAGTTCTGTCAGGGTGCTGCGGGGATGCGGCGCGCGTCCGTATCCTGCTCGAGCGCTGGCTCTGGCGGGGAGGGAGGACTAACGTACAAGGATGCCGGCGTGGACATAGACGCCGGCGCCGAGCTCGTGCGCCGCATCGCCAGGATGGCACCCGGGATTGGCGGCTTCGGCGGTCTCTTCCCCTACAGTAATGCGCTGGCATCATTTCATCTCTGCTAACTTACCCACTTTTTTTTTATTTGAGGATTCTTCTACATGTGCCGTGATTTGCAACTCAAGCAGGGAGTGTGCAAAAATAAGTTGGGTGAAGAATGGTTGTTCATTAAGTGTAAATTAATTATCAATTTTAGCTGGTGAAAGGTGCAAATTTAACGCTCTTGTTAGAGATATGTCAGTGCGACAATTGTAGAAGTCTGCAGTCTGGACCATGTAGTTGGATGGTTTATTTGCTACTGCTCACCTGATGCAGCAATATAATACCAATTTTGGGATCCTTCCTTGCGCTGCTAATTCTGAAATTTTGCTTTCCTGTTGCTTTATTTGAACAGATGACGATTATCTTGTTGCTAGCACCGACGGGGTGGGGACAAAGCTGAAGCTTGCTTTTGAAACTGGTATTCATGATACAATCGGCATTGACCTGGTATGAGCTTAGTTGCGATGTACGCTGTTTTCCTTATCTCTGTCGCAGATTGATTGAATGGATTTAGGTTATTGTGGCAGGTGGCAATGAGTGTCAATGACATTGTAACTTTAGGTGCAAAACCATTGTTCTTCCTAGATTACTATGCAACGAGCAAGCTTGATGTTGATCTTGCGGAGAAGGTGCTTGCACTTACATTTTGTTTTCTCATCGAAACAAAATATTTTTGCCCTGCTCATACTTATTTACTTGGTCTTCTGCTCAATTTGCTCATAAGTACTGTATAAATTATGTAGGTTATCAAGGGGATTAGGGATGGGTGCGAACAATCAGATTGTGCTCTCCTAGGAGGCGAGGTAAGATTTTCTGAAATTAAACTACCATGACTTAGCAATTCAACCATGCGGTATTGCAGTATTATCCTTGTAAGTTCAGTAGCTGTATATGAATGGATCAAATGTCTCGAACTGCCAGACTGTCTACCATTGCTGCATGTTTGTTATCTTATAATTGTTTGCTCGATTATTTATCTGGAATCATTTGCATAACTCCCTTTACTAAGAAGCAGGGATTTTAATGTTTATGCTTGTTGATTAATAATATCAGTGTAACAAAATATTCTGATTATTTTTGCTTTTTATACCTTTAATTCCATATCAATTCAAATGAATCCACATGAAGCATTTCATGTGTATTACTTTTATGAAAAGCCCAAAACAGTTGAACTGATCATTGAATAATTGATCATTACAGACAGCAGAAATGCCTGGTTTCTATGCAGAGGGTGAATATGATCTAAGTGGTTTTGCTGTGGGTGTTGTGAAGAAGGATAAAGTCATTGATGGAAAAAACATTGTCAAGGGAGATGTCCTTATAGGTCTTCCTTCCAGTGGGGTTCATTCTAACGGGTTCTCTCTTGCTAGAAGGTATTGTACCTTTTTGAATTCCACTTGTTTCAAATCTGTAATATATCATTGGATTTATGAATTTATTTATTTATCTCTTCCTACTTCCTATTTGTTGAACATTATGTGTATCTGGTTAATGATGGTTGAAAATCCTTAATTTTCAAGGGTACTGGAGAAAAGCGGACTTTCCTTGAGTGACCTGCTCCCAAGAAATGATGGCATAACAACTACTGTTGGTGAAGCTCTAATGGCACCAACTGTCATCTATGTTAAGCAGGTTGGGTTTTCTTATGTGTATCTATATCTCATATTTCCTTCAGACTTTTACAGAAATTTTAATCTAAATTGTTTGAAATGAAAAAAGGTGCTTGAGATTATTAAGAAAGGTGGTGTGAAAGGACTAGCCCACATCACTGGTGGTGGTTTTACTGACAATATCCCAAGAGTATTTCCTTCTGGACTCGGGGCAAAGATTTTTACTGGGTCATGGGAAGTGCCTCCTGTCTTCAACTGGCTTCAACAGGCAAGAACAAATGATCCTCAAGCTTCACCTATGATTTTCAGCATCTGCATGTGCTGGATAGATACTCTGTACCTAGATCTAGATACCTTTAACATCTATCATTACATATTTTGTAGGTTGGAAACATTGATGATGCAGAGATGCGGCGAACATTCAATATGGGCATTGGAATGGTTCTTGTGGTAAGCAGAGAGTCAGCGGACAGAATTATCGAAGACACCCATGTATCAAATCCTGCTTGTCACATTGGAGAGGTGATCGAGGGTGACGGGGTTCAGTACGTCTGACCTTTTATGCCTTCATTGCTTGTAGTGGCTTGAGACTTGTTGGTCGGCTGGGCAAAGCAGCCCAGTTTATGTAACAACATAATCTTGTGGGGTTAAGTTCTGCACCACTACTCCCGCTAGAAAGCGAAGGGTAACCAAATAATTATTCTGAGTGGTTCCACGGGAACTTGACCGTAAACGGCTGATACTGTTATTTGGGACATGGTTCTTTTGTCCAGAGAAGGCCACTGTGGGGAAATTCAGATGTCCAGAATTTTCATGGAGAGCGGTATCAGTTTCGTTTGAGTAAATTTAAATAACTAAATTTATTCATTTGGTACATTTTAATCGATTGCATGTAACTGCACATACTTGGCCTGTATTATCACAAAACAAAACGTGCAACCCTGGATGTGCCAGAGACATTTAAGATCAACACAAGTGGAACACTGTTCTGCGGAATGGCGATTTTTCTCAGATTTATTATGGGAATCGAACCAATCCAATCTGAAAGTACAGTGCTCCAAGGTGAGACATTTTCTTTGCGATTAAAATGAACTTGGTTTGGGTCTGGCATAAGGTGATATGACGCTCAAAATATTGGTATTTTACAAGTTGTGACTGTGTTGTCAGAGTTAAAAGGAAGTGCAGTTTTGTGACAAGTTATGTCAATTCAGCGTAGTATTATGTTGTGAAACAGGTGCCTCTTCGAACACGCACCTCTTCAAAATGCCTCTCCAAATAGACACCTCTTCGGGGGTGATCTCATTAAGATTGGAGTAGGCATTAGTAATTGTCTTAGATAGTTAACATAGCCACAAAGGGGCATGTCATTTGGCGCAGAGAGTGAGAATGGTTTGTCTTGTCTTCTTGTGACAAGACACCCTTTAACCAGTGGCGGATCCAGGAAAATATAATAGAGAGGGCTGAACATACAAGTGGCTGGCCCAAGTCGTGACCAGAGCTCTTTCTTCAACCTCTAGACACATCTTACGCATGCAACCTCTCCTTCTCAAGGCACAACAATGATGAAAAATTTTAGGAGAGGCTTAGGGGGGCTCCATGGGCTTGCCGGCTGTAGGGGGGGCTTGAGCCCCGGCAGCCCCCCTGGTAGATCCGCCACTGCCTTTAACCACACCGCTTCACCTTGTATTGTATAAATATTCGGTCTCAGATTAATGCAAAACACAAGTTCTTTCAAGCACTCGTTCATTTACATTTCACTTCTAACATATCATCAACACTTTGCTCTACGAACAAGAACGAGAACAACAGTGGCACAAAGGCCTCCCTACCATCACCGCCCTGCTTCGCTCTATCTGCAGTTCTGCACTCACTCGAAAGGGAGAGGCAAAGGCCATTCCATAGAAGTAGATGAAGTCCGCAAGACGATGGAAGGGCTCTAATGAAGTCTACTTCACCAACAATGGAATAGGTAATCATTCATCATTGCCACTAATTAACGTTGATGGTGTAGATATCAATGGTTCGCACCCTATAACAAACCCATAACATGCAAACCCATCGACTACATCACGAGGTACGTGATTTGGCCCCTTAGTTCATTAATTAATCGATGCCACTTTTATCTCTGTGATGTGCCACCACTGTGTCCGCTACTATCGACGTTGGTGGGATGCGTCTTCATGCACTCACTGGTCGCACCTCCATTGCCGTCTTCATGCGCCGAACAATGGCACCCATGTCATTGTGCAGACCTCCACTAATCAAACCCATGTGTTGCCTAACATCCTACGCTCCACTGGCACTTGCTGCCAAAACGCCCATGACATCGACTTTTTGGAGGTGTAGCGGTACTGACTAGACACCGACTGTAACCTCCATGGTCAACATACAAGATCAAGGGCGAGCAAGGAGCGATGAATTTTCCCCCAGGTGAAATAATCCCTGTGGTGATAAGGTTATGAAATAGTTCAGGTACCATATTTTAGTACCTCTATGTTTTTAGTCCCAAATATCCTATAAATTTATTGTAAAACAATGCAAAAGATATAACAGAGCCCATTCTTGGGCTAAAAACAAACCATAATGCACCATATTTACCTATGCAATATTCATTCAGGACTCATTGATCTTCCGAAGTTGCATTATAACTTATGCCATTGCATAATGTTCTAATTTACCTCGTGTAAATTCGCTATCTAGATCCTATGTTTTTTGGATTTTTTAGTACTGTTCAAAGCGTTTGTCCAAATTGGCATACCCAATAAACATGTACTATTAACATTACATGTTCAAAGTGTTTGTCCAAATTGGCAAATCCAATAAACATGTAGTATTATCATTACATTGCTCAAAGTGTTTGTCAAAATTCACAAACCCAATAAATTAACATGTAATATTATTATCAGGACCCTTTTATTGCAATTACTTTGTTATTTGCAATTTTTATTTTATGTTAAGCACATTTATGCTTTATTTAAAGCTCAAAGTGCTTACATTTTTATTGCAAACTCCATTAAGTGTATTACCAATTATTTGTATTGTATAACACAAATGTTCCACAATGTATGTTGACCATACACAAGGTAGCATTATAGTTGCTACTGCAGGATTTACACTAAGTTCTAACTTAGTGACTATCATCAACATGCGTGCCCAACATAAAAATTTGGAAAATACGGTCTCTAAATCTTTTCACAGGATGACTACCATTAATTCGCATTCCTATTAGCTATACACAAGGTAGTACCAAGTTACTACTGCGGGATCTACACTTAGTTCATGACTTAGTGACTATCCTCAACGTGCGTACCCAATTTGTTTGTGAATTACAAAGGTCTACATAACCTTTTGATGATTACCTTAAAATGACTTTACACAAATTGCATACACTACTTGGCATCTATTGCACATACAAATGATGTCCACATCATTAGAGGTCTACATCTTTGACTACCTCCAAAGTGTTAGCATAAATATGATGTTCACACCATTGGCGATACAAGTCTCATTTTGTTTCTAAATTTATTTTGTATTAACTAATACAACACTACCGTAACAATTCTAATTTTACTTAGGAGCCGTTTGGATCATTTTATTTGGAGGAATTAAAATCTACTTAATAAATTAGGCTACATGGCTTGGAATTTGACATTCCACCACTTTTCAAAGTTCACATATAAGCCAATCTCAAATTCATAGGGTGAGAAATAGAAACTGATTCTATAGATCACCATCCTATGTTTCTATTTTACAACTTATAACACGCTCTTCAATTCGCTCCCCTATACCTCTACGGTAGAAATATAACACATAAGTATCTATCTCGTATAGCTAACAATAATATACAAGTATAATCCATATGCAACCATATTAGCTTAACTAATATGTGTCTAAATTATAGTTATTAAAATGAGTTCAATTCCAAAGATCCAAACGAGGCCTTAGCGTAAATATTATACATTTCCTATTAAATTCAAGGGTATAAGTATGTTATCCTCGTTAGGATACGGTGCCGCTACCATGGATATACCCTGTATCTATGGGACGGAGAGAATGTACCCTAGTTATCTACTATCTATTACTAATAAATGCCACTAGAATTGAAAATTCCATGGCCTATATCTTTTCATAAGGTCAGTCTCAGCCTCCCGGTTTCCAAAACATGACATTAGAAATCAAACAGGGTCTCAGTGCACAGTTTCATCTCACAGTTTCATAGAATAACTTTCATCTCACACTAGAAACAAAAGGAAGGCCCTCAGTGGTGTCATCCAGTTTCCGACGACTTGGAAACAGAGCCCACTCGTTTTGTGGCCAATGAAACGTTTTTCTTTTCTCTCCTCATCAATAGGGACCAAAAACTCTATTTTTGCTGATGTGTCACCCTATTTAATATCCATGAAACTCCCATGACATCCCATTGAGATTGGCCTAAGCGGTTCAAAATTAATGATTAGATATATTTGTTTTTTTGGATGAAACATATATAATATACTAATTATTATATTCTAGATTTCTTATTAAATGCAAGGGTCTATGTATGTTATCCTCGTTGGGTACAGTGCTGCTACCATGGATACTACAGTTCATTACATATCCACCGATCTCTCTTACTAAATCCTAAAATATTAGTATTTTTAGGATGAAGTATACCCTATATTTATCGGCCGAGAGAGAGAGAGTATACTCTAGTTATCTACTTCCTTCGTTCCAAATTATAAGTCGCTTTGACTTTTTCATACATTCATTTTGCTATGCATCTAGATATAATAATATGGGAAAATTGATGAATAAAAAAAGTCAAAGTGACTTATAATTTAGAACGGATATCTATTACTAATAAATGCGACTAGATTTGAAAATTCCATGGACTTATATCTTCCATAAGCCATTCAAATTAATGACTAGATATCTTAGTATTTTGGATGGAATATATATAATACTCTCTTCATTCTAAATTATAAGTCATTTTGACTTTTTTTTTGGCTCATCCATTATGTTATGTATCTAGACATATTATTATATCTAAATGCATGGTAAAATAAGTGTACCAAAAAAATCAAAATAACTTATAATTTAGATCGGAGGGAGTACATAACCTAATTATTATATTCTAGATTTGTTATTAAATGCAAGGGTGTAAGTATGTTGTCCTCGTTAGAATACAAATGCAGCTACCATGGATACAACAATTTATTTATCCATTAATCTCTCTTACTAGATCCTAAAACATCAGTATTTTTCAGACCAAGGAAGTATACCCTGTATTTTTTTTTGCAAAAAGTATACCCGGTATTTATGGGATCGAGATATCGAGCTAATACACCCTAGTTATATACTATCTATTACTAATAGATGGCACTATATTTGAAGATTCCACGGGCCTATATCTTTCATAAGAGCATCTCCAAAAGCTAGCTTTTCTAAATCTCACCCTCTAAATTATTATTTGGAAAGCCATTTACATAAAAATCACTTTCTATATTTTTTCACTCTCCAACAGTTTTTCTATATCTCATGCGCACTCTAGAGAGTCATTCTCGTCTTCTATTTTTGGCTAACGAAAAATCCGGAATAAAAGATGACTATACTTGGATGACTATTTAGACAAGCTGTTGGAGAATAGTTTTTTACTAAAATCTCTATTCCTAACATTTAGGAAGGATATGGAGAGTCTCTTGGAGATACTCTAAGCAGTTGAAATTAATGATTAGATATCTTAGTTTTTTTATGTAGCATATAATATATATGCTAATTATTATATTTTAGATTTCTTATTAAAAGCAAAGGTGCAAATGATGCTACCATGGATTCCATAATAACAATACTAAATAAAAACAAATAGATACTGATTCCATTAAAAGGATCTGCACCGCACTGCCGTGGTATATATAGAACCATAGAGTGCATGAGTCATCTGTACAGCACATCGATCAAAACACAGAAGAAAGATGGGTAGTGCTAGAGCGACAGGAGTGTACATGTGCATCATCCTCGTCATCTTTGCGATAGTCTCTTCTAACTCCAGCGCGTACCAGGTGCTGGACGTGAAAGACGACATCATGCAAAACTGCAGGTTTTACATCTTCAAAAATCTCGGTACACCGGACCCGAAATATAGTAGCCTCTGCTGCCAGGACGTACGACGAGCAAACGTCGTAAATATTTGTCAGCAGTTTACTGACCAGGACAAGGCAAAAATTGATCTATGGAAATGGGCTAGGGTAACAAGAATGTGTGGGAACGCCTTGGCCATAGGAACCAATTGTGCAGGCTACGTTGTTCATTCAGCTGCACAGTGACTGGCTTTATGTAACGCCACTTGTGGCAATATAATGGAATAAACGTCTATATATGATTTGAATGTGTATTGTACCATCTGCATAACATATCATGATTTTCCCTAAAATCAGCCCTTGAGTTTTCTTTTGGACACGGTTGCCTAACGCACGACTGTCGTGTATTCCCTCTTTCCCAAAATAGAAGTCATTATCGCTTCCCAAGAAGTAAATTTCTTTTAACTTTGATCAATTATATTATATGTAAAACAATATTAATAATTATATTACATAATTAATATCATTAGATAGATCGTTGAATATACTTTCATAATAAACTTATTTGAAAATATAAATGTTGCACGTATTTTCTACAAACCTAGTCAAAGTTGAGAAAGTTTGACATTCACGCATCCCATAACGACTTTTTTTTAAGATGGAGGGAGTACTTCGTGCCACCCCCTTCCCCTTCTTCCTCCTCGCCGGCGACCCTCACCTCGGCCGCGGAGCTCTGGCCAAGCCCTAGCACTCACAACGGCCACCTTCCCCCTCGCCGGAACTCCCCCGTCCTGCCCCGGTCCAGTTGCCTCCACCGCCGCCAAGGCCCCTAACTACCCTCCAACCATCCCCTTCGCCTGGTCAGCCTACCTCGCCGGATCCACCAAGGCCGCCGCCGGATCCGCCATGGTCGACGCACTCTGGGGGAAGGAGCTCAACGCGGGTGGGGGGAGGAGCTCGGCACGGTCATGGGGAGGCGGTGGGGCGCGGCGCGCGGGGAGGAGCTCGTCGGGCGCGGCCGTCGGGAGGAGGTTGCCTGGGAGAGGGAGAGAGAGAAGAGGTGGAAGACATGGACAAGGGGAGGGAGTGGCTCTGCGGGCGAAAAAAAACAGATAGCCGTAATTAAGTCATTAGCTTTTCTTTATGGAAAGAATCATATTTGGCAGGTTATATTCGTGATCGACATTGTTGGGACTATTCGTTGTGACACCATAACAAAGGCCTGCTTGGCAAAGCCAAGGTACTTTCCATAGGAGAATCATCAATTCAAAGGGGAGATCATTTTGATCCGTCGCACTGTGGTGTTCAATTCACCCTAAATATGCGATTTTCACCACGTGAGAATAGCTAAATAGCAGATTTGAGATACTCTTTTAATTCGAGTTGTCTTTAAAATAAAGCTACGGTCACAGTAGAAGATCACTTATAGACTAAGGCCGCGTTTAGATGCCAAATTTTTTTGATTTTGGGTACTGTAGCCCGTTTGTTTGTATTTGGCAATTAGTGTCTAATTATGGACTAATTAGGTTCGAAAGTTTCGTCTCGCGATTTCTCACTCAACTGTGCAATTAGTTTTTTTTTCGTCTACATTTAGTACTCCATGCATGTGCCGCAAGATTCGATGTGATGGGTACTGCGCAAAAATTTTTGGAATCTAAACAAGCCCTAAACAAAGCATATATCTATGCTCATCACTATATTTCTAGGCCCCCTAGGCACTTGTTCATAATGTACAAAAAATTACAATATTTTGTTTCCAGTATTTTTGCTAATGTCTTGCTTATCTTTTCTCAGGCTCCACATCATTTGGTCAACATTCTACTTTTGCTAAGAATTGAATGTTCCGTGAAATAAACTGCTCCTTTTTTGCTGCTGGATTTGGCGGAAGAAACAGAAAATGGCTTTTGATGGAATAGATAGGATGAATTTCATTTGTTGAAAATACCTAGCAAAACTATGTCAAGGTGTTTGTGAAATTTGTACAGAGTTGCTTAATTTTTTTGGTATATATACTATAAACTGCAAATACAGTGAATTATACAGCTATGGAGGAGCGAAAACATAGAATTTCTTTTTGTTCGATGCTCTGTTTTGCCGATAAATCGTGTCAAGTTCTGTTGAGCAAGTGAGCACTGTCACCTAGCCGTCACAATGCTGCGGATTCAGCACAAAAAAAGTTATTCTCCTCTTGCCAATACTTGGTATACATCTTTCTACATCAACCAAAGAATGAATAAAAGGAAGCTACCAAGACATCCTACATCACAACCACATTTGGACCCTTAGTTTTGCAATTTGCGTAAACATGTGAACGAATTGTCCCTGCGCCTTCAGGCCGCGCCATTGCAGAGGTGGCCATTGCCGTTGCACATGGACGGGTTCCTGACCAAGGCGTTCTCGCCCTCAACGAGTGGTATCTGCGGCTCCTCCTCGTCCAGCCCCGCGCCCTCGACGTCCTCGTGCGTCAGGAAGCACGGCTGGTTCGTCGAGCACAGCACCCGCGCCCACATCCTGTCCGTGATCACCACCTTGTTCTGCTTCTCGGTGATCCTCTGCAAGAAGAGATTCAATGGCCGGACAGACAAGGTCAGTTCACTACTGCAGGGAGGGAGAGTAGAAATTTCATGGTGAAAAGCTACTTGGATTTGAGACTGAGGGGGCTTACGTAGAAGGGGATGTAGGCGTGCCTGCCGTTGACCGGCGCGACTGTGAAGCCGGTGTACCCGGCCATGGCGCCGTGCAGGGCGCTGTGCGCCAGCAGCGTGCAGTAGACGTTGTCGGAGGCGTTGGACGGCACGGCGCGGATCATGTACGTCGGGTCGATGTACTTGAGGGTGATGGGGAAGCTGGGCTTCTTCTTGAAATGCTCCTTGATCTTATGGGAGAGCCAGAGCCCGACGTCGAGGAGCACCTTGTTGCCGGAGGCATCGTGGGTGTCGGCGAAGTTCATGCTCTTGGCGATGAGGTCCTGGCCGGCACCCTCGGCCACGACGATGACCATGTGGCCGTTGTCGCGGAGGCGCTTCTCCACGAACTCGAGCAGGCCGCCCTTCCCCTCGAGGTAGAAGGGCGACTCCGGGATGAGGCAGCAGTCGACGTCGCGGCTGGCGAGCGTGGCGTACATGGCGATGAAGCCGCTGTTGCGGCCCATGAGCTTGACGACCCCGATGCCGTTCTCGGCGCTCTCGGCCTCGACGTGCGCCGCGTTGATGGCGCGCTGCGCCTCCTCCACGGCGGTGTCGAAGCCGAACGACTTGTCGATGACGGCGATGTCGTTGTCGATAGTCTTGGGCACGCCGACCACGGCGCACTTGAGCCCGCGCCGCTGCACCTCCTCGTGGATGGACGCCGCGCCCTTCTGCGTGCCGTCGCCGCCGATGATGTACACCTGGTTCACGCCGCGGTCCTGGATGCTGTCCACGATCTTGGCCGTGTCCTGGCCGCCGCGGGAGGTGCCCAGCACCGTGCCACCGCGCTTGTGGATGTCGTTCACGGAGCGCGGCGTCAGCTCCACCGTGTTGCGCGCGTAGAACCCCTTGTACCCGCCCTCGATGCCGTAGATGCTGGTCACGCCGTACATGTCGTGGAGGCCGCACACGAGCTCGCGGATCACGGTGTTGAGGCCCGGGCACAGGCCGCCGCAGGTGACGATCGCCGCCGTCACCTCGTCGGGCTGGAAGTAGACGCGCTGCCGCGGGCCGGCGCGACGGAAGTGCGTCCCGCGCGCGCTGCTCTTGTGCACCACGATCTTCTTCGCCACCGTGTCGTCCGGGTTCACGAAGTACTGCCTGCGCGGTCGGAGCGACGCGATTCAGCAAACCGGATTTATTTAATTGATTTTAACAAGAAACAAGAAATCGAAGACGGTAGAACAAGAATTCGAACTGCTTACTTGACAACAGAGTAGGCAGGGTGGTCTTGCAGGGGATTCGGGTAGCTCTGCACATGAACAAACGCAATCCATCTGATTAATAAAGCAATCTTTTCTCTCTTTTGTCAAGAAAGATGATTAGATGAATTAACTTCGGACTCACCTTGAGCTCGGGAAGGTAGTCGGTGAGGTGCGGGACGTCCTCAAGGACGTACCCGCCGCAGCCGCCGGCGAGCTTCTTCTTGGCCGGCTTGGCCTTCCTCGCCGGCGACGGTTTCGCCACGGCGGGAAAGGAAGGCTTCAATTCCATAAGCTTGTGCTGCGGTGGCTGGGCGATGGCCACCGGAGCCGGCGCGACGACGACGGTGGCGGTCTCCATCGATCGCAGTGAAGCAAGCAAGCTCGTGGTGGTTGATCGGCGGACTGACCGATCGGTTGGACGAGGGGCGCTGTCCGACTACTGAATTCGCCGGAATTGATGGGGAGAGCGAGGAGTGCTGCTAATTCTTGTCCTCGTGATGAGACTTGGGATTGTGAGGAGGCGGGAAATCGGGTGCAGGGTTTATATAGCCGGGGCGGCCCGGCGGTGGCAGGACGAAGGGCTGCGTTTGCGTTGCGCGAGCGCGTGCCGGACGAAACAGAGGAGTCGGCGTTTTCGGGATCGGAGTTGGAGAGCGCGTGGGTTTCAGCCCTCGGATTCTCAGCTCACGTCTTTTTCTCCCGTTGTTTGTTCTTTATTACCTTATTTTTTATATAAAAGAAAAAAAAACTGGACGTTTCAAACTTCTTTGTGAGTTTGTGAAATGATTTGGCAGATTCGATAAATGCTTCTTCGTAGCTAACCATTGTGGCGTTACCTTAATCATACCAATGATATTTCCTAACTATTTTATGATATGTTTATCTTTATAAGACACGGATTTTTATTTTTGAGAATTACACCATACCACGTATAGAAAGTATTCTAAGGCCATTCACATCATTGGTTGGAAAAGTTAGATAGATTATTGAACACTTCAAATTCTTTGTGAAATAATTTTGAAAATTAGACAAATACACCATTTGTTCATCAATGATTACGGGTGTACATCTAATAAAAAAAAATGTTCTTGAATATCTTTAGGGTGTACATCTAATAAAAAAATATAAAAATGTCAACCGCGACATTACACGAATCCTATGTAGCGTTTACATCTAATAAAATATAAAAATGTTCTTGAATATCTTTAGGGTGACCATTATTTCAATGTGGACAGTTCCACGCTGTACAATTTACTTTTGCCGAGAACAGTATAATTGCATTTGACAAGAAAATAATATATATTTACTCTCTGTCGCTGCACGATAAGCATATTATGATTAGAAAAATCATATAAAATAGATTTTAATTATTAGTTTGTCTTACGATATGTTACCTTCTGCTAAACGATCAATATCATCTTAGAGCCATTTTGAATATAAATTTTTGATTTAAGTTTTATGTCCTAAACTTTATACAATTTGACTAATTGTTGGTAAAAATTTGTCAAACTTTGATCTTTTCCTATACAAAATACATTTATAATTCTGATACAGAGGGAATAAAATTTAACTACCATTTTCACATACCTCGTTCTAATGTAATTTTGGCTTTTCTAGACACGTATTTTATATGCAACTATATATATATATACACACACACTATGTTTAGATATATAATAAAAAGCAAAAATGACTTACAATTTGAAATAAAGGGAATATCAATTAAATTTGCATGTCCGGTGGTTCCCATGTTCGTTTCGTTAAAATTTGGCTTACGCTGATGCTATTACATGGCCTGTATTTACTGACGGGGTGTATGGGTCACTTTCCTTTGGCCCGTGGCCAGTTATATTAATTAATACTCTCCCTGTTTTAAAATAAGTGACGTTTTTTACTTTCAAACATCTAGTTTGACTATTCATATTATCCAAATTTTTTGCATATACATCATCTATTTTGTTATGACTTATTTTATCATTAGAGATACTTTAATAATAATTTATTTATTTTATAATTTATAAAAAAGATTTGAATAAGATGGACGATCAAATAAGATATCTAAAACTCAAAAACATCACTTATTTTGGAATCTAGGGAGTATAATAGAAAATACCGAAAACCCCTCTTTGTTTTGACCGGGTAGCGATTGGTCACGTTATAATTAAGGAAGAAAGAATGGCGGGCTGGCGGCCTCAGCAACGGGAAGATGCGGCGAGGGTGACCCACGACGGGCCCCATTGGTCAATCACGCAGCCATCAAGCTTTGAAGTTAATTCAATTATTTATTAATTCACTGGAGGGCTGGAGGCTGCAAGCAGAGGGAGCCGCCGCCCGCCGCCACCAAAGAAAGAGGCTGCCGCAAATGGTGTCGTGTCAACTTGGACCAGACTTTATAGAGAGGGACCGAGGAGGGGGTTGGCGAAAAATTGAGTAGACCATATTGCTTCCAAGTGCTTTGCTTTTTGTGATATTCTTCTTTAGCTCTTTAAACATGAATATTGTTATAGCAGGCTATCAAAGTTGTTGTAGTCCTTAGTAAAAGAAGGCCTACGCTTATATCCCAATAATTCATATTGCATAAAAGAACCTGAGAATGACTTTACTTTTTCAAGAAGGGCATCATTATGGCATGTTTATTTGTTTGAATGAGGTTTGGAGAGTAAAGTGGATTTGCCAGAGAATCATTTTTTTAACACTACACGTGTGCATGTTTTGGAACCAGAAATATATAAATTTTATTAAAATAGAAAATGAAGAAGGTACTATACTGCTTATACTCCCACATTGCAATTTACCTACGTTATGTCTAAATACATAAGAAAAATAGTAAAGTGCACTAACAGTCCTTAAACTTGTTTGATCATGTCATCCCAGTCCCTAAACTTGCAAATGGCTCGTTTAGATCCTCAAACTTGTTCGGATGTTTCATCACAGTCCCTAAACAAGTAAATCACTCATTTAGGTCATCAAACTTGTTCGATCGTGTCATCTCAGTCCCTAAACTCGCCAATCGCTCATTTAGATCGCAAATCTATGTTTGAGTCTCAAACAAGTCTAAACTAATTTAGACTGGCTGTGAGACCCGAACAAAGATTGACGACTTAAATGGACGATTTGCAAGTTCAGAGACTGGGATTAAACAATGGAATAAGTTTGAGGATCTAAATTGGGGATTTACAAGTCTAAGGACCGAGATGACACGATCGAACAAGTTTGAGAACCTAAATATACGATTTGTAAGTTTAGGGACTGGAACGACGTAACCGAATGAGTTTAAGGACCGTCAATGGGCTTTACTCTAATAAAAAATATAAATCTTAAATGGTTAAAATGACTTTTTCCTAAAAAAATGGTTAAAATGGCTTATAATTTGAAATGAGAAAATATTATATTATGATGTTTGTATGCTAATTGTAGAGAATGTTTTTGCATGTTTACCAATACCTTGGGTGGACTTTGCATGCAGGAGAGAGTCAGAGAGAGTGAGAGACCAAAGAGCCACAGATACCCAGAACATGTCTTTTGACCCGAATAAGGATCTTCTTCGTCCTATTCGCTTGATCGTATCAGTCATGCTTATTAGTCATGATACAGTGTTTTTCTCTCACAATAAAACAATATCAGCCGGCTTATAAGCCACAAAAATGATTAAGCGAATAGGTTGCTTGTCTTGATACCTTGAACAGTTGAACGATGTAGTTGTTTTGTTCAAACAAAACCAACGAAGAAAACAAGGGCCGCCAAGTTTGCTGGAGGTGCCTATGCCGTACATAGTTCCACTAGGAATAAGAATATAGAGATGCTTTGTTTAGTTTTTGGATGTACTCCACTATAAACATTTGTCCCTCTCATAAATAATGTACTCCAAATTTGTCAAGCGGATCCGTCGATCCTTTAGTGTCCATGCAAAACTAGGCGTAGCCATTAACTCCAAGACCATTTGTTTGATTGTTTTTATAAGCTGTCAAATTCCAAATAAATTTTACTATAAAAAAGGGACTGGTGGACTTTCATTAAACTATGCCCACTAATCAAATGCTAGGTATAAATTACCCATTTCATAATATTTAATTTAACTGTACTTACATGAAGTATTAGCATCCAAAAATGATTTCGCATACTCTTTACAATAATGTTTTATACACAAACATCTTCCCAACAAAAAAAAAATCAATTGTTTGTTTTGGAATGAAGAAATGCTTAATAATGAAACAATAAGAGAGCGTAGACACAAAGGACCAGCACATAATGTCTCGAGAGGTCTTCTCATGTCTACTGTTTTTAGCGCCTCTATGACGCGACCAAGAAGAACCATTTAGTCGGCTATTAAATGTTCTCTACCACTTAATAATGTTGCACCGTCTTCTCCTTCAAAATGAAACCATTTTTTTTAAAAAAAATATAACAATACCTTTAGATGATTTTTCAAAATACAGAGCCATATTTGGATCTAACATCACTACCGGAATCCAACAGAGACCAATCGACAGTAATGGAGCTTGTCAATCACTGCTGGTTCCAAACTTGGAAGGCAAACATACTATGTCAACTATACATCATCTATGATTATATAACCAATGCTATTCTTTTAATTACACATTTATAAATCTTATATTACATACTTGACACTCTAAACAATCTTAAATGAAAAGGTTGTTAACTATAAAGTTATAGATCTCGTCGGGTACTATAGCTTTCATGTTGATATTGTCTTGATACGACATTGTCAACTATTTGAAATCTGATCCGATAACTTATATTAAATATTTGGACATATAAACCATCTCAAATTAAAAAAGTTATCAACTACAAAGTTTTAGATCTCTCTGAACTCCACAATTTTGGTATAAAGTTTGTCTTGATCTAAGGCCCTGTTTGGTTGAGCTGTGGCTGTGGGAGAAAGCTGCTGTGGGCTGTGAGCTGTGGAAAAGCTGCTGTGGGCTGTGAGCTGTAGAAAAGCTGAAAGCTGTTTGGTTAAACAAGTATAAAATATACCTTTTATCTTTATCTCTCTTGAAACAACTATGGAAGAGCTTTTTATTCCACCAATTTCGAAAAGCAGAAAGCCAAAAGCCAAAAGCAGGGTCAAACCAGCTTTCAAAAATAAACTACGGAAAAACAGCTGCTTCTGAAAAAGCACCATCCAAAAGCAGCCCCTTTGGTTGGGCTTTTGGCTTTTGGGGCCAAAAGCCAAAGCCAAAAGCCCAACCAAACAGGGCCTAACTCTTTTTATGAATTTTATGCAAAACAAGTGATAGATAGCTACGAACCGAGGTGATAGTTAGTGATGAGGACATCGCCATGCTGGAGACACCGACGCCATGGTCTTCCCCAAGTTGCAATTCGTTCCCAACTCAGCTGCCACGTCGCCCTCGGATTCAGCAGACACGTCGTCACTGTTTCGGTCATAACTTTCTCATACGACATCGAAACGGGCCGTTCTTCGATGCGTTGGAAAGGGGACGACGACGCCGTCGTTTTGGATCTGGTCCCAGCTCTAGAAGGTCCGTGGATCATTCTGTGTGACCACGGCAAGGTGCTGCGTCACCTATTTGGGCCAACTTGGCCATGTATCGTGTCGGGCCTTAAGCCTAAGTTGTGGGCGCCCAACCCCTGGCCGTCCCCAACCCTAGGTCGAGTCTTAGACTATAAACACAGCCGTCGCCGCTGCTACACAATTGGGCTTTGTTTAGAGTTTAGTTTTCCATCGAGAAACTGAATCGTTCATTGTAACTGTGGTGACAAATCCTTTTACAGTGATCCAGGGCCCCCGTTCTTGATCTCCTCCACTGTGTCGATTAGTCCTTTGAAACCGAGTTCTAGAACCCTCTATTGATATTCGCGTCATTCATATTTGCAATATCAGATTGCGTGTTTTACCTTCTTGCTTGTGCTCTTCGATTCGCTTGCAGGAAAAGCCTTCTTGGCGAGGTCAATCAAGTTGTGCTTGGTTGATAACCAACGGAGCTGTGGTGTAACGGTTGCAGGGTTCGAATCGCGTCTGATTTGAAGCCGGATCGCCAACGTCGAGATCTCCACAAATCGAACTTACCGGCTACCTCTGGCTACCTCTCGGAAGATCGGGCCTGTATTCATCAGTTAGGTTTTCACTGCCTATCACGGTCAGTTATAGCCATGAACTGGTAGTAGAAACCTACCTATCACTGCCGGGCGTATCCATGAACCGATAGTGATATATTTTCACTATCGGTTTCAAATGACAAAGATTACATGTTGCTAGGTTGGGCTGGAAACGATGGAAAATAAGTGTTCAAAACTGAAATTGCACAGATGGAGGCAATCCTAGGATTTTCAGCAAAAACAAACTTGTAGCGGTTTAAAAGATAGCCTAAAACGGTTTTGGTACTTTGTTAAATATAATGCATGATGAAGGACTCATCAAGACAATCGAAAAACATATATAGAACATTCAATTTGGAGTCTGGATGACAAAAATGTGATTTCGTGGAAGTTTTCATTTCAAAACCAGCACAAACCGGCCTGGGCCATTTTTTCAACTTGCTCAAATTACAAATTGGACTTCATCATTGTGTTCCCTTGTCGAGATGATCAAAATGCATATATATTTGGAGTTCAAATGAGAAAATAATGCTTCTGAGAAGTTCCACCTAGGGTTGGTACTTTTCAAACCGACCTAGGCCGGATTTCCCTGTCAGCTTTACATTTGAGTTGTATTTTGATGTGATTTGCAATGAATTTCATCCTCCCATAGGTAATTCCACCCTATCCTAGATATATAAAGGGCCACAACTGATTGAGCATAGTACAATCGACTAAATCACAATTCAATCTACTTTTAATTTTAAGTGGTAGATGATTCGAAACAAACCGGCCCTTGAAATCCGTTTGTAGAATGGTTGGCTAAAGCCTCTTGAAAATGAATTTTTAGGAACGGTTATCTTAAGGCAACTGCCCTTGGAAATGCATTTTCTGCCATAGTTGGCTTAAGACAATCGTCTCCTGAAAATGCATTTTCAGAGATGGTTAGAAATCCGCCTCACAGATGGTATAGAATTAGTTTTGAAAACCACACATAGAAACTAGTTTTTGACCGCTCTACAAATCGTTTCTAAAGCAGCGACTACATAAAATCGAGTGTGGTAATATTCCGGCCGAGTAGCTCGCCGCTGTTCCAACAAACCTTTAAATAATCACAATTCGTAACTTGTCTTTGTTATTAGGTCAAGCACCGTAACACCCCTGTTCCTCATAAATAAGTTGTAGCTAGAAAGTTGTTAAGAAGTAAACTTAATTTGCGCTTTCTTTGTTTAAGGTGATGCAATGAAACACACCACGCACATCATCCAATGAATGCTTTACGAACACAGACCGAGAGATATTGACTTTTTCACATCTGTAAATACATTCTCACATTTCTTTTTTGATCTTTTTTAGAATTACCACCCCTCATATACAAACAAAAGAACCTTGCATGTTCTTTTTATTATCGTACACTTGATGGTGCTATCACTAGGTTGCTTTAGCTGACAGTCAACATTAAAAATCATTCATCTCGTATATAACCAATCTGCGCTTCTGCCACATTTCTACTAGAAATACTGCACCGTGTCTAGGACTCACCAAATCATTGTTTTCTTCAGAATTTTATACACCATATATATATTGTTTACTAAATATGTGTCTTGTACCATCAACTTGTTCTTGTGTCAAAAAATATATTACTTTTGTGAGAATTAATATATTGTTTTGAAAGCTATGCTTTCCACGAATATTTGTTTTTGTGACGCGAGCATTTTGATTGGTTCCATTAACTTCGTGATTGCGGCTACACGCCGCCGCCGTCGCAAATGACAATGCAAAGTTCTTGTAAAAGTGTTCCACTGGGAGACGGAGTATACTATGGAGGATTCCTGCTAACAACAAACACCGTTGCTTGGATTTTGCTACTGGTCTAAGTAATTAAATGGGCTGTTGTGTTCTCATAGCCGAGGAAAAGCGAAGCTTGCCTGTTGTGGCTCTAGGTTAATGGTTGCTCATTGGAACGCACATAAACGTCAACGATGTTTCCCAACTTGTACTCCCTCCGTTTTTTATTAGATGTCATATTAGCTTTGACCATTGATTTCAAAACAATTATATAGATTCATGTCATAAGATTTATATTTTTAGATTCACTGTGAGAAATACTTTCATAATATATAATTCATATGTTTTGAAACTAAGATTTTTTTTAAAAAATGGTCCGTCAAAGATAATAATGTTTGACTTCGGATAAAACTAATGTGACATGTAAAGAAAACGGAGGGAGTAAATTGGATCCACTGAGCCAATATTAAAAGCATATAGATTGACAATATAAACAAGGTTGGCTATGTCAATCTATTTATATATATTGATGCTCAAAATTAGAAAATTTTGATTTAGGAAACACTTAGATGTAATAATTCTATCAAATACTATACGAGGAAGTATGCCAAACGAATATGACCACCATATATAAATGTAAAAAGGGGCAGCACTTATTTGAAGGTGACAACAGGAATTTCGGCAAATGATTGAGCCTAAGAGCTCATGTAACTTTTGGTTATGTATATTTTAAGTGGATGTAGAGGCTGGATTTTATATCTTTTATCTAAAAAAAGAGAGTACAATGAAAATCGTCAATAGAGGGGAAAAAATAAGAAAATCTCCTTCGCTACAAAATGTCTTCATTCTACTGCCATCTCGACTCATGAGAGATTTCTTCGTTGGAAAATTCTCCTATTTCTCATGTTCCAGAGTATGTGTCACAGTGGCATTGAAAGCTCAGTGGACTCCTTGGAATTGCGCTTGACAAGTGACAAGAAGCTCCATTGCGGAGAGACAATTGATGCATGCACTCCTTTTCTTTTTATTTTCCAAATAATAAGAAGAAAGTGATGCTGTGATGGCCTAGCTGCATAATGTGACCCAACATGACATTTTTAGAGGGTGAACATTCAATCCCACATCAGCGAGATAGGAAAAAGAAAAAAGAGAAGAGGCCATAGAAGTCACAGAAACCACATCAATTTTGTACTACTTTCTTCTGGAGCCAAATGTAAAGAGCCACACCCACCCACCCAGGGTTTTGTATCCCCAGATGTACGGCGATAAGCGTAACCATGTATCAGAAATTCTCGTGATACTTTGACCCAAATGAAAGCGAGATCATCGCGCCTGGAAGACGAAGAGACGAGACTTCCTTCTTCTCTCTCTCTCTCTCTTTTTCGCTCAAAAAGAGACGAGGCTTCTAAACCCATGGGGCTCTGCTCGGCTGCCGCTGCTGAGAAACGCCGGCGCCTCCCACCAACCGGAGCCGCAGTTTCTTTCTTGACCCGGGGACCAACCAACCGTCCACGAACACCAGCTTTCCTTCGCGTTCGCCTGCCTCTGACTTTGTCTTGTGCACGCAACTGCCATCCGATCCGACCGCAAGGCACCACCGAGCTTCCAGGCTTCTTCCTCAAACAAAACCAAAGCCAGCCAGGTATGAACCGCGTGCCTCTTTTCCTGTCACATGACATCACCGCAGTCCACAGTCAGAGTTCAGAAGCGTTGCAACACGGGCAAGAAACACGAGCATGGGATTGTTTTCTGTTGTCACAGTCATATTAATCTAGAAGACGTTCAGTATCCGTGGGCTGGGCCTGCAGGGAATCCAGTTCGTCCGGTACATGTGTTCCAGAATCCAGATGTTGGAATAAACTTCCAATTGACCTTTTTGTTAAAGAAAAGATTCCTCAAGGGAAATTGAAATTGCACACGGCCAACGATATTGTATATATATGCATATGGAAGTACCATATGATCGTCATCAGGAGCATGAGCATGAGATCAGAATCCTCAGCTGCAAATTCGGCTAACGTTTTCCCTTGTCTGAATTTCTGATGGATGTGCTGGCAATGCAAACACGACGACAATGGAAACAGCGCATATATTCGCATGTCGTTTAGTTATCTATGTGGATCAAAACCGGATGAATCTCGACACAAGCCTCATTTGAATTGCCTTCTACTCCCGCCTGGGTAGGGTGATTAAGGCACATGAACCAAAGAAGTGCAGTCAATTTGTCACACCATCATATTCAGTATTTCCTACAAACCGCGGGCATAAGATTGACCTGATGGTGCGCAAGATTCAAGTCAATAAAGATGGGAAAGCAGATTATTAGGCCAAGGTCAAGTCGTGCAAGTTTCCAGAATCCAGCCTCAAAGAACCTTCCATCATTTCTTTCTACTTTGAGTGGCAAAAAATATTAACAGGACAGGGGGTGAGATTTTGCAGGTTACTACCAAATTGTAAAGAGTAGTCATAGAATGAAACATGTGATCATTTGACGTACGTAATCACAAAGGCGGTAACAAGAATTATATAGTAGTACTCCTGGAGCAGTGCATCTTTGTTTCCACAAGAAGCACCCACACAGTATGTACAATCCAACTGAAATGATAGAAAAAAATCACTAATAAAACTAATGCTCTTTTTTAATAACAAAAAAAAACTAATCCTCTTTGTAGCGGAAACAACCTCTGACTGGAATATATTTTTTTTTTTTGAGCAACCTCTGACTGGAATAGTTGACTGAGCGATGGATATACAAATCATTTGGGGTTTCACTCAAAATCAATGACTTCAGCCCATCAAACTGTTCCAATCGGGTGCAAATCCAAGCTGATTGTATGGAGGTGGTTGATACAATGCTAGGTGGAGGCTTCTCACCTACGGCTTCGGCAGCAATATACGATGAATGTTGTCCGCTCTGGGCGGATTTTGCCGCAATTTCTATTAGCCACTGTAATAGGGAGAGTAATTTAGTAGCTCATGAGTTGGCTAGGCAAGCAATGTTAGAGAAAAAGCTCTTGTGTTTAGATAGATGATCCCCCTACATCTATTCGCCAATTACTTGTAAACGATGTAACTATTCTCTCGAATCAATAAAGCTTGCCGAATGGCTTAACCTCAAAAAAAAAAAAAAAAACTGTTCTCTCATCTTTGTGGAGGCAAAACTGTTGGCTCATATTTGTGGAGGCATTGTATGCTTGTCCTCAGAAATGGATAAGCCATAATCAGCAATAAACCATACAAAGCTATTTTTAGGGAAGGAGAGCAACCTTTCAGTGACCTGCCCTTGCTTATTCACAATCACAACTATTTTATCCTTTTCAGGTGTATCATGAGGCTCATAAAAAGAAATAACCATATTCAATCTCATGCAGACAATGGAATGTCATGTAACTTAATAGATGGTTAATTCTCCATCACTCCAGTACTTCTCATTTAAACAGGGCATAAACATTTCAATGAAATACTAACAGGATGGGAATAGAGCTGTAGCAATTCATATATGCATGAACTTACAGGAAAATATTGGGTGCAAACTACCTTCTCAGTGGAATCATCAAAAAGAGCATGGATTCATCCATCTGACGAACAAATGCAAACTGAAAATATAAGTTATATTTAGTTAGCTAGAAGGAATGGAGAAATTCGTTAAAAAAGAATTAGATTTCTGCTAAAAAGAAGCAAGACTCTCAAGCGGGCCACTGGGCCGAGCTACTATGATGAGATTATATGGGCCCTGAGAGCAAGTTCAATAGGCTGAAATTGGCCCGGTTTCTCCTACACTGTCACGTTTCGCAGTCGACGCGAGCCAGCTTCCCCCATTCGTCTTCCACAAACCCCCCAAAACCCTCGCGCCGCCGCCGCCGCCATGTCCTCGTCGCCGTCTCTGGCGAACCGCCGTCCCGCGGGCCCGCTGGCACTGGGGCTGGAGTCGTCGGCGAACAAGATCGGCATCGGCGTGGTCTCCCTGTCGGGGGACATCCTCTCAAACCCGCGGCACACCTACGTGACCCCGCCGGGCCATGGCTTCCTTCCCCGGGAGACCGCGCAGCACCACCTCGCGCACCTCCTGCCTCTCCTTCGAGCCGCACTCGCCGAGGCCGGCGTGGCCCCCGCCGACCTCGCGTGCGTCTGCTACACTAAAGGCCCCGGCATGGGCGGGCCTCTCCAGGTCGCCGCCGCGGCCGCCCGCGCGCTCTCCCTGCTCTGGAGGAAGCCGCTCGTGGCGGTCAACCACTGCGTTGCGCACATCGAGATGGGCCGCGCGGTCACTGGGGCCGTCGACCCCGTCGTGCTCTACGTCTCCGGGGGAAACACGCAGGTTATCGCCTACAGCGACGGGAGGTACAGGATCTTTGGGGAAACGATTGATATCGCCGTCGGGAACTGCCTTGACCGGTTCGCCAGGGTCCTTGAGCTCTCCAATGACCCTAGTCCCGGCTATAACATCGAGCAGGTAAACTGTTCGATCAAATGCCAATTTGGTTATCCAATAGCTGTGGCTTAATGTTGTTTTAATTCTAGCTGTACATGCACATAGATGCTGGTTTGTGCTCGTGTTTTTCTAGCACAAAGCCTTGTCACCAATAGCCACTGCATCACATACATGTAAATGCCTTGGGTGGCAAACCATGAGGACTTTAGTATGTAAGGGTGTTTATGAGTCTGCGAGCTATTGGTGGAGCTTTTCGGTACCTCTTGAGCTTTCTACTGATCCTAGCCACTAGTATTTGGTTGGCAAACCACTAGCTATCAGTGGAGCCTTGGGTGGCAAATCACTAGTATTTTATTGAACAATTGACCCACACAATGAAATTCTTAGGCAGTTTAACTTATGCTGGCTGTGCATTTAGTGGCTAGTTTGTCGACTCTGTCAAATCAGTCGGGTTGTTGTACGTGTGGGCAAGATTACTTTTCTATGTTTGGTTGAAACATTGTAGGGATCATATGGTTATATTTTTGTATTGAGCTATACAATATGCTGGGCAGATCCTTTGTTGTTTTGTGTGACAATGCTTGCGTAACGATGTTCTCCATGGATTTATTCAGTCTATGTGATCACTTGTGTTTCCTCATTTTCTCTTGAACTAACACATGTAGGTAGTCAAAACTATCTCAGTGCTATTTTGCCATCTCATACAATCAGCCAAACAGAATTTAGCTTTTTATATACAGCTGAAGAACATGTATAGGGTGTTTGGTTTGAGGAAAGAGTCCATCATCTACCCATTCCACACTTTTTTTGTTTGGTTTGTGGAATGGAATAGGTTGATGCATCATCACCTTAGTCCTCACAAGCAAATAGTTAGTACTAGTATGAGGAATGGAGTCATTCCGCCAAATTTTAGTTAGGAATGGACTCATGATGCACTACCTCATCTAGGATGGTTTGATTCCTCAAACCAAACACCCTATTATTGTATGATCATGTCCAGGTCGAGTGCATCCATTGGGTTGTTTGGTCGTTTAGGCACTTTGACCTGTAATGGGATCATAATTAGCTTCATCCCAAGATTATGTATGTTTCGTTATTTCTCAATCCTTTATTAGACTATATTGAGACTAAATTTAGCTGACTGTTTGAAGTGGGCTGCATGTATTGGGATGGTGTTTGGGTTGGCTGTATGTGCTAATTTATTTGAGTGGGAGGGAGCAGATGTTATTTCATATGCTGCATGTAACCATGCTGGATGACACTGCGGCAATAATGGGTTGTGTGTTTCCATGTAGATAGAGGGATAATAGGCTTTTGAGCCCTGGAAGCCTTCCCATTTTATCCCTGGATATAGAGGGCTTGAGCTTATAGGATAATCCCAGGAAGTCCCAATTTGTTTGGCCTATGTTCAGATTCAACTTCAACTTAGAGGCTAGTGGAAGGTGGAGATTGGCTAAACAGGTTGGAGCTTTATGCGTAGCGTAAGCATATTAGCCATGTAGTTCGAGAAAAAAAACCATATATGCCATAAGGGTCTTCTTAGTCAAGGGCAATATCTGCTTAATTTATCTCTCTGTAAATGTACTAGAAGCTATGCTACACTCTGTTTCTGGATTGCTGATTGACATGTCATCGGATACATCACTAACATTAGTGCATGATAGTTTTTTATTTATACTTATGTTTGCATTGCAACTTTGCATCTGAATGTTACAAGGGTCTGTACATTCTGATTATCCCTCTGCTGCATGTCATCATTGGGTTAGCTATGTTTTGGAGGTTGATCGTTGTCTACGGGTGGCATGATGGGCCCTGCTCTCGTGGAAAGGTGTGTGTTAGGATGGTAGTTAGGTATACATTGGTCTGTAGGATTGGCTGAAAGCATGGTAAACTGTAAATGGTCTGTGATCTGAGCAGTGATTATATAAGTAATATTGTTTTATATGGTGTTATTCTTTCATGGAATCACCACAACCAGTGAGACACAGTAAAGGGATTTTGCTTAATCCCAGTCATAATTTTGATTATTTATTACAACTGTATGCCCATCGGCCAAAATAAGTGTCATTTTTGGGTTGTCTACAGTTAATGCATTCAACCTTTGATCACCAATATATTTTCAAATATTTTTATGAAACTTTTGAAAATGGGCATGGCTAGATTTGTCTTCAAAAGGAATATTGTAAGCTTTATATATTTAGCACTGATAAATTAGCAGGCTTTATATTAGTAATTAATGGTCAAGATAGTGTCTTTGTGACCATGCAGCATTGCATCTGTTCTGAACAACACTTAGTTTTGACAGGATGTTTTTTTTTTAAATAAGCTCATAAAAGCATTTTGCTATTTGTTCTGATCAAAGTTGGGCCAAACTATAGAGTCTCCTTCATGAAAGCCTGAAATGCTGCTAATTCAGTTCTCTTCCAAGACAGTTCACTTCTTACTTGATCCTAGAGGATAGTTACTGTTACTGTATACTTATTACTTCCCTTCATATCGCAACTAAAATCAAAGTCGTGGTTCCTATGGTTTTATTATTCTTAACATTAAGGATTCATCTTACTCAAGGTTTAAGCATTTTCCTTTTTGTCATAAAAAATTTCATTTTGACTACTAGTGGTACCTGCTTGCTCTAACTAGAAGTATAGAACTGCATTGTCTGCCTACCCACCTTACTTGGACTGCTGCCTTGCTGGACTAGTTCCCGGGCTAGGAGTTTTTTGGTCACCATCCTATTAGGATCACCACTTATGGCTAAATTGTTGTGGCTGCGTAGCGCCCAGTGCCTTGGCGACCCAGGTGGCTTCCTTCTAGAAAACTGATTATCTTTAACTTTTAGCTATGCTGAAATCATAATCATTAGAGGCCCATTCCACATAGCTTTGAAGTTCTTCAGTGCTATCTTATTTTACTCCATGTTCGTATCATAGGCAATATTGGGGATTCCTGCCATCACGTCAAAGAGAATCTTGGTCAAGTTACAATGTTACATATCTTACTGTTTTTTGGCCTCTTCTGCTGTTTTTCTGTTGTTGCCTATTCACAAATATTTCAGTTATGCCACTAACACCCTTCCCCAGACCCCGCACAGAGCGGGAGCTCTCTGCACCGGGTATGCCCCCTTAGCTTTAAGTTGTGGAAACTGGAAACCTCTCACCTTGATTAGCAATTTAACTTGTTTAACAAACATGATTTATTTCAGGAGTGGTAAATCATGGTATAATTCTTAATGCTTTATTATTAACATTGGCAACAATATGGATTATGTCTGTGTGAATCTTTCAAGAGAGTACTTCTGAGGTAGTTCCACATTCCACATGATATTGTTATCTACCATTCTACCTTCATTATTGTACTACCTGTCAGGCTGTCACCATTAGCATTTTTCTTCTTGTTTTTTTTTGTTTTGAAGACATTTTCTCTTTGAACAGATTTATGTCTTTGTACAACATGGCACATTCTTTTCTCATCCTTGAGTTTGGTTTCTTAATGTACCATATTTATTTTCCTTGTCCAGCTTGCAAAGAAGGGAGAAAAATTCATTGATCTCCCTTATGTTGTGAAGGGTATGGATGTGTCATTTAGTGGCATATTGAGTTTTATTGAAGCTACGGCGATTGAAAAGCTTAAAAATAATGAGTGCACACCTGCAGACCTATGCTACTCATTGCAGGTACTCGCATGCTCTTAACTTTCTCCCCCTTATGGATAATAATTGGTTATGCTTTGTTGACAGCGACACTGATGAAAATCATAATTTGCGCAGGAAACTGTCTTCGCTATGCTTGTTGAAATTACTGAACGTGCAATGGCGCACTGTGATTCAATGGACGTTCTTATTGTTGGTGGCGTCGGTTGCAACGAACGTTTACAGGAGATGATGAGGATTATGTGCTCAGAAAGAGGGGGTAGGCTGTTTGCAACTGATGACCGCTATTGTATAGACAATGGGGCAATGATTGCATACACTGGTTTACTGGCGTATGCACATGGTGTGACCACTCCCCTGGAGGAGTCGACATTTACGCAAAGATTCCGAACTGATGAAGTTCATGCGATTTGGAGAGAGAAGGAGATGCCGGTGCTAAATAACATCCATTCAGATGCAATGGCTGAAGTATCTAAAGATGAAGCCTCCATGCCGACACCAATCGTTGTAGATTCCTGAGGTACAATTGGCCTATACAATTATGTCTTGCTGCTAATGTTTTTTCATGATAGCTAATGCAATTTGGATTGCTGGAGACAATCTCCCTCAATTCCAAATTATAGGACGTTTTGGTTTTTCTAGATACATAGTTTTGGTTATGCACTTAGATATACACAATGTCTAGATACATAGTTTAAGCAATGTATATAGAAAAGCCAAAACGTCTAATAATTTGGAATGGAAGGAGTACTTGACAATTCACGTGGAATTGTGGTTGATATGGTGGTGGGTGTGATCCCACTTCACCTGCGTTTGATTTTTCTACATGATGAATATGCTCTACAAATGAAGCTTTCACACAAGTGCACAAACCATGTTGTTAATTGCAAAATTATGCAACTTTTTTGGACAATATGAAACAGAAGGAACCATTACATATTTTTTATTTTTTTATGCTTCACTGCTTATCCTCATGTGTTTTATTTCTGAACAGTCACAACCCGACGAGCTAATGGTGGGTGTTTCTTTTCTGTCACAGGCAGTAAATGCTTGCACGGGAAGGTCTAGAATCACTCCTGCGTGTGATACCTTTGCTTGCTGATTGGGAGAAGCCTCTTCCAGGCACATGGCAGGTGGCTCCGAATTGTTGTGCTGCTGTATGAACTGCAGCAGGTAAAATGAATATATGTTGTATGGCTGACATACCTGACGATAGTTGACATGGATCAAACATTGCCAATCACCCTAACATTCTGGTTAGTTATTTTTCTTCATAGAGTGAACTTCTGATTGTTGTAAACTAATAGACGCATTTCCACAGCTAGGTTAACTCTTAAGTTACTCTTGTGATGGTAATCTGTTTCCGTTCTAAAGCAGCCCCTTTTGGATGGACATTTGATTCCTGGTAACGTGGGTCCATAAAAAAACCCCCACAAACGTGTGTATAGTCTGACAGAAGATGCAAATCGGATTTGGCAAGGAAAGTGGTTTTTGCTCATAGTGTGTGTTGGGCTGTTGTCTATGGCCCACGTGTCATTTATGTTGGACACGCATGCGACTGGAAGCGGGCTGTAAATTTTGTGACAGTCTAACGGAAGATTTGAAGTATTCTATCTTTAGTACTCATGTTATTTGAGTTTTATCTTTAATTATTTTTCACACTAAAATATAGTTGTAATAATGCATAATAAGTATCAGGTACAAAAATACTTATCAAGATAACTCTATACATATGGATGACGGTGAGAAGTTCATAAAATTTTGTTGGATTATTTCAAGTATTAAGCATTTATGACCAGTGGGTGTGTTTGTATGTTCCCTTTTGCGGAGAAATAAATTTCCGTGGCATAACTTTAGGGATGAAAACGAATAAAACGAATCAGACATGAATAAATAGTAACAAATGTGCTCATGTGTTGCAAGGAATGTATGCCTTAAAATTTTAAATAATGATCACGTCATAGGTTCCAATATATATTGGGGAATCGGACTTCGTATAATCGCTAGGTTGGTTGAATGGACGACACCTGTGCTAGTCTGGCGGATACGGGAACGAATCCCTCGAAACCGACGGTTCATAGCCGGCGGTGATGGACACTGATTATCACCGCCGACTGTTACCAACGGGGGCCAAAACCGTTGGTGATGGGGTCTAGAACCGGCGGCGAACTTTCTGTAGTAGTGGATGTCCAATTTAATAGTCAATGGAATACTATCATCTTGGGTACTCATTTAAAAGGGTGTTGATTGTGACAATTTTCCTAGAAGGATGTACCAAATATAGAAATGATTAGGATAGAAATAATATTATAAATATTTTTTGCATTCCCTATTGTGGTCAGCCTCCGCCACCGTCCATCATAAGCCCTTCACACCACCCTACAATCCAATCCACTAACCAAGGAGGCCACTCGCTACTATCTACCACACCCGATCTTGCAGGGCTCTAGTGGCAAACCATCGCTAGCCTCTTCTGACACCAACACAAACTACATATCTCACCCCCCTCACGCCGCCTCTTCATCTACCGGTGAATCGGCCTCCCTGAACTTTATATGCAGTCCCTAACCACGAGAACCCTAGCCCTGACATGCTTAGATCTAGAGGAGGACAACCTACCTCATAAGGTGCCGATGGTTTAGATCTGGAGTGCACGGATCGGAGGTGGGAGGGTGGGTTGGAGCGGGGGAGTGAGAAAACCGCGTTGCAAGCTATTATTGATAAAAAGCAAATATAAGGTTGAGCCAGCGCCGCGGGATTTGTTTTATTCCTATCTCAGAGAGGTGTGAAGGCGTGACACTATCACATGCATATTCGGTTAGCCTTATAAAAAAGATCACAATATAAGCGCATATAATTGTATATTTAATTTGGCAATCAAGTTCATATCTTAAACAACATACTATAATTCACGTATATATAATATATAGGTTCAGGATAATATTGTACCAAACAACAATATGCTTGTAAGAGCCCGGCAGGGAGGGGCCCTAGGGGGTGGCGGCTAGGGTTGGAGAGGGAGCTGTGGGCGGCGGCGTAGGGAGAGGGCAGCGGCGCTAGGGCAGGAGAGAGGGAGATGGTCGGCGCAGGAAGGAGGGAGAGGGGAAGGGGAGATAAGCCTTGAGGCAATCCTTTCTTGATTCCAATGATTACATAGCCCCTCTACTTATAGTCCTGGGTAGACTTGCATCATAAGTAATCTAATGAGGGAAGTCCTTATAGATATGGACTCCTTCCTATCTTAGCTAATCCTATTCCTATTGGAGATCCTCCGGATATGGATAGTGGAACGGCGAGGATCTGCCCTTGCTTGTGTGCACCTCCCCTAGGTGGCGTTGCTGCTGCTACCATTGGCGGCGGCCCTCCTGGCGCCGCTGCTGTTGTTGGTGCCTGGGCCATGTGGGCCTAGGGCCCTCATCTGGCGTATGACATCACTCCCCCCTTTTCCGATCAGCGCGTCCTCATGCTGAATCATCGTCCAATCGTTGACCGCCTCTGGTGGTGATCTAGCCTCCCGAGGTAGCTATGCAATTTGAACTGTCATGTGGCCCAAGGTGTCGTTGAAGTCATTGGTGGTGATGTGGTAGAGAACTGGAAGCGGTAACTGCACAAGCCAAAATAGCCGGAGATGTGGTAGCTATCGTTTCCTGAGCCTTCAAGTGGTTCATGGGTGGAGCGAGCAGCATAGATGGTGGCGCCGGAGAGCGTTCCTGGGAAGTGTAGTGTTTGCATCTCCTGTGGAGGTCGTGGAAGCAAGTGCACCTGACCGACATCAACTTTTCCCCTTATGCGCCAACACAATGATGTGGCAACGATGGTCGGTGGTGTCGTGGTGAAGTGTTGTAGCGTGCCGAAGAGGAGGTTGCCGGTGTTGTAGTTTGCCAGAGAGATCAGCGAAGGGGCGTCGGCGTGCTGCCTGCCGATGTAGGTGTCCATGATGGAGAGGAACTGTTGGCCGTTGTTGTCGAAGAAGACGATCGTTGCCGATGGAAGCATGTGTTGTGGCCATGCCTCGAGAAGTAGAATGCTCGAGGGGAAAGCTTGCGTTGTTGGGGAAGATGCCGCTATGTGGAGACCGATGGCCAGGAGGTGTGGAGCTGAAGTTCCGAACGACTCGAGCAGGTCCTGTAATAGAGGTGAAGTTACCGAGATGTAGTATCGTTCGTTGTAGCAAACGATGCCGTGTCGGAGGGACCAAGCTAGAGCTGCCACGTAGAGTTCGATGATGGCTGAGATGACCTGAAGTTCGCGCTCATCTGAAGTGGCGAGGCGAAGTTGAGCGAGAATCTCTGGGTCCGGCTCGATACGGGCAGCCACTCTGGTGCTAGCTAGTGGAATCGATGTCACGGCCATAGCGGAAAGCTGGAGTGGAGATGCGTTGGCCGATTTGGTGGTGGAGCTATCGGTGTGACCCCTTGGCGTGGTGTCAGAGGGGTTGTCGCTGACAGAGGAGGATTGCCCCGTCTTGGTGGGTGCAGGTGTCAGGGTCTCCATGGTGCGGGCGAGGTTGATGGCCGTCTCCATGGAGCGAGGATGGTGCCGCACAACCGCCTCTCAGAGTGCATGCTAAAGGCCATTGACGAAGAGGCTGACTTGATGTTATTCGCTGGAGATGCCGATGAACAGAGCGTAGGTGATGAAGTTGTTGATGTAGTCATTCACGTAGCCGGTATGACGAGGTGGTGCGAGGTCGCTGGTGGTGTCATGGTCAGGGCCAAAGTTGCGGATGATGCTCTCGGTGAAGTACGCCTACTCTATCATGGCTGTATCCTTCATTACGCGCATGTACCACTGTTGTGCTTCACCTGTCAGATGAAAGGCCGCGTACCAGGTTTGTTGTGCTTCCGACAGATGGTATAGGTTGGAGAATTACAGCATGCGCGAAAGCCATGGCCTCGGATCCGTCAAGCCATCGTATGTAGGCGTCGTGAGCTGGGTCTTAACAGGGGCACATCGTCGTTGTGGTGTAGTTGGCAGTACTGGTGGATCGACCCTTCGTACCTACGTCCTAGTGGCCGGCTGCTGCTGTGGTGGTGCCTTCTCCTGCGGGGTAGCTACCGGGCTGACTGGGAGACGATTGGATAACTATGCTGCCAATGGCGTCTCCTGCTGATTGGTTACTGACGCATGATGGACAGCTGGTGGTGGCGATGGAGTCGCTGGCGGAGTCGTAGTTGATGGTGTTCTCGGTAGGAGCTCCCGCTGGTGGTTGTCCTAGACTGTGACTGACCAGATGATCGGAGGCCCTTCCAGTGGTGGGAAGAGCGGCGCCATTGGAGGCTACGGTGATGGAGGTGCATCTGATAGCAAGGTGTTAGAGACTGCGAGGATGATCTCTGGGGCGCTGGAAGACTAGGGTTCATCCAACTTGCGCTTGAGATAGGATTTGCCGGCGACGATCATGACTCGCTTGGTTTCCGCGGTTAGATCGTTGATGGTAGCTTCGCGGTCCAATCTGGCTTGGACGATGGTGATGGCGGTGTCGCTGTGGATGCGTGCACGCTCGATCGCGTGTAGACGTTTGTCGAGGTTGATGAGTTGGTGATGCATCTCTCCGAAGTTCTTGCGGAGATCGGCGGCGAGGTTGTCGAGCAGCTGCTGCATGGTGGTGGTGGTGGAGTCCATGGATCGTCTGTCTCCGAATACTAGTGTAGGAGCCCAGCAGGGAGGGGCCCTAGGTGGTGGCGGCTAGGGTTGGAGAGGGAGCTGTGGGCGGCGTCATAGGGAGAGGGCAACAGCGCTAGGGCAGGAGAGAGGGAGAGGGTCGGCGCAGGAAGGAGGGAGAGGGGAAGAGGAGATATGCCTTGAGGCAATCCTTTCTTGATTACAATGATTACATAGCCCCTCTACTTATAGTCCTGGGTAGACTTGCATCTTAAGTAATCTAATGACAGAAGTTCTTATAGATATGGACTCCTTCCTATCTTTGCTAATCATATTCCTACTGGAGATCCTTCGGATATGGATAGTGGAGCGGCGGGGATCTACCCTTGCTTGTGCGCGCCTCGCCTAGGTGGCGCTGCTGTTGCTGCCATCGGCGGCGGCCCTCCTAGCGCCACTGTTGCTGTTGGCGCCTGGGTCATGTGGGCCTAGGGCCCTCATCCGGCGTATGACAATGCTTCTTACAATATAACCATCAGCGCAACCAAGCAGATGTCAAATATCTAGGTATGCATAACCATCATGCCCCAGATTACTAAGACCAAACGATACACATATACCACACCTGCAACAATGATATGGTGCATATACTAGTACATGCTTACACACATAGCTTATCGACTAGTTATTACAGAAATATATAAACTATGCGTTATTTCACAAAATGCAATGCAAATATAGATATAACATGCATATTTATGCGAATTCATGTCTTCGCCTCCACCCTCCATGTTTACTCTTCAGTACTTGTACTTCCATATGCCATCCATCCCTATGGTGGTGGTCGCGGACCCTAGGCCGGTCACGGATATCATCGACGAGATCTCTGCGGCATTAGCTTGCTCATCCTTTTGCAACACCATCGAGGATGGCCTACTCTCCGGCGCAGCAACATAGAAGCCGCCAGCGCCAGCTGCTCCTATGTCCTTCTGGCCAACAACTCCAATGCCCATCTGGCCTACTGGTGCCCCCATGTGCATCTGGCCTGCTAGTTCCCCCATGCTCATCTAACCAGCGGCTACCCCTATGCCCATCTGGTGGTAGAAGTTCATCGGCGGCGGCACAACCATCGGATTGCCGAACAGGGCACCATTGATCTGAAGCCCATCAGCGCCACTGATACTTGCCATAGGCGGCAGCACCAGTGGCATCCCCACTCCAGCGTTGGGGTTGGGGTAGCAGGGGGGCACTATATCCATGGCGAAGTCTGGCAGGATGGGAAATTGCATTGGCATGGGCATGGGTTGTGGTAGCTGCAGCGGCATAGGGATGGGCATGGCCAGGATGTTGTTCTGATTCTGATCAATCTCAGCACCGGCCATGGCCACTTGGTACGCCGGTGCAGTCGTCTTCCCGATCCTAGTGGTCTTGTGGAACACATGACAGACCACCCACTCATCCTACGCGAATTTCATTTGTAAACTAGAAGCAAAATCAGATTTGGGTAAGCAAATAAAGCAAGTAGCATATTAATATACATCATGCCAGTATTGTTACCACTACCACGCACCTTGGAAGCTGAAGCTGAAGCTTCCATAGCCGTGGTGGTGTTAGTGGCTGAGCTAGATGCGGATGTGGGGCCAGGGAGCCTGGCGCTGCCTTCGAGCCTATACTCGTGCATCACCCAGTTCGTTTTGTTGCCCTTGGGAGCCATGCCTTCGTAGAAGACAAGCGTCTTCTTCATGCCGATGAGCTTGCCGGTCGCCTTCCAATAACCAGCTTCCGTGACCCTATTCGCTCTTAGCCCCGTCGGGTACTTGTAGTCCTTGTGTGAGAAGAAGTACCACTCTTTCTCGGTCATTTTTGCCTCCCCGGCCTGCAGCATGCGATCGAATTAAGCGCCATATATTAGACCACATCTCGATCGCTAGCATAGCAACATGCATCCATTGCACGGATCAAACAAGACCAAGGCGTATATGTATGTACAGTACAGATCGAGGCTGTTTGTTACATACTCGGGAGGTCCCATGGCTCAGTCTTATTTTGGTCGACCTCCCCGAGGGCGCAAATGAAGTCCCTGTTGCGCACCTTGTTCGTGAGGTAGTCATTGACAATCTCAAAGTCACTTGGATGGAAGCGGAACCCTAGAGGCAGGTTGAGGCCACCGGCATGGACGATGTTCATCTCCTTCGGCTGCGGCTGCTGCTGGTCTGCCATGGTTCTCTTGCTCCTTAACTGAGGTTAGATCCAGGAAGCACCAACAATCGTATCAAGAAGCAAGGAATAATTCGCAGATAGTACTAAAAAACAACGAAGCATACATACATGCACAAACTCTTCTTGACCCGCCGGTAAGTCTAGGCCTCTTGCTCGCTCACCAAGACGAAAGCAGGAAGAGTTGTTCTGGTGTAGTGAGCCAAGTAAAAATGCGGAACAGAAAAGGCCCTTCATTTTTTAATTATTATAAGTAATATTATAGATTGTATTAAAGATACAGATAGATAGAGAAAACCCCCCTTTTTAATATTATTATAAATAATCTTATAGATTATATAAGATATTATATTATAGGTATAGATAGATAAAGTGTAGAGATAGAGATTTATTTTATAGAAAAAACAAGAGAAAAAAAACAGAAGAAAAAAGAACCAAAACTCCAGGGCGGACGTCGGACGGTACCTCCGATGGATAGGCAAAAGAAAACATGAAACATTCCGACACAAGAAAAAAACGAAAATGCTCATGAAAAAAGAAAAACGAAAAAAAAAGAAACAGGAAAAGGTATGAAAAAGAACGTTGGACGTTCAAACACAGGCAAAAAAGAAGAAGAAAAAGAAAGCCTCAACGACGGACGGTTTTAATAAATAGATAAAAATAGATACGGATTTATACTAGGATAAATAGAAAAGAGGATAAACTTTTCATAATTTAATATTAGAAGTAGAATAAGATACATATATTTGGATTATGCTTCCTATTCGGGATCAGATTACTCAGGATCAGAGGATCTATTTAGATTAATTAAGGTTCCTGGCTATACAGGTTATGTCTAGACGCTCTGTATATGCTATATATAGCAAATGTGTTCGTGCTTTGCAATGGAACACAATGCGTATAGCAATTATCCTAACTTTATGAGCGCGGAGCATGAGTCCGGCTCACATACAAGATACTTGTAGGGTGCGACTTAATACGTTTTTGAATTGGACTCTTTATCCATCATCGCTACACGCAAGTTCTCTTAACTCGTATGAATGTGTCATGTGTACGAGTCATATCTATACCATCTAAAAAGCGTGGAAGCCTTTCGTCCAACAGGTTTGGTGCGCGTGCCCCAGCCTGACGCCGTGTACGTGCCTCTGTACGTGTAGACGCCCAGCCTCTATACGTGTAGAGGACTTGCTCGATCTGGACACCGCTTCGCCTACGTATCTGTGCAAACCGTGGCAGACACCCACCCTGACGCCGGTTTCCCCTCACATCCGAGACCTGCTTGGCTGCTTCCCTCCATCGCGTAACTCCGAGTCTGGTCCTCCCTCCCTGGCGTACTCCGAGATAGTCTGGTCCGCAATAGAAGAACAACCTTCCCTTGCTCAGTATAAATTTACACCTGAGTATCGCGCGGTGTTCATCTTCTCCTACCGAACGCTGAACGAGACGTGGCCATATGGACGTGGATGCCCATCGGCCTCACTGCTATCTCCTTCTCGAGCTCCTGCAAATGGCGCAGGAAGAGCCTGCGGTGGCGGCAGCGGCGCGGCTAGGGCGTGGCTGGGGCGAGCTGGCGTACTCAGAGTTAGTCTGGTCCGCAATAGAAGAACGATCTTCCCCCGCTCAGTATAAATTTACACCCGAGTATCGCGCGGTGTTCACATCCTCCTGCCGAACGCTTGAACGAGACGTGGCCGTATGGACGTGGATGCCCCTCGGCCCTCACTGCTGTCTCCTTCTCGTCTTCTATATTCATTCGTTGTCAAATTAATAAAGCTTCTTTCGATGCTCTTTACAGTTCGGTTGTGGGTGTTAATATCATGTCTGTATCTTTTAGTCATGATTTATTGAAACACATGCCATTAATCCCAACAACAAAGTTGTTGAAAAGTCTTTCATGACACATTCTCCTGAGTTTGGGAATACTTTATGTCCTCCCTATACAGGTAAAAGGAACTAAGGTCATATGAGCTTCTATATCTTTGATATTATGGAGTTCGACCTGTTGATTGGACAACCAATTGAAAGACTTATCTAAGAAGGACAAACGGAGAAGTTGAATATAAGACTTGGAAAAAACTTTAAACTTTCTATACCTATCACTCATTCTCTAAATACTGAGACTGAGTCAATTCCCGAAGAAGGCCCAATGAAAGAGGTTAAGGTTGGATCTCTTGATGACTTAATCCAACCCAACCTTAAAGAAGATGCTTAGTTCTTCATCGAAGAAGACGAAAATCCTACGGAGTCTGAACCTCTAGATGAATTGCTAGAACCACCTAAGCCCACCATTAAGCTTAAACCCCTATCTTCTAGTCTTAGATATACTTTTCTCAATAATGATCAAGATTCTTCTATGATCATAAGTGATAAACTCTCTCAGAAAGAATCCCTACGTTTGATAGATGTTTTAGAAAAGCATCGCTCTGCTTTTGGCTACTCGTTCGAAGACCTTAAGGGAATCAGCCCTGCTCTTTGACCTTATCGAGAGCCCCAACGTAGGCTTAACAATGCGATGAGAGAGGTTGTTAAGAAAGAAGTCTTGAAACTCTTACATACCAGGATCATCTATCCCGTACCACATAGTGAGTGGGTTAGCCCTGTTCAAGTTGTGCCTAAAAAGGGAGGCTTGACTGTTGTTAAAAACAAAAAGAATGAATTAATCCCCCAAAGAACTGTCACTAGATGGCGGATGTGTATTGATTACTGAAAACTTAACAAGGCAACAAAGAAAGACCACTTTTCGCTGCCCTTCATTGATGAAATGTTGGAGGGACTGGAAAATCACTCTTTCTTCTATTTTCTTGATGGATATTTAGGTTATCATCAGATTCCGATCCATCCAGACGACAAAAGCAAAACCACCATTACATGTCCATATAAAACTTATGCTTACCGTAGAATATCTTTTGGATTATGTAATTGTAACAACCCGGGTTTTTGTGCATCCAAAAATGCGAGCTTTTTAAAAATTTTCCTTGAATATGTGAAGCATGTAGCTTCTATGCCAACCTAAGTCAAACCCGCAAATAAATTGTTGCACTCATATAGATTTGATTGTAGGAGTGTGCCTGAGCTCTCGAGTTTGTTCTATGTTTGAGTCTTGTTAGAGTTTGGAGTGCACAAATCCGAAGCGAAGTTCTCTCAATCACCTTTGAATCCTTCTCAAATCTCTTTTGGAATACCTCTCAAATCCTTTTGGCAAAATTGGAAACCATCTTCTTTTCCCTTGGGCTCAAACCCCTTAGCTAGCTGACCTCTCCTCCTTCCTTCTCACCCCCGTCGGCCCAACTCGCCACCCTTCCTCCCTTCCCTATTCTACCGAGCAACCCACCAGGCCCAGCTTGCCTCCCCCGCCGTTCTGCTCACCTAGGCCCTTGCCTTGCCTCCCCCGTCGGCCCACTCTCTCTCCCCCTATCCTATCACCTCGCGCCAGCCCAGCTCGTGCCGCTGCCCCTTGGCCCATCAGCGACGCCGGCCCAGCTCGCTCTCTCCACTTCATAAGCCCACGCGGGAGCAGCGAGCCCGCTAGCTCGGGCACCAGCCCCCAAAGTCCCACATGCCAGCCCCACAGACCCGCATTGCTCCCTAGCGCCTAACCCTAGCGGTCGCTCGCCCCTGAGCCGACCCGAGCCACCGCTGCCGCTCCCACGCACGCGTACTCGCGCGCCCTGCACCCTAGGCGTCCACGCTCGCTGGCGATGGTCGCCATGCATCCCTGAGTACAGACATCAAGGCTCACCGCCATCCATCACCTTGAACCCTAGCCCGGCACCCTATAAAATCTGCCGCTCTCCCTGGTCTCCCTGCAGCCGCCACCGCTCCAACCTCTCCTTCCCTTCTTCCACCTCCGGCCGCCAGCGCCGAGCTCGCCTCCCTCCAGCAGCTCCTTCACTCGCCTCGAGCCACAACACCACCGACGCCACGCTGAGCCGCGCCACTATGCTAGCGTCGTGGCCCTCTGACAAGCTCTGCTAGCCCAAGCCCATCCTCGCCAGTGTCATGCGTCTCTAGCCACGGACACCGTCGAGCACGCCTCCATGCCCTTGTCGAACCGTGCCACCACCACCACCTCGTTCTATCGACCACCGCAACCACCCTGCTCGCCTCTGTCCTTGTCAAGCCCTCCTCACCAATGAGCTCCTACTCCTTCCTCGTAGCGCCACCATGACCACGACCACCTCCACGACCTAGAGCGCCTTTGTGATAGAACTGCCCAATTCATACAAGCGCAAGTATGGCTGCCCCCGTTTAACACATTGACGCGCACATGCTTTCACTTATATAAACCCGGTAGTCCGCCGAGTGTTACGAAGGACCTCGATAAATCAATATCACAACCAAGATCGTACGATTAAGCAAATACACATCATATACATGGAGTTGCAGCGAAAATAATGTTTACAATGAATTCACAAATAATAATACAAGTTTGGGTTTCAAAACCGATCAGTGAAAACAACATGGCTTTCAAATGATTACAATAATATAAGTTCCAAATACATTGCTAGAATATGTGACATCCTCTGACAAAAGCATATAGATAAGAACACTATATAGAGTCGTCGAGCCCACCGGCGGTTAGCCACCATCTTTAGCAGGCCGAGAACTTCACCTGCAACATGGTGGGATAAACCCTGAGTACTCGAATGTACTCAGCTAGACTTACCCATCATAAACCAAAAATAAAGTGACACCAAGGATCATGCAAGGCTATATAAGTGGAGCTAGCTTGACAATATTTTGCATAAAAGTCACTAGTTGAGCTATACATTTTATAATTTGGTAACCAAGTTAATTATAGCTATTCATCTCTAGATTAGCAACTAACCTCTGCCAAACATGTGGAATATCATTTAGTAACATGCAATAGTAACCATAGCAGGTGTAATATTTCCATGTTCATCATAACCATCACATTCCATAGTCCAATTACTACGATGAAGAAGCTCCGTCAAGTTTCTCACTATCCGGGAGAGACAGTGATTCGAATCGATTGCAACCAGCTGAGAGTTTATTCCTAATACAAACCCAGACATACCTGCGCCAAGGTAGTCTTAGGTCACCTTTGGTACAACTCAGATCCAATTCGTGGGTTCAATCAGCGCCGCACAATCAGGGACACTACCGAATGCCAGGTCGATCAGGACTCTAACCTGCCCTTGGCCTCACACCGGCTCCCCGCACATCCTTACTACCTCCACTGTGCGCACTCTAACAGAATGAGGCCCGGCCTGAGTTGAGCTACTCGGCTTCACGGTCGGAACGAGTTATCTGGCCAGCTAAGTGAGATGCATGCGTTCAAAATGACAAGAGGGCCTCCAACGATGCGGTCCTTAATCGGCACAGACGAAATCACATGAGTCAACCTACACATAGACTCTGCCCGGCCTCCAGTTACATTACCCCATGGTTCTGTTCCATGATAGCAAATATAGCCAACCATGCTCCGGTATCCACCTATATCTCGCAGGTGACAGAAAATCACCTAACTTCTACCGGTCTAAGCATTGCTAAGCATATATTCGATCCTGGACCTATATAGGGTTAAAGGTATATATATCTAGACAAGGTAGCTCTATCCATCAAGTGTTTCCAATCAACTCCTATAACCTAATGCATCAAACATAAAAAACACAAGTGATATTTGTAAAAACATAGGAGGCTTAGAATGCTTCGGGGTTTGCCTGGGATCCAACACAAAGTTAGTTCAGTTAGCTTGCACCGTCTTGGGGAACATCTTCCACTCTAGGCATGCACTCCAGGGGTCCTTCCATCTTCAGGATAGGTCCACCAACACCGTCTTCTGGTTCAACTCCATTATTACGTGCTTCACGTCCACGCGTTGTGCATCTAGCGTACCTAGATGAGATGCAACAATGCAAGTGCATGAATGTGAAGAATGGTAACATGAGATGCATCATATAAAAATATTCAAGACAAATATAAGGTTACACCTCAAGACATATGCACTTAGAGAGCAAGTCATTTAACTAACTATCACTCAAGTCTAGCATAGGGGTACCAAGCATAACAAGCATGGCACACCAGTTAACTTAAGTCAAACTATTACAAACATTTAACAATCAAGAACCAATTAAGCCTAGCATCACATAAGAACTAGGGCTGCGGTGAACGACACCAATATAATTAAAGCTCTAGCAAAACATGCATCAAGATCATTTTGTGGTAACATGCATACATGACCATTTATTAGTTACGTGCTTGACCAACATTATATAACACATTTATAAGATACCTCAGGTAGATCAATTTAACTCTAGTAGTGTCATGAGCTAACACTAACAAGCATACAAAGCAATGCAAAGTGAAGCAAACAACTTTAGGTACATGCTCAGATTCTGGGCAGCAGCACAACAGTCACTTGTTTCAACCATAACTAGAGCTATAGGCATCAAACAAAGGTGATAATAGACTTTATGGAAAGCTGAGGAAATTGTCTACAACTTTATTATTTACACCTAGATATGATTCAAAGGTTAACAAGGGTGAAAAACACTAACAAGCCGATCTGCTCAAACTAGGACAGAAAACTGACATGAACTTCAGAAATGCATAACTAGAGTTTTAATCATCCAACTAACATGATCTTTAACTTTATGGAAAGCTTATTAAGTTACTTATAACTTTATTATTATTATTTTAAGATGATTCTACAGCTAATAAGGTTAAACAACCCAATGAAGACATCTCTGTCCATATTTGAACAGAACCTGCCATTCCACTTTGAACAGCAATAACTAGAGTTCTAGACCACCAAAAGTAGTGATCTTAGACATTTTAGAAAGCTTAGGAAAATAACTACAACTCTTATATTATCACTAATACATGATTCCATGTTTAAGTAAGCCAAAAAATACAATCATTCAGATTTGTTCAGAGCACATGCAAAAGCTAACAGCAAACTTGTAAAATCTATAACTACTAAACCATCAGGCCTAAAATCTTGAAATCTTAGGAAAAGCAATATAAGGAAATTATCTACAACTTTTGTACTTAACATATCTACATAAAACATCATTTGCATCATAAAAATATTACCACCACAGAAACTATACATGCAGCCATTTTCAGCACATAAGCAAAGTGGTGCTTCACTTCATTCTTTAACAAGGCCATACATGTACCACTAATCACATGGATCACAAACTACAATTAACATGGTCACTCAACATTAGTTATGGTTAGCATAAAAAGCATCTTAACACATCTACAAAACATAGAGGTTACATATTGATGTTCCTTTGTCATTTTTATTCTATGGGCACTTGTTTACTAATTAGCAAACATAGACAAACCTATAAAGGAAAGTAACCTGCCCCAAGGTGATTCAGGGGCTGGCCTTAACAACACACAAACATACACATAGCACACATTAGAGTAAGCGCTAAAGCAAGGACTAGAAATATGCATAGGCAACGTACTCGCTAGTTATTATATTAACAAGAGAGCAAGCACATAAGACATTGAACTAGCTTTAAACCATTATTGCTCCTAGCTCAGCAACATTCAACTTAGGATATGCAAGGGAGCATCATATGACTTAACTACATACATCTACTAGCAACTTTTACTCTCCTATTTATATATATAAAGCTATATATTGATTTTTAGGTGATATGGCAAACATTTAGTTGGGACCTGAGATTTTTATGAGTGGTAGGTGCTATCAAAACATGGCTATTGCACAAATTTCACATGCTCAGGTTTTATAGATTAATTATTATAAAAAGGCAAATTGCTATTGCCAGAAAACATGTGTAAGCAAGATAAATCTAAAACACACTATTTTATGCAAACACATAGCCATATTATGTATCAACATGACACAACAACCTCCTACCAAGGTAATGGAATAACATTTTCTATTTTTACACCTTCATAAAAAATATAACTCATTTAAAATTATTTATCAAGCACTAAAGAAGTTAAATCAATAACTCAACCATACTGCATCGAATGAGCATGCAATTTTTACCACAGCACACATATAGCATCAGTAGCCTACCATAAAATTTTATAGCAATTGGAGCACCACAACTTTAGATATGAATTTATTTCTAGAAAACCCTAATTAACATAGATAAATAAAAACAGCAAAACAACACTAAGTCCAACTTTGTTCACGCTCAACTCCAAGCTGTAAACTCCAACTTTTATATTTGGCTCAACTTGAGTTGCTTAACAAAAATCCAAGAACTCGAAATGCCAACCATCTTCAACATTGTAATGTCAGACTTAGCCAAAATTTCGAGATCCAAAACAACACTGGGTTTAGTTTTGAGGCCTCAGTTTGACTAAGTTAGGGACCAAACTAGCTCATGACCCTTAAACAATGTTTGTTGTGCACAACTCAAGCTACAACTTTTATTTAAGGTTCAACTTCGTATCTAGTCCAATCCTACGAATTTCTCCTAAAGGCATGCCAGTCAATTTGACCTGCAATTGATAAGGTGAGAAAATTTATCAGTAATTTAAGATGGAATATGCCGGTTTTGCCTAGACAGTTCCAAGTGTACCACTACAGGAGCAGCCAGACGGAAAAATCGACTAAATAGCCGATACATGAATAAATCTACTGTTTACAGACTATACTGCCCATGTGTTACGATTGATTTTATGATGACAAGTACAATGCACGCAGACATAAGTAAAATCATCAGCTAGGTGGATATTACCGATGTAAAGCATTGAGCCGATGAATCTAACGAGAAATGATATAACATACGAACAAATCGACTATCTAGAACAAACGGGTCTACAAACGCTTTGAATCTAATATGTTACCACCAACAGTGAGGTTCGACCGGATCGATGACAACTATGATGATAGTAACAAACTAAACCGAAGAATCTACAAAACCGTCTATACATTGATAGGTTTTCTGTAAGACATGCTATATGTGTGAAAGCATAGGCGAATCGGCTGAAATAGCCGATTCAAGTAGAAAAAGGGTCATAGCATATGAACCATCGACTATTCAATACGAGCAGACCTATAAACTCCTCAAATCTAACATATTATCTTTAACAGTGGGGTTCGACCGGATCAATGGCAGCCATAATAAAGATAGCAGATTAAACCTTTAAAGAAAATGAATCTATTCACATTTAACAGGGTCATAAAAATATGCTATGAACGTTGAAGTGTGGGCGATCATCTATTTAGCCGATGCAGGCATAGTAAATAGTCAAGGTCACGCCTGATTGAAAACAAATCTACCAACTAGCATCCTCCGATCTAAAGTGCCACCAGTGGGGATCGACTGGATCGTCACAGCCATAATAGTGAACTATAAACTAGATTTAACTAGCCAACAAATCTCCTCAAGATCAGACATGCCTTAACCACGTACTATGCACGATCAATATCAAAGTAGAACAACCGATGAAACGTAATCCATCGTTTAAAGTAAGAACCGTTGCAATGTAACAAGATAAATGATGGGTTAAAAGGACGTGAGGCCAATCTAGATCTATCTCTTTTGTAGCTCATCCTTCCTTCTGGGCAACCTTCCAACCTATGAGTTTTACAACCCTTCTTTTGTAGCTCATAAGTTTGGTCTTGGTCAATTGCCTCCTCAACTGTTCTTCAAGAATATGCTGAAGCCAAGAAAAGGTATCAGTGAAGTAATGGCAGCCTCCAGAGTCTTTGAACTAGGATCAGATCTTTCTTCCTTTTGCTTGCATGACTGGACAAGAGTCAACTTCTCTTCCAACCTTTTTGACTCCTGGTGACAAGAATGACACTCCCATCTCTTCCATGGGCCAGTCCATCCTAGATGCATAGCTTTGGATGGAGATTTTGCTTCCGACAGTGAGGTAACTTACCATTCCCTTTTTAGAAAAATTACTTGATAAATTCCCCTGCCAACTGTTCTAACAGACCTATTCAGGACACTGAATTCGATCCCCCAAGGTTGGACAGGAAGGGGCATCTTATAGAGTATCATCCACCATGTCCAGCCTCAAGAAAGTGATCAACTCCACCCACACTAAAGAAACTAATGAAAACTCAAGCTGCCTCTACCATTGTAACGTATTAATCCTCAAAACGCAAGGCAGCCCAAGGGACAACCCAGAAAACTATTACTGAGAAAAGACTTCACAGAACGGGACCATCAACTGTCCAGGTAAACAATTCATCTTTTCCTCAAAATGATATTCAACTTCTAATTCCCTTTCTTCACAGTTATCAATCATTGCATCCCAATCGGCTCTTGGTGCGGAACTGTTGTCCCAGGCATTTAATTCATCAGCAACTGAACCTTCATCGGCCGATCATCAAGAGGAGCCGATTTTGGTTGAGCCAACTGATGCTTCTAAGACTGCAGAAGACGAGAACCCTTCCACTTTAATCCCTGATGTTGCCAAGGTTATTTTCTCAAAATTCTTGATTCTTATTCAGTTTCCCCCCTTCTCTGACCATTTACCATGCCTGACATTCCTTGAAGAAACATTCACACAAGGGTAGGAGTCTGGCAGTCTACCCATTGAAGGTGATCCTATTGATGTTGACACCCAGACTATCGAATCTCTAGTCCAACAAACAATTGTTGGTAAGAAAGTTATATGCTTAGTTTATCTCTCTGCAACAAATAGGAACTAAAAATCTTTCTCGATGTCTGCAGATACCAATGTTGAGAGTTTAGAGCCGATTCAATCAGATACCATTGGTGCATCACCAGCTTTTCCTTCTCCTCAGATAGAGACTACCACAGAAAAGATACTGCATTTTCTTTACCGTTTATCTTATTATAAACTGATTCGAGCCTCCTAACAAGATTTTCTTATATATTGGTACTTAATCTTCTAGCTCCGAGCTACTCTTTTAATCTTGAAGAGTATCTAGATGAAGATGAAATCAGCTCATCAGCCACCTCTTCTAAAGAAGCTTTATCAGAAGAGACCAGAAATCGGCTAAAGGATATATTGCCAATGCTTGAGAAGAATATAACCGATTTAGTCCAAGATGCGGATTCAATGCTAAGAGTCTTCTTGGCATTTAAGGATAATTCATCCCCAGTTCTTACCAAAGTCTTGTCACCATTGTCTATCATCGAAGATCAAGCCCCAAAGGTGAAAAAGGCTCAGAGGAACTTGTCTAACCGTGAAGCTTTATTGGCTAAGTAGAACTCCAACAGGCAAGAGGCCAAAGAGCTAACACAGCTGATCGATGATTTGAAGAACTGCTCCCTTAGGATCGATCCGGAGCTGACCCAACTAGAAACCAAGCGTGCAGAACTTGAGAAGGAACTGGAGAACATGAAGGCTGCCATCAATCGCCATAAGTCCAACCTGGCTCAAATACCCAATGCCATTAAGAAGAAGAAACTAGAACTACTGATCAAGGTCGGAGAAGGCAGGGCCATTTGCAGCAGCCTTGAAGATATTCCTAGATCAGCCGAAGATGACAAGCAACAAATCGCAGAAGTCGATGCTATCCGGCTAGAAGCATTGAAAGCAATCCAAGATTTTCTAAACTTGTAATCTGCATACCAATTTGTATTTTGTGTAGAACCAATGATAATCATATTTTCTGTTGCCTTATTGTATTTCTTGTCTCGGCTAAAGAGCCGATTTGAAAATAGTCGATTCTAGACTTCTAACCTTAATCCAATTAAGTCTAAAAATACGGCCTTTATCAAGAAAACCCCTCAATCTTCTATCCTCAGTCATCAATGCCGCATTCTCTTCGGCATTAGTGAGGTGGTGCTTTGCCTCCTATTAATTGGGGTTGCCTTTTGCATGTCCCGAGACGTCCACCACCTCGCTTCTTGGCTATAAATACCAGCCGAGTGCTCCGGCCTCGAACACATCTATACTCACAACCGCTCCTGTTCCTTTGCACTTCTCCACCTTCACAAACCCTGTAGCATTTTTCTCCCCCCTTCTCGTAGATCCAATCAACCTTATGGCTGGCGAGGACAATCGGGACAAGCACGCAGCGGAGGAGGTTCCGGAGGAGAGTCTACCGATGAGCCAGCGCCTCCACCGTATGAGGTGAGATCAATATCTTCTACTCATGGCGATGAAGTTCTTCTAACTCGTTTATAGGTTCATCTTGAATGACAACCTTTGTCCTCTTCCTCCCAGGGCCGGCGAGCCCTCTAATGCCGCATCTGATGCTGCCTCTGCGCTGGACTCGTCATCGGATTCCTCTGATTCCTACAACGGCGACGACGCCCGATGTTTCCTCCGGGAGTGGAGGGTAGCACAGGACCGTTATTCCAAGGCAACTCGGGAAAATAGCCAGCTTGAATCCACCTCGGGGTCTCTCAAGCCACCCTTCATGTCGCTGAGGAAGAGGCCAGCGTTGCTCGGGCATGGCTGGCCAAGTTCGACGCCATGATGGCAGGTAAGATGGACTCCAAGAACACCTTTATTTTGATTTCCACTGTCTTTATCTTGATAGCTCTTTTGTTTCTATGATCGCCAGCCCTGACGATGCAGTTGGAGTCCCTCCAACTGGCAGCGAATGTGGCTACGGCGGCCGTCAATGCCCGGGGCCCCCTCATCAATGCTCGCCACCATGATGTCCTGGCCCGCATCTAGGGGATCGCCCTTCATGTCATTCGTCATGGCGCGTCGGTGGCGCTGGCTGCGGCGTAGGTCCAGACCGAGTACGAGCTCCATACCATGGAGACCGGTTTCCTGATGGGCGATGGCCCCGAGGAGCACGAGGAGTTGATCGAAGAATTCGTCGATGCAGCGGAGGCCATCGTGGACATCACATCCGCTCAAGATGTGATAAATAATGTCTTTGATTAGTTTGTATTTAGGGTAAACTAATCAATGAATAAAATCTTCTGCTTTTCCATGATCGTATCTCAGTGTACTTTCTATAATGTCTTTGTATACGTCATGATCGTCTTTGTGTTTGTTTTTGATCTATAGGCGATGCATCTCATATCGGCTTTTCCCTTTTTGGGTTAATTTTGAGCTAAAGACGATACCCTTCTGGTACTGGCTATTAGAGCCGATGACTGAATAAATCGGATGTCAAGTGTTGATCCGACCACTAGGATAATATTCCTTCAAACATTTTTCATCGATCACTTCTTGATAGGTTGCACCAGAACTCTTTAGACCAAAGATTAAACAATTGACCGATCTAGGCCAAGCATCTCATTAAGCAAAACAATCTTTAAATTCCTTTAATAAATTCTCTAACTCTTGTTTATACTCAGGATCTAACTTGACACTTACATACGTCGGCCTAGGCCTATCTCTAGAACCAATATCTATTTCTTCTAATTCATTGGCTAATGTAAAGCCATGTCCTAGTTTACCATCTGTACCATCTATTGGATTATCCATTAAAACAAACTCTCAAAGCCGACTGCTTGGATCGGCTATTGGCTTTCATCATTGACTTTGATGAAGCCTCCTTCCCATAGCTTGCTAGAAAAACACTCGAAGTCTTCTAGCTCCCAATACATTGGATCAGCTGTTGCGACACTTACAGAATCATCAGCTGAACCAGCTCAACATCATCTCCATGCCACTAAATCAAACACTGATGCATGGTCGATGGTACACAACAATTTGCATGAATCCAATCATGACCAAGGAGTAGACTGTATGAACCTTTCCCATCAATGACGAACAATGTGGTGTGCAAAGTCTTACTTCTAATTGTCAGTTCGATGTTTATTGCCCCCTGGTCTTGGATGCATTACCTCCAAAATCCCTAAGCATCGTGTCAGTTTCAATCAAATCTCCTGGCCCCTTGCCGAGCTTGCAAAAAGTAGTATAAGGCATAAGATTGATAGAAGTACCTCCGTCCACCAACATTTTGCTCATCAGCTTCCCATCAACAAAACCTTTTACATATAAAGCCTTTAAGTGCTGATGCTTGACTGGCTTATCGAATATAGCCTACTGTATCACTGTCAACTTGGCAACTATCTCCTCATACTCCAATTCATTGAAATCTAAATAGACTTCTTGATCTGCTGGAGCCCTAAATTCTGACGGCAACAGAAAAACCATTTGAATATTATCCGATGGTTGACCCCTATCAGCTGTTTGTTTAGCACGCCACACTTGAGGTCTACCAGATGCCTGAGCCTATTCTAGCTCTCTATTCCCTAGGTGTTGCACCCTTCTTTTCTGGCTTCTTGTCAAACCTCCTGGACACCATTGGCCTTTCTACCAAACATACTCTTCCTCATTACTTTCTCCTTTATAATCAGCCCAGTTTTGATCAACAACTCACTTCCCAAGCCGATCATGAACACTTCTATTTTTTAAGTGCCGATCCATATTATGATGATACTCATCTCGAGCATGGATAGACCGGCGGTTGGCTTGAGATTGCCTAAACTCCCAATATTGCTCACTGCACTCTGGGCAATTATTTCTAGTAGGCAATTTCAAACCTTCGTTCCAGCAATGTCTAAAGAAAGGACAATTCCAATGTGATTCGGCTTACTTTCTTTCTTACCTCTCTTTCTCCTATTGACGCTGGTATTTTTTCTCTTCTAGCCAACGCTGATAATTCTTTTCCTTCTGCCGTTGCCATTTGTTCAACAAAATTCGAGATGTGACACACGGCCTTATTGCCCCATCCCTTGATGTCTTCCCCTGTTCGTATCAGCTCTTTTGCTGGTCACGATGCCTTTTAATCTCTCTATATTCATCAGTCGATATTTGCATCTTCGGGTCGATGGTTCTGGCTTCTTTGGCCCTAGTTGATGTTAGGACTTTAGTCTTCCCTTTGAGTAACCTAGCATCAACCATGTTCTGATCTCTTGGGAAAGGATTATCATCAACTTTCATCTTTCGAGGTGTATCAAATTTGAACCTCCCTTGCTGAATAGCCCTCTGTATATGTTGCCAGAAAACTCTACACTCATTAGTAGAATGAGAAGTAGCATTGTGAAATTTGCAGAACTTATTCTTCAATTGATCAGGAGACAACATAACATGATTGTCGGATAACTTGATCTATCCCTTCTCAAGCAAGAAATCGAAGAGCTTGTCTGATTTTTTGACATCAAAATCATAGCTCTCTTCAGCTCCTTTTCCCCAAGGACTTGGCACCATCACTGTCCTCTTACCCCAATTCCATTCAGCAGCGACAACCACTTCTTCATCGTCCTCATAGCCGTCATCAACTGAATATGGATTATAGGTTTTGGCAATTGCAACACTCTTCTAGAATCAGGTATCTCTACGCATATTCTGGAATTGGCTATTGAGCGCTGTCACTCGTTGAGCCAACTGACCTAAATTGTCAAACTCTTGTCCCAGCAGCTTCTCTCTCCACGTTGGCAACATTCCTTGAATGGCCAACGCAGCTAGCTGATCATCAGTCAAGTTCAATGAGAAGCCCAAATTTCTGATCTCTCGGAACCTCTGAAGAAACTCGGTGCCTGATTCATTAGTTCTCTGCCTTATAATCGTCAAATTGGTAATTTTCTTTTCTCCTGTCCTAGTATAAAAATATGTATGAAACTTCTTTTCTAGGTTGGCCCAATTAGCAATGGAGTAAATTGGTAACGATGAAAACCAAGTGAAGGCTGGTCCTGACAGGGACAAGGAGAAGAAATGGACTCTATAGGGCTCTTCAATGGATACTTCACCCAACTGTGTAAGATATAGACTAACATGTTCTATTGTGCTTGTGCTATCTTGACCAGTGAACTTAGCAAACTCTGGGAGCCTATAATTCATAGGAAGAGCGACCAAATCATACCACTCTAGATATGGGCGTTTGTACGAGAAGGTCTGCCATTTTGGCTTCAAACCGAACTGATTCTTTAGCATCTTGGCCACTCTGAGCAACAACTCATCAGCACTTGAATCTAGATTTCTCTGCAATTGTTGACCCATCTGTGGATTAAAGTTTTGGGTACCTTGATACCCTTGATTTGGAATCATATGAAAGGTATTGTAATCTATGCCAGAATGATACCCTTGTGGAATCTCTATCTATTGGGCCCTTTACTGGGTTGCTGCTTGAAGTCTCTGGTTGTAAATGCTGGGATCTATATCTCTACGAATCCTTTGAACTGACGGCACTATTTTTTGAGCTTGCGGTGGTATCTAGCCTGCTGTGACAAAATTAACCATTTGATTCTGAACTTGCCCCATCGGCTGTTGCACATACTGCACTGACTATCTAGAATTATACTGCATTTGATTAGTAGTAGCACCCTGAACTTACTCAGATGTGCTCTGAACTGTCTGGACATCATCGTTACCAGCTGGTGCTGTTTCTTGATGGCTAGTACCGGCTTGATTAGTCCCCTGAGTCGACGGATGTGGAATATTGTAGTAAACCGGTCCAATCTGATCAATTGGATATCCTTGAAACACCTCTTTCATGGTGTTATGGAATGTGTTCAAGAAAACTATATTATGGTTCAATATGGCATCATGAACAGATTTGTTTACAGCCTCTACGAAGAAATGCCTATCTTCAGCTTCGTCTGTATCTGACTGCCCATGCAATAGAACTCTTGGTAGTGGATATTTTTGAACAACTTTATTGTCACATGTCTTGGTGTAGGACAACAAACGCTTGTTCTGAAATTCTTCTATAGCTTTATTGATGACATCTTTATCCTCATTAGGTAAGTCTTCATAAGGCACCATAAGGATGTCACTGTTGTTGTAAGCCGCCATTATGATTGTAGGGTCCGACCGGGTGTGCCAGAACGTGTGTCGGCGCAAAAACATGTCAATGCGCCTGGCACATAGCAAGTCGGAAGGATCTGCTTAATGGAGCAAGGCTGGAGATCCGCTTGGCTTGAACGTAGGGCTAGCCAATCCTACGAATTCCTCCCGAAGGCGTGCTAGTCAATTTGACTTGCAATTGACAAGAAGAGAAAGTTTATCAGTAATTTAAGGTGGAATATGCCGGTTTTGCCGAGATAGTTCTAAGTGTGCCGCTACAGGAGCAGCCAGACGAGAAAATCGACTAAATAGCCGATACGCGAAGAAATCGGCTGTTTACGGACTGTACTGCCCATGGGTTACGATTGATTTTATGAAGACAATTACAATGCACATAGGCATAAGTAAAATCATCAGCAAGGTGGATATTACCGATGTAAAGCATTGAACCGATGAATCCAACAAGAAAGGATATAACATATGAACAAATCGACTATCTAGAACAAACGGGTCTACAAACGCCCTGAATCTAATCTGTTACCACCAACAGTGAGATTCGATCGGATCGATGACTGCTATGATGATAGTAACAAACTAAACCAAAGAATCCACAAAACTGTCTATACATTGACATGTTTTCTGTAAGACATGCTATATCTGTGAAAGCATAGGCGAATCGGTTGAAATAGCCGATTCAAGTAGAAAAAGGGTCATAGCATACGAACAATCGACTATTCAATATGAGCAGACCTATAAACTCCTCAAATCTAACCTATTATCTTTAACATTGGGGTTTGACCGGATCGATGGCAGCCATAATAAAGATAGGAAATTAAACTTTTAAAGAAAATGGATCTATTCACATTTAACAGGGTCATAAAAATATGCTATGAATGTTGAAGTGCGGGCGATCGGCTATTTAGCCGATGCAGGCATAGCAAACAGTCAAGGTCACGCCTGATCGAAAACAAATCTACCAACTAGCATCCTCCGATCTAAAGTGCCATCAGCGGGGATCGACCGGATCGTTACAGCCATAATAGCGAACTATAAACCAGATTTAACTAGCTAATAAATCTCCTCAAGATCAGACATGCCTTAACCACGTACTATGTATGATCAAGATCGAAGTAGAACAGCCGATGAAATGTACTGTAATGTAACAAGATAAACGATGGGTTAAAAGGATGTGAGGCCAATCTAGATCAATCTCGATCGGGCAGGTTGATATTGCTGAAAACTAATAACAGTAAGAACATCAGCAAGATTGGTAACTTAATGAATCTACCCGAAGGATGCCACCCTTAGGCAGAGCCAAAAACTTGACCGTAATCTAATTCAAGCAGTGGAGGTCAAACTTAACCGATGCAGCCATACTTGAACTAGATAAGGATCGATAACTAGCTTATACTAGAGTTTGCAGTGGACGTTGAGCTTAACCGATACAACCTTACAAACAGAAGTATAAGCCATGACGGTACTTACAGACAAGCCAGAGGTCGACCGGACCGAGGCAGCCCTGCTTGTTGAAGAACTCGCCGAGATCTACACTACTCCTACTCCTAAGGGTTGACGTAAAGCCAAAAAAAGTAATTTGTATTGATTGATTGGGTGCCCTTTATAATAGCCGGGGTTCAATATTTATACCCAGAACCTAAGCATGAATCCTACTCAAGTACGACTCATTACAATCTTTGGCATAAGAGAAAAAGATTCCTAATTTAAGATAACTTGGACCCTAATCTTTTCCTTTTTGAAGAGTCCGACATGTCATTCCCAACGCCAACCGTAGCTTATTGTTGTTATCTGCTGACGTCATCTGAAGAGAGCCGATTCTAGTGCCACACCTGAATCAACTGATATCGATCCTTATGCAATTGATTCCTTAATGACACAATCTCAGAAGCTTTGAGTTCCCGCGTTCTTCTTCCCAAATTTTGGTGTGTAAACACTAAGCCTCCTCCTTTTTCCTCCCTCGCCACTATTCTCGCCTGAGCCCGACCATCGTGCCATGGACTTCACTGCCGCAGGGAAGGAGCGCCTCCACTCCTCCTCAGCCACGGCGAGCCCTTACTCCGAGCCACCATCCTACAGTGCCCATGCGCCTTCCATCTCGACAAGCCCCTGCTACAGAACCCGGTGCCAGAGCCACTGACCATGACGTCACCCTACCAGAGCTCTGTCTCTACCACTAGTGAGCCACCGTGCACCTAAAGCTTGCCCTTTTCCTCCTTGCCGATGACCTTGTCACCGATCTTGCTAAGACCGGCCTTCGTGCTGCCGTCTTTCACCGTCACAGGGAAGCTGTGCCATCGTAGTGCCACTACTTGGAGGCTAGATGTTGATGTCACCTCATCGGACCCCTCCATCACCATCGAAGCCATGTCCAGCAGTAGCAGCCAGCCTTGGCCACCTCCAGCAGGCTCCGGCCAAGCCGCAGCAAGCCATGGCTAGCTGTGGCCTACCAATAGCATGCTGTAGCTAGCCACAGCCAAGCCACAGCTAGCTGTAGTTCACCGAAACGCGCTGCTGCAGCCCTCCACCTCCAAGGTCCAACCTTTGAACCCTCTCTAGTGACGTCCTTGATGTTGGCAAAGCTACGCTTTTCATTTCATACACTTGTTCATACATCTTTTATCATCTATGTTTGATTCATACACTTCATACATGATATCAATTCTATGCCTATGCCATGCCTTTGCCGCTGGTCTAATCTCTTATTGCTATGGATAAGTGCTACTCCATCGCTTGTTTGTGTTGTTGGTTCTTTGTGTGTCTGTGTTGTTGCCTATGCCATGCTTTTGAGCCGGTTGAGAGAGCGATATGCTTGAACATTACGATTGCGAGTTCGTCTCGCCATGACCGCAACACCGAGCATATCCCCTGTCTCATGTTTTAGTTGTCTCCATCGAACTACAATAGTTAGTGACCTAATTCGGCCCTTGGACGAGGCCACCATGGATTCGACGTTGGTGCGCTTCCACCCGCACTTGGCAAACCATTCATGAGCTAGCCTAGTGGGAGAACTAGGGGATGACCATCGTGGGACTTATGGAAGCCAACTCGTTTAGATGAAGCTCATGGCCGCGAGTTGCCTCGCCATGACCATCGGGCTTTACGTCTTTTGCTCGCTTGTTTATCCTAACCACCTTGTATGCTTGTACCACTTTGACCATAGCATTCCTTTGGTTCTAGCAGTGACAACCACATCACTATGGACCTTAGGAATAGCCTTGTGCTGATTTAGTTGCATGGTCGTGGTGCTCTACGAGTGGGTTCAGATCATGGGATCGTGTCTCCTTTCTTCCAACCTTCGTCTGTTCCATGATGAGTTGGTCCAAGGATTGCGGATTCCATTCTTCACGCCTCTATGGTTCTCAATCCTCATCGATCCAATAAGATGTGGATTGAGCCCTTCGCTTGTTTGGTGTTTATTGCTCTCTTGATTCCATTCCTTGGATTCCCATTGTTTGCTATGGCGAGTGAATCAAAGGAAGCTAAATCTTGTGTCCCCCTCTTTTGGGTCTATCGTGCTTAAGCCCTTGTATGCTTGTACCTATTTAGACTGTAGCATTTCTTTGGTTCTTGCGGTGACAACCGCACCGCTAAGAACCCTAGGGATGTCTTAGTGCATTTAGTGCACGTAGGTCATGGTACCCTACAAGTAGTTTGGGCACTCATGTTCTCTTGTGTGTCGCTCCTTTCGATGTCCCGTCTCTTGCCATGGCGTGTGGATTGGAAGAAGTAGACCACCTCCCTTCTCTTCTCTCCCCTATTCCACCCTCTCTTGGTTCTCATCAATTATAATGGTGTAAGGACTGATAGAGAGACCGGAACTACTTCCTTTCCCCCTTAGTCGCTCTTTTCGATTCCCGTCAATCCCCATGACGCTCGGATCAGACATCCGCCGAGAGGGCTAAGTTGTTTTCCCTTTGGTGTTCCTTCAGTGTAGTTGTTCTCCCATGTATTGTTGCCTTTTTAGAGTATTGATTGCTTTTTGCCTTGTTTGTCGCTCTATTGAGGTAGTAGCATCGAGGATAGCATTGATCGGTCCGAAACCCATTGGAGGAAGAGAATGCGAATGACAATAGGACCGTGAGGAGAACAGCTATGAGTACACTGAGGATATTGGAGATGACCAGTCAATAGGGGCCACGTCCCACCCAACCTCATAGAATCCTATTAGACATGCAATAATGTAGCTACTAGTGCTTTACTTTCATGCAAATGATCTATGATAGGTTGCATGGTAGAATTGCTTGAAGGCCATTACCTTGACGCAACCTTTACCCCTACACACCCGCTGTTAGGATAGACGCTCGCATACTACTTGCTACTTGCTTCTACTATGCATTATACCTGTGATGTGATGCATGGTGGAGGATTGTTTGTGAGTGGCTAAGGCACATGGTGCCGCTAAAACTAGTAACAACTTGGGGAGATCTTGGCATGCGTCTTGGGTGTGTGGTGAGGGTTGAGTCGACTGGACATGATTCTACGACAAGTCTTTGGATGAGTCTTGCCGGGGGGATGCGACATGGGCATTCCCTATGAGAGGTACCTATGGCGGGTACGTGTGAGATGAGGAGGTCCTAGGGTGGAGTGTCTTTGTGGGATGAAGCCTCAGGATGGAGGTGCCATCGAGGCATGGGGCGTTGGTTGGCCCCTTGAGAAGATGTCCTGTCTGGTCCTTCTAAGGACTGGTATGTCAAGATAACTGGATCATAGGACCCTATGTACACACCACTCATCCCTGGTTGGGCGGGGGATGGATGTTGACCTACTAGGGCGGTGCCACTACTGTGAGGTTGATATCGAATAGTGTAGGGAGGTACGGGCGTATGGCCCACAACCTCCTAAGACAACATGGTGACCTTTGAGGGCGTGGTACTATGTCTCACAGTCTAAGCGTGCCAATGGACTCTAGGGTGGCCCAGGGCTGAGTGATAGGGTGGTATCACAATAGTTTGGAAGATAGCCCGGTATCAACCTAGATGGGGGCCCCCGTCGATGATGGTGGTCTTGTGGATCCAAGTGTACACGCTCTGCAGAGTTGATCGATCTATACATATAGCCGTATCCATGGATATGGACATTCCTATGACCTATGCTTCCCTTGATTTGTGAGAGGAGTCCTTTCTTCTTCCCCTAGGTTTGGTGTTGGTTTTCGACTTTGGCCATTGAGGCAAGGTGCGGGCGGGAGTCGTCCTTGCCGCCTGGAGAGTGACAGTGTGGTGAGATGTGTCTGATGGGATGGGTGAACATGTGGATGAGATATGTTAAAACTTGATGAACTATTATAAAATATGGATGAACTTGCATAGGAAACCTACAACCATATATAGGCCTTTTGCTCTACCCTTACATTCCACTTAGCACAAATCATACGCAAAGCATAAGGTGGGAGCTAGTGGCCAGTACAAATCGCACTGAAAGATATTTGGTAGGTTTTGGATGCCATCTACGACAATGACAACAAAGATTAGAAGGATTAGGTGATCTCGTTCCTACACTCAAGTTTGGTTGAGGAGATGAAGCCTATGCCCATTGAGGTTCTACACCTACTCTGATGATAGTTCGTGAAGGAGGAGCCTTCACTCGCCGACACGCTACGTCTACTCTGATGAAGCCCTGTGTGCATTTCTGCTAGAATAATGTTGTACTTAGGAGTGTTACCAAGGGATGTAATGCCTTGTAAACTTGTACTTCCTCTATGTATGAACTGTGGTATCGACTGTTATTTGATAATGTGATAGCTTGATCTCCTAAACTATCACATTATGATTCATATCTGTGGTTTTTCCCTTCGTGAAAAATCAGGATCGTTTCAGTTGGTATCAGAGCTATACTTGACCCTAGGATGAGACCTTTAGGACCGAACACTAGTATAGAATCCAACCCTCCTGTTTGTTGTAGAACTATAGATGTTAACACTTGTTTTCCTCTCCACCTTGAATTCTAATACTAACTGGGCCCCCTGTTGTGGAAAGTTGACCTATAGAGAACCTTCCCCATTACCCCCATGCTAGATCGGTAGTCGTGTGAGACTTTGAAGGCCTAGGAGTCACCTTAAGTCAACACTATGCATGTAGGAGTTGTAATGTTGTTTGATTGCCTAGATCTTGTGTTGTTGTGCTTCTTGATGTTTGAGTGTAGGCAAAAGAAGTTGTTTTATGCGTGTAAGACTCCAGACCCGGGCCAACCTAGCTAGATAACCCAAGCCTACCTTACCATTGGGTGACCAGATGCTAGTCCTAGGAAGAATATCGATGATGGATAATAAGAAGACTCGAATGAGCTAGATCAAACCGTTAATAGTCTAAGCTTGGAGAGTTAGATTTACATCGACCCTAGTGTGATTCGTGGACATCCACTACCCCTAGTGTGATTCCTTGGATAGCCACAGTTTGTCACCCTGGAAGTGAACCTTGGAGGCACCTTGAGCTTGATTAGAGTTCTCGACCTAAGATCCCAGAAGCACCAAGACTGACAGAAGCTATAGCACAATAGACCCATATCTTGATGAAGAGATTGTCGATGCAATAGCACATGAGCCATCTCTAGAGCATTTCAACATGAAGCTCAAGGAGTCATATAGGCTAAACCCTCCTACCTTCAACTATGCTGACAACCCAATCAAGGCAAATGATTAGTTACATGGAATCAAATGAAGAGGCCTGAACTGGTGAAATGCATCGACAAGGAAGGCTTGAACTTTACCACCCCTCAGCTCAGAGGCAATGCTAACTCACGATGGGATTGCTTTTGGTGCTAACCACCCTGACCCCATCAACATTGGTTGGACTAAGTTTGTACAAGCATTCCGCAAGTACCACCCCATGGAAAGAACGATGGGAGCACAGATAGAAGAAAGCTAGAAATTACAGATGGGAACCATGTCAGATCAAGAATACACCCCAAGTCCCTACAACGGATGAGATATGAGCCCGAGTACACAGAAGCTGATAAGCGAAGGAATCCCTACTTCGTAAAGAATCTCCCCTAGCCTTGCAAAGCGTTGTCGTCGCTCACGATTGCCCGACTCTGAAGAATTTGATCAACACAACTACTCTCATGGAGATAGATCTTAAGCGGAATGCACTAGAGAAAGATGCCTTCCACAATGAGAAGAGACAAAGATATCAGCCGAATCTTGGGAATTCAAGCTCTCAAAGGATTAGAGTGGAAATAGAATCTATCTGGACCCCCTTCTGCAACAGGGCTAAGAACAACCTAAGCACACAACATGTTTCTTAGCACATAGAATAAGCATGCCAAGTGCACCAAGAGCAAGAGGAGTTCTAACCAAGAAAAATGCTGATGTGAAGAAGAAGAAGGTGATTGATGTTTGCTACACACGACACCAAATTAGACATAAGGACCAAAGTTGCCCACAACATCAATTATATGCTCAGTTTGGACTACATGAGAACCGATTGTCACCAGCTTGGTGCATGCTAGCCATACCAACCAAGAGAAAGGGGTTCCTTCTACTTCTATCTTGCCAAGCTTAACTTCAGTGGTTTTGATCATGCCACATCCCAATAATGCAATGGAAACCCCTATAGCAATCTTAATTGACTTGAAAGTCATTAATTGCACCTTGGTATGCAAATTAGCAAGACTGAATATAATACTAGTAGATTTGATGGTCCTCACATCAAATGGTGAAATTGACATGATTTTTGGAATAACTTGATGGACCCAGCACAAGTATTTAAACCCAAATCCTCTTGATTTGTTAGCTAAAACACCCTAGAGTTTTGAGTACAGATTGATGCTACATATCATTGAGAAAATGCAGAGAGAGCTGAACCTCATGCCTTGATAGAAAACATTGCAAGACGTGCCAGTTGTCTAATTGACCGAACATCTCTCTAGAGGAGATACCCAGAAAGCCCTCTAATCAAAACATTGAGTTCGTATTTGTTTCTTTAGGTTCACTAGTGCGCCCGCATACTTCATTAACCTAACGAATGAGACCATCATATTGAAGAGCTAGACAAATTTGTCATAGTTTTGACAATATCTTGATCTACTCAGAAATGGTTCAAGAACATAAGAAGAATTTCAGAGTTATGCTGGAGAAACTAAGGTGAAATCAGTTGTACGTTGAGTTCGAGAAGTGTGACTTCTGGTTTTGAAAGGCTCGTATGTGTTGACCACAGATGGAATTTTCCATGGACCCATCTAAGATTGAAGCGGCCATAGAATGTTACTGTTGTTATTAGGAAATTTCTTGGATTAGCTAGATATCATCGTCGACCATACCGATAGTCATCAGAATTTCGTGGTATTATGCGAAGCTTTCGGGCAAGGTTTTGGATGTGTGCTTATATAGGATGATCGAGTGATTGCTTACACTTCAAGGCAGTTGAGAGATCATGAGAAGAACTACCCCATGCAGGACCTTAAAGTTAGCTGCAATTGCTCATGCCCTCAAGATTTGGAGGCACTACCTAATTCAGCAACAAGTATGATATCTACGCCGATCATAGGAGTCTTAAGCATTCGTTCACACAGAGTGAGCTGAACATGAGACAACATAGATGGTTAGAATTGATCAAGGACTATGATCTAGAGATTCACTACCATCTAGGAAAAAAGGGCCAATGATGTAGCAGATGCTTTGAATAGGAAGAGCTATTACACACCTTGGTTGCCCTAGAGCGATTGCCTAAGTTACCTGAAGGGTGAGAAGTCGATGATAGTAGTCACATACACCCTGGAAGAGAAGATCAAAGAAGCACATAAATCATGCAAGGAGATCTAGGGAATTAGGATAATTATGCAAGAGGAAAAGCTCTAGAGTTACAGGATCAACGAACAAGATTCCTTGTGATTGAAAGATCAGCTATAAGTTCCACAAGATCAACAAATCCAAGAATCCATCTTGTCAGGAGGACATGAAACCCAATATTGTAGCATAAGTGGCTAGATGTGACATTTACCAAAGAATGAAGACTGAACATCAGAGACCCGTAGGATTGCCTCAGACCTTGGACATTCTTCTAAGGAAATAGGAAGATATCAGCATGGACAGTACAGTTGGTTTTTTATGAACATTACAGTTGGTGTGGACCTTATAGTCAGATTACCCCGCTCTTAGAAAGGAAATGACTCAAAATGGGTCATAATCAATCATTGGACCAAGTGACTTATTTATTCTTGGGAAGAACCTTGAAACTAAGATCACATCTTCTTTTGTTAGATCACACTTAAGAGTGAATCAGATTATGGAAGACCTGCTTAGAGTGTGAATCTGAACTTATGGATCAGATTAGGAGAAGAGCCTATCCTTCACTGAGTTCTCCTACAACAATAGCTATCAGGCACGACCCCACTTATGAAATCAAAAGTCGGAGGAAGGTAGTTCTTGGACCAGCAGTGATAAAAGAAGCCGAAGAACAAGTAACTAAGGTCAGAGAGAACCTAAAGATAGCCTAGACCCGTTTGAAGAGCTATACTAGCAGAAACAAGGCAAGATCTCAGTTTCAAGGTTAATGACTACGTGTATCTTGAGCTTGAAGTTAGCTACAATTGGTATCACCTTTCAGAGGCACCATGAGATTTCATGTCGAAAGTAGACCAACATCTCGCTTCGTAGCCCCTACAAGATCTCGAGCAGAATTGGGAAGCCCATCTACAAGTTCAAACTACCAGATAACCTAGATGGGTATCACCTGTGTTCCACGTCTTGTGACTAAAGAAGTACCTGAAGGATTCTAGAAGGAGATTTTCATACTAAAGACATAGACCTACAAGACCCGCTTGAGTACCTTGAGCACTTCACGAAGATTCTGGATCAAGCTATCAAGAAACCAGAAGGACGACCGTTCCTTTCTGCAAAGTCTTGTGGAGCAACCACACTGAAGGCGAAACAGATTGAGAGACAGAAGGACTCTGAAGCAGCACCCCCACCTCTTCACTGACCAAGCAACACCTTAATCTCAGGTAAGAGATTCCTATGAGGGGGAGGACTATATCAACCCGGGTTTTGAGCATCCAAAAATGCGAGCTTTTTAATTTTTTCCTGCAATGTGTGAAGCATGTAGCTTCTAGGCCAACCTAAGTCAAACCCGCTAATAAATTGTTGCACTCATATAGATTTAATTGTAGGAGTGTGCCTAAGCTCTCAAGTTTGTTCTATATTTGAGTCTTGTTAGAGTTTGGAGTGCACAAATCCATAGTGAAGTTCTCTCAATCTCCTTTGAATCCTTCTCAAATCTATTTTCGAATACCTCTCAAATCCTTTTGGCAAAATTGGAAAACCATCTTCTTTTCCCTTGGGCTCAAACCCCTTAGCCAACCCATCTCTCCTCCTTCCTTCTCACCCCCATCGGCCTAACTCGCCACTCTTCCTCCCTTCCCTTTTCCCGCTACCAAGCATCCCACTAGGCCCAGCTCGCCTCCCCCATTGTTCTGCTCACCTAGGCCCTCACCTTGCCTCCCCTACCGGCCCACACCCTCTCCCCCCTACCCTTTCACCTCACGCTAGCCCAGCTCATGCCACTGCCCCTTGGCCAATCAGCGACACTAGCCCATCTCGCCCTCTCCACTTCACAGGCCCACATGGGAGCAGCGAGCCCGCTAGCCCGAGCACTGGCCCCTGCAGGCTCACATGCCAGCCTTGCAAGCCCACACTATGCCTTAGCGCCCAACCCTAGTGGTCGTTCAGCCCTGAGCTGACCCGAGCTGCCACCGCTGACACTGCTGCCATGCACACGCACCCGCGCACCCCGTGCCCTAGGCATCCACGCTCGCCGCGCAATGGCCACCACGCTTCCCTGAGTACAGACGTCGTGGCTTGCCGCCATCCATCACCTCAAACCCTAGCCCGACACCCTATAAAATGCGCCAAAGCTACCGCTCTCCCAGGTCTCCCTACAGCCGCCACCACTCCAACTTCTCCCTATCTTCCACCCTCAGCCGCCAGCGCTAGGTTTGCCTCCCTCCGGCAGCTCCTCTACTCGCCTTGAGGCGCAACGTCACCGGCGCCACGCCGAACCACGCCACCATGCTAGCATCATGGCCCTCCAATGAGCTCTACTTGCCCAAGCCTATCCTCGCCAGCGTCACACGTCTCTAGCCGCGGACGCCATCAAGCATGCCTCCACGCCCTCACCGAACCGCGCCATCACCACCACCTCGCTCTACTGACCACTACGACCACCCTGCTCGCCTCCGTCCTTGTCGAGCCCTCCTTGTCGGGAGCCCCTGCTCCTTCCTTGTTGTGCCACCATGACCCCGACCACCTCCACGACCCGGAGTGCCTTTAGCCGAGCTATACCGTGGTGCCGAGCTCCGCTCCGTCCCTAGGCTGAGATCTTCCTCGCCTTCCTCTTTGCCGGGAACGGAACCCCACCGTGCTCTGCCTCATCCTCATTGAGACCATGCCGAGCTATCTCTACCACGCTGAACTCCTTCACCGACACCATATAGTAGCACCACCTCGTAGCCGAGTCACCTCCACTACCGCTAGTGAGCTCCTATGCCCAAGCCTCCTCCTTTTTCCTCCCTCGCCGTTGTTCTGGCCTGAGCCTAGCCTTCATGCCGTGGACTTCGCTTCTGTAGGGAAGAAGCACCTCCACTCCTCCTCAGCCATGGTGAGCCCCCACTCTAAGCCACCATCCTGCAGCACCCCTATGCCCTCCACCTCAATGCGCCCCTGCTGTAGAACTCGGTGCTGGAGCCACTGACCACGATGTCACCCCGTTGGAGCTCCGTCTCTACCACTGGTGAGCCACTGTGCCCAAAAGCTTGCCCTTTTCCTCCTTGCCAATGATTTTGTCACCGATCTTACTGAGATCGGCCTTGGTGCCATCGTCTTTCACCGTCGTAGGGAAGCTATGTCCTTGCGGCACCACTGCTTGGAGGTTGGACATCGATGTCACCTCGTCGGACCCCTCCATCGCCATCGGAGCTGCGTCTAGTAGTAGCAGCCAACCCTGGCCGCCTCTAGCAAGCTCCGGCCAAGCCACAACAAGCCATGGCCAGCTATGGCCAGCCAATAGGAAGCTATAACTAGCCGTAGCCAGCCAACAGTGAGCCGCAGCCAAGCCGTAGCTAGCTGTAGTTTGCTAAAACGCGCCGCTGCCGCCCTCTGCCTCCAAGGTCCAACCTTTAAACCCTCACCGGCGCTGTCCTTGATGTCGGCAAAGCTGCGCTTTTCATTTCATACACTTATTCATACATGTTTTATCATCTATGTTTGATTCATACACTTGATACATGATATCGATCCTATGCTTGTGCCGTGCCTTCGCCGCCGGTCTAATCTCTTATTGCTATGGATTAGTGCTACTCCATCGCTTGTTTGTGTTGTCGGTTCTTCATGTGTCTGTGTTGTTGCCTGTGCCGTGCCTTCGAGCCGGTTGAGAGAGCGATACGTTTGAACGTTATGATCGTGAGTTCATCTCACCATGACCGCAACGCCGAGCATATCCTCTCTTTCGTGTTTTAGTTATCTCTGTCGAGCTATGGTAGTTAGCGACCCTATTTGGCCCTTGGACGAGGCCACCATGGATTCAACATTGGTGCACTTCTACCCGCACTTATCGAACCATTCATTACCTAGCCTAGTGGGAGAACTAGGGGACGACCATCGTGGGACTTATGGAAGCAAACTCATTTAGGTGAAGCTCATGGCCACGAGTAGCCTCACCATGACCATCGGGCTTTACCTCTTTTGCTCGCTTGTTTATCCTAACCACCTCATATGCTTGTACCACTTTGACCGTAGCGTTCCTTTGGTTCTAGCGGCGACAACCGCATTGCTATGGACCTTAGGGATAGCCTTGTGCTGATTTAGTTGCATGGTCGTGGTGCCATACGAGTGGGTTTGGATCGTGGGATCATGTCTCCTTTCTTCTAACCTTCGTCCGTTCCATGACGAGTTGGTCGAAGGAGTGCGGATTCCATTCTTCTCTCCTCTCTAGTTCTCAATCCTCATCGATCTAGTAAGATGTGGATTGAGCCCTTCGCTTGTTTGGTGTTTATTGCTCTCTTGATTCCATACCTTCTATTCACATCATTTGCTATGGAGAGTGAATAAAAGGAAGCCGAACCTCATGTCCCCCTCTTTTGGGTCTGTCATGCTTAAGCCCTTGTATGCTTGTACCTATTTAGACCATAGCATTTCTTTGGGTATTGCGGTGACAACCGCATCGATAAGAACCCTAGGGATGTCTTAGTGCATTTAGTGCACCTAGGTCGTGGAACCCTACAAGTAGTTTGGGCACTCGTGTTCTCTTGTATGTCACTCCTTTTGATGCCCCATTTCTTGCCATGGCGTGTGGATTGGAAGAAGTAGACCACCTCCCTTCTCTTCTCTCCCCGGTTCCACCCTCTCTTGGTTCTCGTCAATTATAATGGCGTAAGGATTGAGGGAGACTGGAACTACTTCCTTTCCCCCTTAGCCACTCTTTTCGATTCCCGTCAATCCCTATGACGCTCGGATCAGAAGACCGTGAGCCGTGGTGTTTGCTTAAGATGAGCTAGGGTCCATGCCATTTTTATTGAAGCCATACAGGTCAACACGATCGACCCGAGAAGTACTGGCTAGGCTAAGACTTAAGCTTGTGCTTAGCAAACAATCACTTCTATTTCTTTGGCCCAGGGATCGGACATCCTCCGAGAGGGCTAAGTCGTTTTTCCTTTGGTGTTCCTTCAGTGTAGTTGTTCTCCCCTGTCTTGTTGCCATTTTAGAGTATTGATTGCTTTTTGCCTTGTTTGTCGCTCTATCGAGGTAGTAGCATCGAGGATAGCATTGATCAAACCAGTACCTATTAGAGGAAGGGAGCGCAAATGACAACAGGACCATGAATAGAATGGCTATGAGTACACTAAGGATCTTGGAGATGACCAGTCAATGGGTGCCACATCCCACCCAACCTCATAGAATCCTATTAGACATGCAATAATGTAGCTGCTAGTGCTTGACTTTCATGCAAATGATCTATGATACGTTGCATGGTAGAATTGCTTGAAAGCCATTACCTTGACGCAACCTTTACCCCTGCACACCCAATATTAGGATAGACGCTCGCATACTACTTGCTACTTGCTTCTACTATGCATTATACCTGTGATGTGATGCATGGTGGAGGATTGTTTGTGAGGGGCTAGGGCACATGGTGCCGCTAAAACTGGTAACAACTTGGGGAGATCTTGGCGTGTGTCTTGGGTGTGTGGTGAGGGTTGAGTCGACTGGTCAGGATTCTACGATGAGTGTTTAGACGAGTCTTGCCAGGGGGATGCGACCTGGGCATTCCCTACGAGAGATACCTATGGTAGGTACATGTAAGATGAGGAGGTCCTGGGGTGGAGTGTCTTTGTGGGATGAAGCCCTGGGATGGAGGTTCCATCGAGGCACGGGGCGTTGGTTGGCCCCTTAACAAGATGTCTTGTCTGGTCCTTGTAAGGACTGGTACGTCGAGAGAACTAGATCATTGGTCCCTACCTACACACCACTTGTCCCTGGTTGGTCGAGGGATGGATCTTGACCTACTAGGGCAGTGCCACTACTGCTAGGTTGATAGCGGATAGTGTAGGGAGGTACGGGCATATGGACCACACCCTCCTAAGATAGCATGGCGACCTTTGGGGGTCTGGTACTATGTCTCACAATCTCAGCATGCCGGTGGACTCTAGGGTGGCCTAGGGCTGAGTGGCAGGGTGGTATCGCACTAGTTTGGAAGATAGCCTGGTATCAGCATAGACGGGGGCCTCCGTCGAAGATGGTGATCTTGTGGTTCCAGGTGTACATGCTCTACAGAGTTGATCGATTTATTTGTATAGCCATGTCCACGGATATGGACATTCCTATGACCTATGCTTCCCTTGATTAGTGAGAGGAGTCCTTTCTTCTTCTTCCCCCTAGTTTGGTGTTGGTTTCTGGTTTTGGCCGTTGAGGCAAGGTACGAGCGGGAGTCATCCTTGCCGCCTAGAGAGTGAGAGTGTGGTGAGAATTGTGTGATGGGATGGGTGAATGTGTGGATGAGATGGGTTAAAACTTCATGAACTATTATAAAATATGGATGAACTTGCATAGGAAACCTACAACCATATATAGGCCTTTTGCTCTACCCTTGCATTCCTTTTACCACAAAGCATACGCAAAGCATAGGGTGGGAGCCAGTGGCCAGTACAAATCATACTGAAAGATATTTGGTATGTTTTGGGTGTCATCTATGACAACGACAACAAAGATTAGAAGGATTAGATGGTCTTGTTCCTACGCTCAAGTTTTGTTGAGGAGATGTGTAGCAGAACCGACCAATTTATAAGAGCACAAGTACAATGGCAGTCTGCAAGCGGTCGCACTGTCATACTTGAGCCCATATAAACCCGGTAGTCTGTTGAGTACCACGATGGGTCTCGATTAACCATCAACATACAACCAAGATCGTACATGATTCAACATACATGTCACACATTACATAAAGTTCACAAATACAGTTCATCCATCAGAGTACGGATTTAGGTTATTACAAACCAAGTTCAAGTAACATAGTAGTGGAAGCAAATTAAAAGTTTGAAAACCAACATATGCAACATTGTTTAAACATAGTGCCAACCTCCGATCACACTTCCACAAAAGCATATAAGAAGGATTAATAAGAGATGAATGCCTAGGGCTCACTCCTCGTCTACGGCGGGACAGAAGCAGTTCTTGCAATATCCATGGTAAATTATACCATCTGCAACAATGGGAATAAAACCCTGAGTACGAGATGGTACTCAGCTAGACTTACTCATCATAAACCAAAAATAAACTGACTCCATGAATCATGAAAGGCTTTATAAGTGGAGCTAGGTTGACAACATTTTGCATAAAAAGCTTGCCAATTCAAGTATACAGTTATAATTCGATCATCAAGTTAATTATAGCTATTCATCTCTAGATTAGCAACTAACCTGTGCCAAAAACGTGGTATATCTTTTAATAACATGCAGTAGCCATAGCCGATATAATAATTCTATGTTCATCATAACCATCATTCTATAATACAGTTACTACGATGTTGGGACTAGCCAAGTTTCTCACTATCCGAGAGATGGTGATTCGAATCGATTTCAACCAGCTAGGAATTTATTCCTAACACAAACCCAGGCTGACCAGATCAACGGTCACCTTAGGTCACCTTTGGTACAACTCAGGTCCACATTTCGTGGGTTCGCCCTGCACCACACAATCAGGGATGACTAGTTGCTAGGACATTCAGGCCCGGCCTACCCTTGGGCTCATGTCTGGCTCCCAGCACATCCTTACTACCATCCAGAGTGCGCACTTTTATAGAACGGGCCTAACCTGAGTTGAGCTACTTGGCTTCACGGTCGGAATGAGTTATACGGCCAGCTAAGTGAGAGGCATGCGTTCAATCTTGTCAGAAGCACCAACAACGGTATGGTCCTTAATCGGCATAGATAGAATCACATGAGTCAACCTACACATAGACTCTGTCTGGCCTCTATTTACATTACCCCATGGTTCTTTTCCCCAATAGCAAATATAGCCAACCGTGCTTCGGTATTCACCTATATCTCGTAGGTGATAGGAAATCACCCGACTTCTACCAGTCTAAGCATGGCTAAGCATATATTCGATCTTGGACCTACATATGGTTAAAGGTATATGTAACTGGACAAGGTAGTTCTATGCATCAAGTGTTTCCAATCAACTCTTATAACCTAATGCATCAAACATAAAGGACTCAAGCGAAGTTTTGTAAAATATAGGAGACTTAGAATGCTCCGGGGCTTGCCTTTGAGGAAAGAGGTTGTCCGGTGATCCGGGCGCTCAGGGAGGTCCTCAAGAGTTTGCTCCTTTTCTTCTAGAGCTACGGCCTGAGGCATCTCCTGCTGATCCTCCTCTTCTTCTTCGTTGAACTCTAGAAGAGTTATCCCTTTGGACGATCCTATATGCATGAGCATGAAATAAGATATCACGAATGCATATATGATGACATGTATAATATGATATGATGTGATGAATGCATCATCATAAGTGTTTTCAATAGCATTGCATTAAGGTGATAACAAGTTGCATCTTATTTTACTGAGTAGGTGCATATCTCTTCTCTAGTAACTTAAACAAACACTTATGTAAATCATTTTCTAGACTACAAGACAGCAACCAATTGTTTTGACCATAACTAGAGTTATACACATCAAAATAATATGGTTGTGGACATTCTAGAAATTTTAGGAAATTGCCTACAACTTTATTTTAATTCTCTTAATGTGATTCAGCAGTTATCTAGGTCAAACAATTCAATCATTCAGATCTTTCTAGAGAGCAAGCATTTCTGACAGCAGACTTTTAACAGCCATAATTCTTAAACCATAAGGCCTATAACTATGAAAATTTAACACAAGGTATATCAGTAAGTTATATACAACTTTGTTATTAACCATCTTTATAGAAAAGATCATTATCATCATGAAATCATCACCATAACAGAAACTATACATGCAGCCAACCTAGTTGAATTATAAGGCAATAATTAATTAGTTGCATACAACCATTTACTTCTAAGCCTAACTAATAACACCAACAAATCATATGCATCACAAGCACCATAGAAAACATCATGGTTGAACATAACTAATTTATTTATATTCATTTATTAATTTCCTTAGATAATAAGGTGGTTTAAAGGATAAATATTTCTAGTGCTTAATAAATTCTAACAAAATTATAGTAGCCTAAAAATGACCTTAATAGTCCACTATACGAATTTCATGCCATTTTAATAAGTGTAGCTACCTCTACAAAAATGACAAGTTATATAGGCTTATTTTAGCAAAAATAGTTTAGCATAGTGAAAAGTGTCAAGCAATAGATTTAATATTTTTCTTACTTTCCTCCTAGCATAAGAATACTATGCCAAAATTTGTATGATCATATGTTATGTCTTTTTACCCTAATTAATTTCATTAGAAACTAGTAATTAATTAAGATTAAATAGGAAGACCATATTTTAAGTATGCTTAATGTAGGTTTAGTATTTTTCCTAGCTATAGAATGTCAACACAAGACCAGCAAAATTGGAATCACAATTTTATCACCTTCCTAGCTCAAGTTATGCAATTTACAATATAGAAACTATTTTAAAAGCACTTATCTTACTCAATTTAATTCTCTCAGAAAAATACCCTAAACATTGTATTTAATATTTTTTATCAAATAATACACTTTAAGATGAAACCAACAAAATTTCGTTCACCCCATTTGGACACTCCTAGCTCTAGATATGAATTTTTGAAGTTTGCATTCAAATCTGTGAAAATAAATCTAGAAAACAATTCAAAAACCGACTGACAGCTGGGGTCCGCGAGTCAATAGGACCCACATGTCAGCGACACAGAATAGAGGTGCGGCTTGACCGGTGAAGAGCTCGTCAACGGTGAGGTCGCCGGTGACGAGGTCGGCACCAACATGTTCCCCATCCTATTTCGCACCTATAGGTACTCTTGGTTAGCTCGGAGGGTCATCGGAGCTAGCTCGCCGACGAGCATGGCGGCTCGGCGGCGATGCGCAGTGGTGCTCTGGCCATCCCTGGTGACAGCATGGCTAGGCAAGCACGTCTATGGCATCTACGAACCCTAGCGGAGCTCTACGATGCGGATCAAGCCACGGTGAAGTGGCGGTGAGCTCCGGCCACGTGCACGGTGGCACGGCGGCGCACAGAGCACGGCGGTGGTGTCACTGTTCCGATGAGACGGCGGCCGAAGGTAGGTCTCCATCATCGGGAAAGGTGCAACACCTCTAGGTGACATGGTAACGGGTGCCAGAGCGGGCTAATGGTGGCCGATGATGTCGGTGGCGGCGAGCGCGTGCTAGCAGCCATGGTGGACACGCACGGCGGCGTCGCGCGTTCCCGCATGATGGCGGCGGTAGTGGTTAAATAGCGATGATGTGTGCATTTATGGCCTAAGGCGATGATAGAACCAGGGAGAAGGAGGTAGGAGGAGCAGTGGAGAAGGTTGGCCACGGCGAGGTCGGAGCTCGGCGGTGCTCCGTGGCCATGGCGGCGATGGCGACGCGTAATGCGGCCTTACCCTTGCTCGAATGGTGGTGATAGCGGGTCGGCAAGGTGGAGAAGGTGGTGGCTGAGCTGTGTGCATGAGCTATTGCACAATGGCGCGGTGGTGGTAGTGAGCGAGCTCGATAAAGCTGCGGCAGCGACGGTGGCGCTGCGGTTCCGCTCGGCGAGTGCGAGAGCGAGCGAGAGAAAAAGAGTGAGGGCGTGAGTGAGGGCAGGGACGCTCGGTGGCCTTTTTAGCCCCGGTGCATGTATGCTACACGGCGGCCATGGCCTACGGCCAGTTGGCCACGACGTGGTGCTGCCCCGGCCGATTTCAGGCCTGCCACTGACGACTGACAACGCAAGTTCGTGTACCTGTAACTCCTAATCCGTGGCGATTTAGCAAAAACATCCTTAATAACAATTGTAGAGCTACGTGAGATCTCCAACTTTGCTTTAGGAACCATCATCTAATTCTAACTGGCTTACAAACCACATTGGTACAAAAATGAGGTACTTTAAAACTGAAAACAATTTCAACACTTAGAAAAGTTTCAAGTTTTGAAAACAACATTTTGTTGATACTTGTGAGCTCTATTTGACCATGTTAGACACTAAAGTAGCTCATGACCCTTAAATAAAGTTTGTTACCGATGACAAGAACTACAACTTTTAATTAGGTCACATAGCCATCCAAATAATCTAAGCTACTGTTCAACTTTGGTCAAACTAGTATCATGAAAATGACATTTCAAATGAAACCAACACTTAGAAGCAAAATTGGTCTATGTCATGAATACAAACATTGTTCGATTTACCATCCTAGATGTGTATAAGGTGCTTTCATGACCTCACAACCATCTCATACATGGGTCATACATGATTGGAAGCATAAGCATATATAAAAATCAACATTTCATGTGATAATGTATAAGAATAGGATGAAATTTCATATGCTCATGTTCATGAATGCTTGGATGATGCTTGTGCTCATGAAATGCAGATGTCAAATCCAATGCTTAACACTGGGGTGTTACAAACCCTCTCCCTTATAGAAATCTCATCCCAAGATTTGAAAGACCTACCATTCCTCATAAAAGGCGGGATAAACCTCACATAAATAATCATCCCGTTCCCATATGGCGTCTTGTTCACTGTGGTTTTTCCACACCACTCTGTAGAACTTAATGACCTTGCTCCATGTTACTCTTTCCATTTCTTCTAGCATTCGGATTGGTTTCTCTTCGTAAGTTAAATCTAATTGGAGCTTAATGTTGGTGGGTGCAATGACTTCCTTAGGTATGCGAAGACATCTTTTCAACTGAGAAACATGGAAGACATCAAATATCATACTCATCTATGGAGGAAGTTGTAACTTGTAGGCGACATTTCCTTTCCGTTCAATAATCTTGTATGGCCCTACATATCTAGGTGCAAGCTTTCTTTTTACTCCAAATCTCTACACTCCTTTCATAGGTGACACTTTTAAGTACACATAATCTCCCACTCCAAAAGTTAGTGGTCTTCTTCTTTTATCAGCATAACTCTTTTGTCTTGACTGAGCTACTTTCATATGCTGTTGGATAATGCATACCTACTCTTCAACTTCGGTGACAAAGTCAATGCCAAAATATCTTCTTTCTCCAGGATCAATCCAATTCAAGGGAGTTCTATATTTCCGACCATACAAGGCTTCAAAAGGAGCCATCTTGATGCTCGCTTGATAACTATTGTTGTAGAACTCGGCTAAAGGTAGCCACTTCTCCCATGAACCCTTGGAAGATATAACACAAGCTCTCAACATATATTCTAAGATCTAGTTCACTCGCTCGGTCTGTCCTGATGTTTGTGGGTGATATGCTGAACTTCTGATTAGTTTAGTTCCCAAAGCCTGGTGCAAGTGTTCCAAAAAACGAGCTATAAACTATGGTCCTCGATCTGAGATTATGGTCCTTCGTACTCCATGTAGTCTCACGATTTGAGAAACGTACAACTCAACGTACTTCCCAGCTAGATACCTTGTGTTAACCGGTACAAAATGTGCTGACTTGGTGAGGCGATCTACAATGACGCATATGGAATCGTGACCTTGTTGTGTTAGTAGGAGGCCTGTAATAAAGTCCATACTTATTTCTTCCCTTTTCCAGCCTGGAATAGGCAATGGCTGAAGTAATCCAGCAGATTTCAAATGAACGGCCTTAACTCTTCTGCAATTATCACACCTAACGACATAGGCGACGATCTCTTTCTTCATCTTGGTCCGCCAAAAATGGGTTTTCAAATCTTGATACATTTTGCTACTACCCGGATGGATAGACAACTTGGAGGAATGACCTTCATCTAAAATTTGATTTCTAAGCTCATGGTCTTTCGGTACCACAAGTCGTTCCTCAAACCATAGCGCACCTCCCTCATCCAATAAAAATGCTTGGTTTCTGGTTCTTTCATCTTTCTCTTAATGTGAAATACACCTACATCTGTCTTCTGCAGTTCTATGATTTTTCTCTCAAGTGAGCAACTGACGGTGATATTGTGTAGCACCACAGGATGTAACAAATTAAATCCATCTTCCAACAAGGCTTTTAAAGTATTGCAATGAGATTTTTGACTAAGTGCATCCGCTATAATATTGGCTTTTCCCGGATGGTAGTGCACTTCCAAATTATAGTCCTTAATTAGCTCTAACCATCTTCGCTGCCTCATGTTCAGCTCAGGTTGAGTGAAGATATATTTTAGACTTTTGTGGTCAGTATATATGTGACATACGTTTCCCAACAAGTAGTGTCTCCATATCTTCAACACATGAACAACTGCTGCGAGCTCTAAATCATGCGTAGGATAATTGACTTCATGTTTCCTCAACTATCGAGAAGCATAGGCAATAACTCGACCTTCTTGCATGAGCACACCCCCAAACCTATACCCAATGCATCACAGAACATATCGGAGGGCTTTTCAATGTCAGGTTGTGCTAAAACAGGAGTTGTAGTTAACAAGGTCCTTAGGGTGTGAAAAGTAGCTTCACACTCTGGCATCCAACTGAACTTTTCATCCTTCTGGAGTAGTCTGGTCATAGGCTTAGCTATCTTGGAGAAATCCAAAATGAAATGACGATAGTAGCCTGCTAACTCTAGAAAACTCCAAACTTCATGAACCGAAGTCGGGGCTTTCCAATCCATGACCTCTTGTACTTTAGATGGGTCTACAGAAATCCCATCTTTAGATAAGATGTGACCCAAGAAAGGTACTTTGCTCAACCAGAATTCACACTTGTTGAATTTGGCATATAGCTTATGCTCCCTCAATCTAGACAAAACAACTCTCAAATGCTCTACATGGTCTGCCTCATTCTCCAAGTAAATCAAGATATCATTGATAAACACAACCACGAACTTGTCGAGCTTGGGCATGAATACCGAATTCATCAAGTACATGAAGTAGGTAGGAGCATTTGTCAGTCCAAAAGACATGACCAAATACTCATACAAGCCATACCTAGTGGAGAAAGTTGTTTTAGGTATATCCTCTGCCCTGATCTTAATCTAATGGTAGCATGACCTCAAGTCAATCTTAGAGAATACCTTTGCTTTTGCCAACTGATCAAACAAGATATTGATACGAGGCAAAGGATACTTGTTCTTAATGGTCATAGCATTAAGCGGCCTATAATCCACACACATCCTCAGGGATTTGTCCTTCTTTACAAATAAAGCTAGACATCCCCATGGAGACGAACAAGGTTGAATGAGACCTTTGTCCAATAGTTCTTGTAGCTGAATTTTAAGTTCAGCTAACTCATTTGGTGGCATCCTATAGGGTCTTCTTGAGATAGGTGCCATACTAGGTACTAACTCAATCTTAAACTCCACATCCCTATTAGGCAGAAATACATCAGGAAACTCACAAACCACTAGAATATCTGTCGGCACAGAATTTTCGTCCCGTGCCGAGGACACATGCAGCAAGCCGAAAGGGTCTACTCGATGGAGCTATAGATCCGCCTAGCTTCAGCGCAGGGATGGTCGATCTTGCGCACTCCTCCCAATACGTGCCAGTCAATTTGACCCTGTAATTGATAAGGAGAGAAAGTTTATCAGTAATTAAGGGTGGAACGTGCCGGTGTTGCCAGACAGTCCCGAATGTGCGGCTTTGAGGCCGATATGAAAGGAGATCGACTAAACAGTCGATTCAAGCATATTCATGAGAATAAATCAGTTAAAACTTATTGGGTTGTATAAGAAGAATCGGTTATCATTCAAAATAAATGTTGTTATTTGAACAAATATTAATCAATGGCAATAAGATATCAACAATGATTGGTTTATGCTAAGTCAATGATTACAAGTAACCAAACCCCATTTCATATAAAGAAACAATTCAACACCATTTAATCGTTTAATAAAGATAAATTTAATGAACATGTTATATCTCATCTATCGCTATGACCAGTGGGGCATGAGGCAGAATCATGCAGGCTGTAGAAATAACAATAGACTCGACGACCCTAACTCATTACTAATATCAGTGGGGCATGAGGCAGAATCATGCAGGCCGTAATATAATAATAAGATCATGGGGCTAACACATCTTTCAACCTATCTTTACTTCAATGGTCTCATGATGCGAACTGTTCGTGAAAGCACTTGATATCGGCTAAAACAACCGATTCAGACATAGCGCACAGTTAAAGTCATGCTTTATCAGGAATAGATCTACCAAATAACGATCCCCACTCCACGGTGCTAACAGTGGGGTGTGAGGCAGAATCACACAGGCCGTGATAACAGGCCATGGAACGGTTTTCGCTAGCCAATAAATCTATTCAAGATGCAACATGCTTTAACCGCACGCTATGCACAATCAAGATTGATGTAAAACAGCCGATAAAACATAACTCATCGTTTAATGTGTAGATTAGATTAGTTTCAGATTAACAAACAAGGGGCTAAACAAGATATAAGTCCAATCTAGATCAATCCCAATCGGACAGAGTGATATTGCTGTAATTTAGATAAATAATGAAAGCAATAAGCAATATCGGTAACTTAATGAATCTACCAGAGACTGCCATTCTAAGGTAGAGCCGATAACTTGACCTTGATCTTGTTCATGTAGTGGGGATCGACCGGATCGATGTAGCCATACTTGAACTAGGCAAGAATCGATAACTAACTTATAGCAGAGTCATAGTGGAGGTCGACCGGATCGATGCAGCCTTACGAATAGAGGTATAAGCCATGACGATACTTACAACAAGCAGTGGAGGTCGATCGGATCAATGCAGTCGTACTTGCTAAAGAACTCGCCGAGATCTACTCTACTCCTACTCCTAAGGGGTGGCCGGAGCCGAAAAAGTAAATAGCTTGTATATTGGATTGATTGTGTCCTTTACAGTAGCTGGGGTTTGATATTTATACCCGGGCCCTGTGCATGACTCCTGTCTAAGCACGACTCATTACAATTTTTGACCCTAGAGAAAACATTCCTAATTTAATACAACTTGGACTCTAATCTTTCTCTTTTTGTAGAGTCCAACATGTCTCGTCCTCGAGCCGATCATAACCTTTGTCATTATCCGCTGGCGCTATCTGAAGGAAGCCGATTCTAGTTTTGCGTTTGAATCAGCTGATTCTGATCTGCACATAATTGATTCCTTGATGACATGATCTTGGGAGCTTTTGAGTCCTTGTGACCCTTCTTTCAAATTTTGGTGTAAACACATGCCCCCCAATTTTGGGATAAAAGTAATTTTATTCCAAAATTATCATGTCTGTACCCCTGATTGGTCCGCAGTCACGGGTAGAGAATCTTGATCCGAAGTCTACTGTTTGTCGTCGCCTGCGTCAGCTCATGAGCCTATGCCTCAAAACTTTTACAAGAGCGTCACTGCTTCACGAGTACTTGGATTCATCTTTTCGGGGCGGCTATAAAGTGTCCATCTGACCCTAGCAAGAGCAACTCAATAATTTAGCTATGTCTCTCTTCTATTTGCTTCCTCGAGTGCTCCCGATTCCGCTGGACCCTCCATGGTCTATCTTATGAAGATCTCAAGCGGTTAGAAGAATTCTTGTGCATAGGGTGATTGTGTCTCTTATTCTAGCGCCTCATTGAGCAAGAAGACCAGCCATTGTGGTTAGAAGAATTCTTGTGATATCACCTGAGTCTTCTCTCCATGCTCACAAAGCTGTTCTAGTGTTTTATGAGGGCTAGAATGTGTGGACACCTTCCCCTTGTTGCTCTTCCAAACGCCCACTGGGAAAGCCTCAGGCTTCTTTCCTATAGTTCCTCAATTTACTAAGAAATCTGCTAAGCATATGTTAGGTGGGTGACCTTTCCTCTTCTCTGGTACAATTTTATCAATGGGCCGATGTGACTCGGTTCACAATGAGTTTTGGCCTTGTGGAGATCCGGACTCCCTTCAATCCAAAGAAGTCTTGGTGGGTTAATCTCTGGTCAATGTATCCATCCCATGATATTTTGTAATCTAGGGAAGCAACAAATTCAAGTCCGTTATCTCTTCGTTATCCGTCCCTTGAATTCCTGGAGTGTTGATCCGTTTCTGTTTCTGATTCCAATTTCACACCTCCATCGAAATCTATCTTCTCGCTTTCTCGGGCTATATATACGGGCTACGGTTGTGGTTCAAAAAACAACCAGCGTCGTCTCAATCTGTAACACCCAAAATTCTTACTACAAATTAGCAATTAACTCTTAGCATTTATTAAATTTTCTAGGTATTTTTAACTTAGGCTAAATAATAAATATTGGATAAATAAAATACACTATAAGGATTAGAAACAATGGTTGTTGCATTCCTGCCGAAGCATATGGTTTTTGGTTGAGTGTAGGGCTAGATGATTTGAAGTTGAATTCAAATTTTATTTGAATTTGACTTAGAATTGAAAATAGAGAAAATAGATTTGGAAAATGATTTGATTTTGAAAAATTCATCTTCTTCCCTTTTCAGCCCAACTGAATCAGCACGACCCCTTTTCTCCCCTTCCTGCGCTGGCCCGCTGGCGGCCCAGCTGTGCCCTTCCTTCCTCCTTTCCTTTTCCCTGCATCGGCCTTGGCCTGCCCCGCACCTACCCGCACTGGCCCGCACCGCGCGGCCCTTTTTCTTTCTCCCGCGCACGCACCGCGCACGGCCCAGCTTGGCGCCTCGGCCCGCTCGGCTTTTCCCACAGCAAGCGCCCGCTCGTCCGCTCTCTCCCTCACTCACTGTGCTATTGGCCCACCTGTCAGCGCCTTTCTTCTTCTTTCCTTTCTTCTTCCTCAGCCTTTCCGTTCTTTCCCCCCTGGTTCTTTCCTTTCTCTGGCTGCCATCAGCGCTGCCCAGCATGGAAGGCGACCGCCGTCGCCCACAGAAGGAAAGCGACCACTCCCGCATGATATCCTCGCTCCCTTTCCTTCTAGCGCTCACCGACCAGCCTATAAAGCCCCGTGCCATCCCATCTCCCTCTCCCATCCCCTGTTCTCAGTTTCCAGCAGCCGCCGCCGTAGCTCTCCCTCACCCACGCCTCGGAGCTCGACGCCGACGCCACTCGAAGCTTCGTAGTGACCTCCCACGCCCGTAGGTACCTCCCTCTAGTCGATTTGGTGACCCCATGCTTGGATTTAACCTCACTCGCACTCTCTCTCTCTCTCCAGAGCCCCACCGTCATCGATCTCGCCTCTAGAGCCCGTCCCGAACGCCGAGAACGCCTTCACCGGACTCGCGGTGAGCTCCTGACCATTTCCGTGCCTTCCATTCACTATTTCGTGCGCTAGGATGCCGTATCGTCGATCATAGTCGCCGCCGGCCATGGCAAGTTCGATGGTGACGCCGCATAGTCGCCGGAGATTCACCCGCACGGTCTAGCGTTGTCAGATCTGGACGGGCGTCCCAGATTAGCCATACCATTTCGGTACTTAACCGGTCCACCAGTTGGGCCATGGACCCGGTCCACCCCACCACATCAGCACGCCCACGCACGCGTGGTGCACCGCGCCTACCAGAGGGCGCCATGTGGCCACCCAGTCAACAGCCAGGTCCAAACCACAGACTAGCACGCCCTTTTTGCAGAAAGACCCTTCGGTTTTCTCAGAATCAACCCGTAGTCCATTTTAATTCAAAGTAATTATTTTTCAGTCCTGTTTTTATTCGGTCAGGCCCCTATATTTTCCAGATTTAGTACCCATAGCCCTATAACCATGATTATTTATATTTTTAATTGTTTTAATTCAAAAATAGGTTCAGTTTATTTATAGAAATGCCATTACATCTTATTTCATGCATAACTTTCACGTTTTAAGTCCGATTTGAGTGATTCTTTCGCTCACGTATTTGTAGTAGTACGTAGAATAGATTTATAAGCTTTTCAACTTATGTTTTTACTGTTTGGTGTACTGTTCTAATGGAAGTCTATCTTGTATGCATGTAATGATTGGTATGATGCTTGATTGGTGATTGGATCACGATTAGAGGGTGAGCCATTTGAGGTGACTGAGGACCCACAGCAGGATCAGCAGTACTTCCAGGACAACTTTGAGGAAGGCAAGTGTACCAAAGGCCCCTTGTTACCTATGAACTATTACCATTCATATTCATGCATCTGTTTAATTTGAAATGCCTTTAAGGACTTTACCAAGATGATTACTTGTACCACATATCCTTGATACCTGAGATTTTTGGGTAGGCATTTTGGATAGATGCTGCAGCGCTAAACATAAAACAATTGTGAAACATGATTAAAGGCTATATGCAATATGATAAAATGGAGCTTTTTAGTAACAGATAGGGGACTAGAGTACGGGGTTGAGTACTCTAGTGCCTCTCCATAAGGACTTAATCCTGAAGCGGCAACCCAGGAGGGACCGTACAACCCCGAGTGTCACATGGCTCTAACTTTAACCTATTAACTGGATTGTACTAGCTCGTCTGTAGCTCCAGTAAGGGGTAAGAGGGTATCTTTCCTTTTTCTGTTAGGGTGTGTACCATGCTGCGATGCCCACGTGTGCCATTCCTTTGAAGCTATGACTTGTTAGTGCAACTAGCTAAGGGTTTCATAGTGAAACCTTGCCACACTTCCTAGGAAGAGGTGTAGTGGGTCTCGCGAACCCCGGCATTGGGAATCACGGCTCGGTGGGTAAAGATGTACAATTTCTGCAGAAATAATTAACCTATTATAACAGCCATGCTCACGGATACGAGCAGTCTGGATCCTTCAAGATTAGTGGTTACTAGGAATGGTGGATGGTTGGGAATTGAGATAAATATGACTATACTTTAATATCACTTGGGAATTGGGACTGTTCATTAAAGTAGTGTTTCAGGATGCTAAAATTTGATCAACTAAAATTGCGAACCGCAGTCAAACAGTGTCAAGCCTTTTTGAGCCTCATAGATCCCTTTGATATACTTGCTAAGCATGGTGAGCTTACACTTGCTTTACATCCAATGAAAATCCCGGATGGGTAACAGATAATGGATATGAAGAGTTCTCGGAGGATGTCTAGGACTACTAGGGAAACGTTCACCAGTTGGAGTCCCTATGGCAGTTGGGCTAGTTATTCCACTGTGTTTGTAATAATATTGCCTTTGAGCAAACTTTGTATTTACTTTCTGATGAGATATGCGATGTAATAAGTACTTTACTTTGATACTATTGCAATTTATGATATATGTGTGTGTTTGGACATCCTGGACGCACATATATGAGTGCTTGGTTTTGCTCTGCAAAATTGGGTGCGACACAATCCTTCTCCATCTTTAGTATATTTCCTGCCTTTCCATAGATTCGAGGTCATGGAGAACAACAAGAGGTCTGCTGAAGAAGCCCTCAATGGATCTGCATCATCATGCCAACGCCTTCATCGCCAAAAGGACGCATCTTGGGGTACTCCCATTGCTTCGGATCAGAGGGCTAACTCCACCCAGCCTTCGGGGTCATCTTTGGCACCAATTCGCCTCTAGCTTCCTTGTCACTCGAGGAGATAGATCGATAATAACGATCTGCTGGCCTCCATCGATCAGACCGACCAACATCTAGCCAACTGCCTCTCCATAGCGGGATCGGCTTTGGCCATGATTGAAGACCGATCCCCCCACGAGGTCGGCCTAGTGATAGAAAGGTTGGCCAGGGCTGAAGCTAGAATCATGGGTGAGATGTCTGTCATTATTTCTCTGTTTTTCTTATTTTTTCTCTCAAGATTTCTGATCACTCTTTCCTTGAATATTTTAGATCTAACTGTTCAGTTGGAGAGTCTTCGATCAGCCACGGATCATGCGGCGGGATTTGTCAATGCTAGGGGTGCCGTTCTGGTGGTTCGCTTGCATGATATTTCGAATCGTGTCAGGGAGGTCGCCCTTCATGGCGTTCATCATGGCGCTGCCATGGCGTTGGCTGCTGCAAAAGCCCGTTCAAGCCATAATGTTCGGCTTCTTCCCCATGGTTTGTGGACGCAGCGTACCCTGGGGAGCATGAGCGCTTGGTTGAGGATTTATGAGCGCCGCCAACTCTGTAGCTTTCAATACCCTGGCCGATGATATAGTAGGCAAAGTGTTTTCCGATCTGTAGCTTGTAATAGGTGACGTTTAGCAAACAACTTCCTTGCCTTGGGTGATTTCCCTTTGTTTCATGCTTCATACCCATCACCTCGTTCATGTTTGCTTTGCTTCTATAGGCGATACATATCGTATCGGCTTTTACTCCTTTGGGTTCATTTTTGCACTGGTGACGATACCTTTCCGATATCGGCTATTAAAGCTATCGACCAAACAGATTGCTTATTAAGTATTGATCCAAACGCTAGGATAATATTTCTTTAAATATTTCCCGTTGATTGCTCAGCCAAATTCTTCCTCTCCTTTTAGTGTTTCCAAAATATAAGCATTACCAAGCGCACAATGTTTGATCCGATAAGGTCCTTCCTAGTTAGGTGACCATTTGTCGAATTTACTGTCCTTTGATCCGATCGGCAATTTCACTTTCTAGACCAAGTCTCCTTCAGAGAATTGCTTAATCTTGACCTTTTTATTGTAATATTTCGCAACCCTCAGTTTATTGGCTTCGATGTTTTCAAGAGCACGCAGCCAAAGGCAACTCAAGTCTTCCAAATTGTCTATTATAAGATTCTTATAGACTTCAGTTGACAAATCATTCTGCAGCGTAACACGCCTCGATCTAGTCCAAACTTCCCAAGGAAGAACTGCATTATGGCCATACACAAGTTCGTAAGGTGACGTTTTAATTGATCCATGGCAGGCCATCCTATATGCCCACAACGCCTCATTTAGTGTCGAATGCCACCTCCTTGGCTGTTCCTCGATCTTTTTCTTGATCAGCTTAATCATAATCTGGTTGGACGCCTCTGCTTGGCCATTAGCCTAGGCATAGTAAGGGGAGGAATTCAATAGCTTGATTCCCATACTGGCAACAAAATCCTCGAACTCTTCTGATGTGAACATTGTCCCTTGATCGGTAGTTATAGTTTGAGGAATCCCAAAACGATACACAATGTATTCCCTGACAAAATCAATCATGTTCTTTGAGGTTACCATCTTCAAAGGAATTGCCTCAACCCATTTAGTGAAGTAATCTGTTGCTACCAATATGAACTTATGTCCTTTGCTTGAAGGCGGAAAAATCTAGCCAATTAAATCAATTCCCCAACCTCGAAACAGCCATGGTTTGATTATTGGATTCATGGCCGATGCAGGCAATCTCTGGACATTACCAAATGTTGACATTCCTGACACCCCTTGTAATATTCAAAATAATCTTCCAGTATCGTTGGCCAGAAATATCCAGTTCTACGAATAAACCATTTCATCTTATAAGCCGATTGATGAGCTCCACATATCCCTTCATGCACCTCACCTATCAACACCTTAGCCTCTTCTTGGTTCAAGCATTTGAGCAATACCCCATCGGCTATTTTATAATATAACTGATCATCTAACAAAACATACTTAGCCAATTTATACCTTAGCTTTCTGGTAACTTTCTGAGACGGATCTCTAAGGTAATCGGCTATTTCAACTCTCCAATCATCACTTGAGTTTTCACTACTCAAGACTTCTTGAAGCATTCGATATCCTGATGCACTTTGAGCTAGATGATTAGCCTCTTGGTTTTGTGCTCTTGGAATATGTTGGAAAGAGATATGAAAAAACTCCTTGAGCAACTTTTGGCACTCATAATAGTATCCTTTCAAAGTCTCTTCTTTGCACTCATACAGGCTGATCAACTGATTAATAATTAATTGTGAATCTCCAAATACTTCAATTATTTCGGCCTTTACTTCGTGAAGAAGTTAAAGTCCCTTGAGAATAGCTTCATACTCCTCTTGATTGTTAGTAATCATTGGTTTAGTTGGAAAAGCAAACTCAAAACTTGCCCCCCGAGGCAAAATAATAACAATACCAATGCCACCACCCTGCTTGCATGATGACCCATCAAAGAACAACATCCAAGGCATCGACTATATATAACTAATGCTTAGCTTGTGATGCTGGGTGATAAAATCGGCCATTACTTGTCCTTTGACTTCTTTAGCCGATTCATACTTCAAGTCGAATTCCGATAACGTAAGAATCCACTTTCCCACTCTTCCATTCAGTATTGGCATTGATAACATGTGCTTAACCACATCAGCCTTGGAAACAACTGTACACTTGGCCGATAATAAGTAGTATCGCAATTTAGTGCAAGAGAAATATAAACACAAGCATAATTTTTCGGTGGGAGAATATCTTGTCTCTGAATCCAGTAGTCTTCTACTCAGATAGAAAACAACTCTCTCTTTTCCTTCAAATTCTTGCATCAGGGCTGATCCAATTGTCTTGTCATCAGTCGATATGTACAACTTAAGTGGCTTACTTTGCTGAGGAGGGACTAGCACAGGTGGACACTTCATATATTCTTTTATCTCTTCGAACGCCCTTTGTTGTATGTCACCCCACTTGAATTCTTGATCATTTTTCAATTTCAACAAGGTAGAAAACGGCAGGATCCTTTCCGACAAATTTGAAATGAATCTTCTGATGAAATTAATCTTACCAAGCAGAGATTGCAACTCTGTTTTGGTAGTCGGGGGAACTGCTTCATCAATTTTCTTCATGCTTTTCTGACCAACTTTGATTCCTCTCTCGTGGACCATGAATCATAAAAATTGTCCGGCTGATACTCCAAAAGCACACTTATTAGGATTCATCTTTAAACCATGCTTTCTTGTGCATTCCAGAGTCTCACGCAAGTCAGCCAGGTGCTCTTTGTACCCTTTGGATTTTATCATCACATCATCGATGTAGATTTCAACAATCCTGCCGATTAATTTATGGAAAATGTAATTCATCGCCCTTTTATAAGTTGCACCGGCATTCTTCAGACCAAAGGTCATCACAACCCACTCGAACAGACCGATTGCACCGGGGCACCTAAAAGCGGTCTTTGCTATGTCTTCTTTAGCCATGAAAATTTTGTTGTACCCTGCATTACCATCCATGAAGCTAATAACCTTGTGCCTGGCTACTGCATCTACTAACATATCAGCTATTGGCATTGGATAACCATCCATGGGTGTGGCTTTGTTCAGATCCCTGAAATCGATGCAAACTCTTAGTTTTCCATTCTTCTTGTATACAGGGACAACATTCGATATCCACTCTGTGTATCAGCATGGTCGGATAAATTTTGCTTCCAATAACCTTTCAGTTTCCTTTTTGATATCATCGAGTATGTTCGGGTTAAATCTTCTCAGAGCTTGTCTAAATGGCCGATATCCAGGTTTGATTGGCAACCGATGTTCAATAATCGACTGGTCTAAACCAGGCATCTCATAGTATTCCCAAGCAAAGCAGTCTTTAAATTCCTTTAATAAATCAATTAATTCCTGCTTATACTCTAGATCTAACTTGGCACTTACGTACGTCGGCCTAGGTCTATCTCTAGGACCAATATCTACTTCTTCCAATTCATCGGTCGACGTGAAGCCATGTCCTAGTTTTCCATCTATACCATCTATTGGATTATCCATTAATACAGGTTTTCAAAGCCAACTACTTGGATCGGCTGTTGGCTCTCACCAATGACTCTGAATTCTGATGGCAACAGAAAAGCCATTTGGATATTAGCCGATGGTTGCTTTCTATCGGCTGTTTGCTTGGTACGCCATACTTGAGGTTTATCGGATGCCTGAGCCTGTTCCATCTCTTTATTCCTTAGGCGTTGCACCCTTTTCTTCTGGCTTTTTGTTAAACCTCCTGGACACCATTGGCCTTCCTGCCAAACATATTTTCTTTCGTTGCCTTCCTCTTCATAATCAGCCCAGTCCTGGTCAACAACTCTTTTTCTAAGCCAATCATGAACACTTTTATTTTTTAAGCGCCGATCCATGTTATTATGATGATATGCATCTTGAGCATGGATAGACCGGCGGCTGGTTTGAGATTGCCAATACTCTCGATATTGATTGCTACATTCTGGACAGTCATGTATGGTAGGCAACTTCAAATCTTCATTCCAGCAATGTCTGAAGAAAGGACAATTCTAATGTAATTCGGCTTGTTCCCTTTCATACCTCTCTTCTTTTAGTTGATGCTGGTATGCTTGATCTTTTAAGCAACACTGATAATCCTTTTCCTTATGCCGCTGCCATTTATTCAATAGAATCCGAGATCTAACTCGCGGCTTTGTCGTCTCTACTTTTGACGTCTCCCCCTTCTCGTATCGACTCTTTTGCTCGGCACGACATCTTCTAATCTCTCTGTACTCGTCAGCTAATATTTGCATCTTGGGATCGACTGTTCTAGCTTCTTTTGATTTGGTTGATGTTAGGATCTTAGTTTTTCCTTTGAGTAGCCCAGCATCAACCATGTTTTGATCTCCTAGGAAAGGATTATCATCAACCTTCATTTTCTGAGGCGTATCAAATTTGAGCCTTCCCTGCTCAATAGCCCTCTGTATATGCTGCCAGAAAATTCTGCATTCGTTGGTGGAATGGGAAGTAGCATTATGGAATTTGCAGAACTTATTATTTTTCAATTGATCAGGGGGCAACATGATATGACCATCGGGCAACTTGATCTGCCCTTTTTCAAGTAAGAAATCGAAGAGCTTATCTGATTTGGTAACATCAAAGTCATAGCTCTCCTCGACTCCTCTTCCCCAAGGATTTGGCACCATTATTGTCTTCTTGCCCTAATTCCATTAAGCTGTAGCATCCTCTTCTTCTTCATCTTTATAGCCGTCATCAACTGAGTATGGATCATAAGCATCGGCTACTGTGGTACTCTTCTGGAACTGGGTATCTCTACGCATACTCTAGAATTGGCTATTGAGCGCTGCTACTCGTTGAGCCAATTGACACAAGTTGTCAAATTCTTGTCCCAGCAGTTTTTCTTTCCACATCGGTAGCATTCCTTGAACAGCTAAAGCAGCTAGTTGATCATCGGCCAAGTTTAAGGAGAAGCACAAGTTCCTGTTTTCTCAGAACCTCTGAAAAAATTCAGTGCCCGATTCATTAGTATTCTATCTTATAGTTGTCAAATCGGTAATCTTCTTTTCTCCAGTCCCAGTGTAAAAATATGTATGAAACTTCTTCTCCAGGTCAGCCCAATTGGCAATGGAATTGACTGGCAATGATGAAAACCAAGTGAAGGCTGACCCTGATAAGGACAGAGAGAAGAAACAAACTCGATGGGCATCCTAAACTGATGCTTCGCCCAATTGTGTAAGATACCAACTGATATGTTCTATCGTACTTGTACTGTCTTAGCCAGTGAACTTAGCGAATTTTGGGAGCCTATAATTTGTGGGAAAAGCGACCAAATCATACCACTCTAGATATGGGAGTTTGTACGAAAAGGTCAGCCCTTTTGGCTTCAGATCGAATTGATTCTTCATCATCTCGATCACCCTCAGCAATAATTCATCAGCTTGTGGATTTGGATTCCTTTGCATCTGCTGACCCATCTGTGGATTGAAATTCCGTGTGCCTTGGTATCCTGGATTTGGCATCATGTGAAGGGTGTAGACATAAGGATCTATATCCCTACGGATCCTTTGAATTGATGGTGCTATTTTTTGAGTCAACGACGATATGTGGCCTGATGTGCCAAAATTGATCACCTGGTTCTGATTTTGCCCCGCCGGCTGTTGCACATGCTATACTGACGGTCCAGGATTGTACTATATCTGATTCGTAGTAGTTCCTTGAGCCTATTCAAATGAACCCTGAACTGTCTGGACATCACCATTACCAGCTGGTGCTGCTTCTTAATGGCTGGTACTGACTTGATTAGTCCCTTGGGTCGACGGATCTAGAATGTTGTAATAAGCCGGTCCGCCTTGACCAACTAGAAATCCATGAATCGCCTCTCTCATGGCGTTGTGGAATATGTCCACGAAAGCTTCATTATGGCTTGATATGGCATCACGAACAGATTTGTCTACAACTTCCTTAAAGAAACACCTGTCTTCATCTTCAGTCATATCTATCTGCCCGTGTAGTAGAACTCTTGGTAGTGGAAATTTCTGAATAATTGTGTTGTCACATGTTTTGGTGTAGGACAACAAACACTTGTTCTGAAACTCTTCTGTAGCTTTGCTGATGATACCCTTATCCCCATCAGGTAGATCTTCATAATGCAGCATAAGGATGTCGTTGTTGTTGTGAACAGCCATGACAATTGTGGGGTCCCACCGGGCGTGCCAAAAATGTGTGTCGACACAGAATTTTTGTCCCGTACCGAGGACACACGCAGCAAGCCGGAAGGGTCTGCTCGATGGAGCTATAGATCCACCTAGCTTCAGCGCAGGGATGGTCGATCCCACGCACTCCTCCCGATACGTGCTAGTCAATTTGACCGTATAATTGACAAGGAGAGAAAGTTTATCAGTAATTAAGGGCAGAACGTGCCGGTGTTGCCAGACAGTCCCGAATGTGCGGCTCTGAGAGCCTATATGAAAGAAGATCGACTAAACAGTCGATGCTAGCATATTCATGAGAATAAATCAGTTAAAACTCATTGGGTTGTATAAGAAGAATCAGTTATCATTTAAAATAAATGTCGTTATTTGAACAAATATTAATCAATGGTAATAAGATATCAACAATGATTGGTTTATGCTAAGTAAATGATTACAAGTAACCGAACCCCTTTTCATATAAAGAAACAATTCAACACCATTTAACCATTTAATAAAGATAAATTTAATGAACATGTTAGATCTCATCTATCGCTATGACCAGTGGGGCATGAGGTAGAATCATGCAGGCCATAGAAATAACAATAGACTCGACGACCCTAACTCATTACTAATATCAGTGGGGCATGAGGCAGAATCAAGCAGGCCGTAATATAATAACAAGATCATGGGGCTAACACATCTTTCAACCTATCTTTACTTCAATGGTCTCGTGATGCGAACTGTTCATGAAAGCACTAAATATTGGCTAAAACAGTCGATTCAGACATAGCGCACAGTTAAAGTCATGCCTTATCAGGAATAGATCTACCAAATAATGATCCCCACTCCACGGTGCTAACAGTGGGGTGTGAGGCAGAATCACACAGGCCATGATAACAGGCCATGGAATGGTTTTCGCTAGCCAATAAATCTACAAAAGACACAACATGCTTTAACCGCACGCTATGCACGATCAAGATTGATGTAAAACAGCCGATAAAACGTAACTCATCGTTTAATGTGTAGATTAGATCAGTTTTAGATTAACAAACGATGGGCTAAACAAGATATAAGTCCAATCTAGATCAATCCCAATCGGGCAGAGTGATATTGCTATAATTTAGATAAATAATGAAAGCAATAAGCAATATCGGTAACTTAATAAATCTACCAGAGATTGCCATTCTAAGGTAGAGCCGATAACTTGACCTTGACCTAGTTCATGCAGTGGGGGTTGACCGGATCGATGTAGCCATACTTGAACTAGGCAAGAATCAATAACTAACTTATACCAGAGTCGCAGTGGAGGTCGACCGGATCGATATAGCCGTACGAGCAGAGGTATAAGCCATGACGATACTTACACCAAGCAGTGGAAGTCGATCGGATCGATGTAGCCATACTTGCTGAAGAACTCACCGAGATCTACTCTACTCCTACTCCTAAGGGGTGGCCGGAGCCAAAAAAGTAAATAAGTTGCATATTGGATTGATTGTGTCCTTTACAATAGCCGGGGTTTGAAATTTATACCCGGGCCCTATGCATGACTCGTGTCTAAGCACGACTCATTACAATTTTTGACCCTAGAGAAAACATTCCTAATTTAAGACAACTTGGACTCTAATCTTTCCCTTTTTGTAGAGTCCAACAAGTCTCTTCTTGGTGCCGATCATAATCTTTGTCATTATCCGCTGGCGCTATCTGAAGGAAGCCGATTCCAGTTTTGCGTTTGAATCAGCTGGTTCCGATCTGCATGCAATTGATTCCTTGATGACATGATCTTGGGAGCTTTTGAGTCCTTGTGACCCTTCTTCCAAATTTTGGTGTAAACAATATCACAAAGGGTAGTGGCTTGGATAGCACAAGACAAGTTTTGGAGATCAAAACTTCGAGGAAGTGGTACTAGAAAAGCATTACCTCCCTTTGGTTCTCTCAACATAATTGTCCTAGTGCTAGTGTCAATGAGAACTCCATGGTCGCTCATCCATTTCATGCCTAAGATCACATCTATGGCTAATCCCCCTGGCAATACTATCAGATCCATCGTGTACTCCCTCTCTTGTATAGAGATGAGCACATCCCTGGCTATCTGATTTGTAGAGATAGTAGCCCTAGCCAAACTTATACTTTAACCACCCTTGTTTATCTCAATTATTTTCTAATCATACTTAGATGCAAATGCTTGACTCATAAATGAATGAGAAGCTCCAGAATCAAATAAAACAATGATGGGATGTTTGTTAACAAGAAACATACCGGTGGTGACAACTTCTCCCATAGGAACTTCTACAACTGCTGTGTAATGCACGTATCTAGGATTTGCCTGTTTCTAATTACCCTAGTTTTGATTGCTATTCTTCTTGGGATGGGGCACTCCTTGGCCCAATGGCCCAACTGATTATAGTTGAAGCATGGATGATTGCTCCTTAGTCTTGCTGAGCTTCCTTGTCCTCTATTTCCCTTGGGTAGGGCAATGGTGAATGCCTTGCGAAACACCTTCTGAGGTCGGCTGGACTGGGCTTTTGGCGGAGGAGGCCTAAACTTAGGTGCTGGTGGACGAAACTATGGCCTACCCGCCGTAGGAGCTCTAGACTAGGAAGATCCTGAGGCGCCTGCCTCAGCTACTCTTTTGTGGCCCTTTGCTGCTATGTGCAAATTGTTTTGGTTCTCCTTGGTCAAGGCATCACTAATGAACTCATTGTATGTGGTACACCTCAAGTTGGCCATAGTCTTCATTAGCTTAGTGCCAGGGCCTCTCTTGAAGCTTTCAATCTTCTTTTCCTCTGTATCGATGAACCCTAGGGCATAGCGAGACAAATTCTTGAATGCATGCATGTACTCCATAAGGGTCTTAGTCCCTTGTGTGAGTCGCATGAACTCGACTGCTTTCATGCACATTAGCCCTAGGGAAATGTGATGTCCCCTAAAGGCTAACTTGAACTGCTCCCATGTGACCTATGAGTTGGCAGGTTGAGACGATAGGAAATGGGTCCACCATATCCCGGTCAGTTCCTACAGTTGATGGGATGCATATTCTGCCTTCTGATGCTCAGTAACCCTCAATAGATGGAACTTTTGCTTGATTGTGTTAAGCCATTCATCCACCTGGAGTGGGTTTTTGGCCACCTTGAAGATATGAGGCTTGGTGTCCTGGAAATCCTTGAAAGAGCTATATTGATTTGGCTCAGGCCCTTGTTGTTGCTGACGGGCGTGAGTGGTGTTCTGCGCGATGAGGCACAGTGTATCCTCTATTGTTCTCTGACTACCCATGAACTATGTGAAGAATTTATTCACAGACGGTGACGGCGGTGGTGGTAAGTCACCATCGTTGCCACCTTGGCTAGTGCCTGCTCTAGTGCGAGTGTGAGTCATCTACAAAGTTGCAACAATAAGTGATTATTGGATGATGTTAGGAGATTGTAGATGAATTGTGTAATCATGCCAAACTAAAATTACTGGAGGGAATCTTAAATTCATACAATAAAACAGAGACATAATAATTCATTCTCGCAACATGACATCACCAATTTGATCACTTATCGTGCTCGCAAACTTGCATGTCATAATCCACTAGTAAAAATGAAACTAGAATTTCATTAAAGCTCAACCCATAGTGAGACAACATGCAAAGTGCCAATATTACACTAAAGTCAAATCACGAATACAGAACTTCAAGCTACAAGTCCATTACATGAATAACATGGACACATCTAGCGCTTTAACTAGTCACTAGGTGACTCTAATCCTCCGTGTGTTCACTGTCGAGGTCGAAGATAGCCTTGTCCTCATCCTCTAGCTCTACTTCTTCTTCCTCCCAACCGTCATCCTCGACCATTATTTCTGGATCTTTCTCTTCCTCATCAAGGATCGGGTGTAGTTGGTTGTTTAGAAAATGCACCTCATGCTAAAGATAAACTACCACGTTCTGGGTCTGTGCAAGCTGCTAGCGCAAGTCCCTCTCAACATGGTCTTGTTGTATGCTCAAGGCTTAGGTCCTGTCTTGTTCTGCTTCTGCCATAGATGCACGATTGTTTGCTAGGATCCGCTGGCACGTAGCTATGAGCGCCTCTGCACGGGTGGCCTCTAGTTGCTCCCGTAGCCCTGCTAGCACTGCCTGATCATCCGCTCTTGCCTCTTAGGCAGCAGCTCTCTTTTGATCAACTTGCTCCATTTGGGCGTGAAGATTTCCCAATGCTACATATGCCTGATTAGTTTCCCATTGAGCCTCGCTTGCTGCCTTTTTGTGCTTGCGCACACATTTCTTTAGCTTATGCTATGTAGCATTGGCTCTCATGAGCTTATCCATGCAAGTGGTATAGAACTCTTGCCAGAAGTCCCTTGTGTCCTAACGAGTATAGAACATCTTCATCACTGCAAACATTACACTCATAGCGGGACTAGAACTGTCTACCCGCTGATGTTGGTGTCGGATCAACGCATTGCTATTGCGCTATGCCCATACTATTGTGGATGGATCCAACCGAGGAAAAGTACCAGCGGCACTGCTGGTAAGCTCATCCCCGTGATGTTGACATATCTGACTCAACACCTCAAAAGCCACTACTTGGGTAGCTTCCCAAGGAGTTCTTCCTTCAGATTCCACCCTCCATTCCTGCTAGAAGGGTGCTTCGTTATGAGCTGGTATGGTCAGCTATACTTCATACCATGGATGTCCCTCTGGGTATACTTCATTCCAGTAATATAGGGGCGGTTCGTAATACCCCGCATAATGCAAGACTCTCCAAAGTAGGGCAGGGGTACCAAACATCAACAGGAAATTCTCACTTCCAGCTAGTGCTGCCATCTGTACCAACAACATGGTGCAACTCTCATGAGACAAAGTCATAATGGATAAGAATTACATAACCGAGTAAGAGACTTATAAGGGGAGGAACAATGCAAGTATGTAATAATGATAATTTATCATGATGCATGTACATTCCGTATGTCCTCAGAAACTTAGGAAAATTTAAAACTTCTAACGGCATACACGGTGGCATACATGCATTCTCTCATATATAACGTAGCTAGTCGGGCTACACATTTCGCTGTTAGTGCACCTACATAAGAATTTCATTTCAGCTCAACCCCACAATTATATATGCAGAATGTAGATCTGGGCTCTAGGTTGCAATCTAAATACTTCCATATATATACTTCCATATCAAAGCTACCCAAGAGTAAATACATCCTATATATACATTTAAATATGCATATACAGTCGTATCAAAGCTAACCCACAATTAAATACTTCCGTATATATATGAGGCATATATACACTTCAGTATCAAAGCTAACTCTCCCCATAGACCGCACGCTCACATCTTGCGGTCATGCCATTGTGATGATGAGTGGCATCTTACCTTGGGCATAGAGGCATTTAATCCATACTTTACCACTCAAGTGAATGGCATCCATACAATAGCATGTCGTATGGACGACGAAAATAAAACCCCCCAAGTTAGTACTTAATTAGCCACCTGAAGTCCTTAATTGGACATAAAGGAAAGTGATCACTGGCACACTTTGGATTCAAACTTTAGGTTTTAAACACCTATGTATATATATCTATCAGTTGCCAAAACTGGTTTTGGAAAAACAAAAACCTTTGTTTTAAATACACATGTGGCAATAAATGTTGAATCTTGCTCTGATGCCAGTTGTAGCAGAACCGACCAATTTATAAGAGCACAAGTATAATGGCAGCCCGCAAGCTATCGCACTGTCATACTTGAGCCCATATAAACACAGTAGTCCGTCGAGTACCACGAAGGGTCTCGATTAACTATCAACATACAACCAATATCGTACATGATTCAACCTACATGTCACACGTTACATAAAGTTCATAAATACAATTCATCCATCAGAGTATAAATTTTGGTTATTACAAACCAAGTTCAAGTAACATAGTAGCGGAAGCAAATTAAAAGTTTGAAAACCAACATCTGCAACATTGTTTAAACATAGTGCCAACCTCCGATCACACTTCCACAAAAGCATATAAGAAGGATTAATAAGAGATGCCTGCCTAGGGCTCACTCCTCGTCCACGGCGGGACATAAGCAGTTCTTGCAATAGCCATGGTAAATTGTACCATCTGCAACAATGAGAATAAAACCCTAAGTATGAGAAGGTACTTAACTAGACTTACCCATCATAAACCAAAAATAAAGTGACTCCAAGGATCATGCAAGGCTTTATAAGTGGAGCTAGCTTGACAACATTTTGCATAAAAAGCTTGCCAATTCAAGTATACAGTTATAATTCGGTCATCAAGTTAATTATAACTATTCATCTCTATATTAGCAACTAACCTATGCCAAACTTGTGGTATATCTTTTAATAACATGCAGTAGTAACCATTGCTGGTATAATAATTCCATGTTCATCATAACCATCATTCTATAATACAGTTACTACGATGTTGGGACTAGCGAAGTTTCTCACTGTTCGAGAGAGACGGCGATTCGAATCGATTTCAACCAGCTGGGAATTTATTCCTAACACAAACCTAGGCAGACCAGATCAATGGTCACCTTAGGTCAACTTTGGTACAACTTAGGTCCACATTTCGCGGGTTCGCCCAGCGCCGCACAATTAGGGATGACTAGTTGCCAGGACATTCAGGCCCAGCCTGCCCTTGGGCTCATGTCTGGCTCCCCGCACATCCTTACTACTATCCAGAGTGCGCACTTTTATAGAACAGGGCCCGCCCTGAGTTGAGCTACATGTCCTCATGGTCGGAATGAGTTATATGGACAGCTAAGTGAGAGGCATGCATTCAATCTTGTCAGAAGCGCCAATAACGGTACGGTCCTTAATCGGTACAGACAGAATCACATGAGTCAACCTACACATAGACTCCGCCTGGCCTCCATTTACATTACCCCATGGTTCTTTTCCACGATAGCAAATATAGCCAACCGTGCTTCGGTATTCACTTATATCTCGTAGGTGACAGGAAATCACCCGACTTCTACTGATCTAAGCATGGCTAAGCATATATTTGATCCTGGACCTACACAGGGTTAAAGGTATATGTAACTGGACAAGGTAGTTCAATGCATCAAGTGTTTCCAATCAACTCTTATAACCTAATGCATCAAACATAAAGGACTCCAGCGAAGTTTTGTAAAACATAGGAGACTTAGAATGCTCCGGGGCTTGCCTTTGAGGAAAGAGGTTGGTCGGTGATCCGGGCACTCAGGGAGGACCTCGAGAGTTTGCTCCTCTTATTCTGGAGCTATGGCCTGAGGCATCTCCTGTTGATCCTTTTTTTCTTCTTCATTGAACTGTAGAAGAGTTATCCCTTCGGATGATCCTATATGCATGAGCATGAAATAAGATATCACAAATGCATATATTATGACATGTATAATATGATATGATGTGATGAATGTATCCTCATAAGTGTTTTCAACAGCATTGCATTAAGGTGATAACAAGTTGCATCTTATTTTACTGAGTATCTCTTCTCTAGTAACTTAAACAAACACTTATGTAAATCATTTTTTGGATTACAAGACAGCAGCCACTTGTTTTGACCATAACTGGAGTTATACATATCAAAACAATATGGTTGTGGACATTCTGGAAAGCTTAGGAAATTTCCTACAACTTTATTTTAATTCTCTTAATGTGATTCAGTAGTTACTTAGGTCAAACAATTCAATCATTCAGATCTTTCTAGAGAGCAAGCATTTCTGAGAGCAGACTTCTAACAGCCATAATTCTTAAACCATAAGGCCTATGACTATGAAAATTTAACACAAGGTAGATCAATAAGTTATCTACAACTTTGTTATAACCATCTTAATAGAAAAGATCATTATCATCATGAAATCATCACCACAACAGAACTATGCATGCAACCAACCTAGTTGAATTATAAGGCAATAATTAATTAGTTGCATACAACCAATTATTTCTAAGCCTAACTAATAACATCAACAAATCATATGCATCACAAGCACCACATAAAACATCATGGTTAAACATAACTAATTTATTTATATTTATTTATTAATTTTCTTAGATAATAAGGTGGTTTAAAGGATAAATATTTTCTGTGCTTAATAAATTCTTAGAAAATTACAGTAGCCTCAAATGACCTTAAGAGTCCACTGTACAAATTTCATGCAATTTGGATAAGTGTAGCTACGTCTACAAAAATGAGAAGTTATATAGGTTTATTTTAGCAAAAATAGTTTAGCATAGTGAAAGGTGTCAAGCAATAGATTTAATACTTTTCTTACTTTCCTCCTAGCATAAGAATACTTTGAAAAAATTTGTATGATCATATGTTATGTATTTTCACCTCAATTAATTTTATTAGAAACTAGCAATTAATTAGGATTAAATAGGAAGACCATATTTCAAGTATGCTTATTGTAGGTTTAGTATTTTTACTAGCTAGAGCATGTCAAAACAAGACCAGCAAAATTGGAATCACAATTTTATCACCTTCCTAGCTCAAGTTATGCAACTTACAAGATAGAAACTATTTTAAAAGCACTTATCTTGCTCAATTTATTCACCAAAAAATACCCTAAATAGTATATTTCATATTTCTATCAAATAGTACACTTCAATATGAAACCAACAAAATTTGGTTCACCCCATTTTAGTGTTCGCCTAAATAGATTAAACGACCGTTTAAATGGCCAGTAAACGATAAATGATGGTAAACTGTTTTGTTTAGGGGGTAAACGAAAATTAAATGGTTGACCATTTAAACGGTCAAAAAACGGGGAAAAACGGCCTAAACGGACTAAACGGAACAGAGATAAACATCATTAAACAGCCGTTTAGGCGAACACGAGGTAAATCTAGTTCAGTTTTGTATGGATAAATTTGTATACTTAAGTTTATTATATTTATAAATATGTACACTTGATATGTTACATGCATAAATATCTATATTTGGTTCTTTTCACATGCATAAATATATATAGATACCAAAATAATTGATTTTTACTCTGATAAATATATATAAATGCTAGAATACTTGATTTCTTACATGCACATATATAATTATATGTGTTTTTTTTAATGTACAAAACTGTTTAGACCATTTAACTTTGTTTAAACAACGTGTAAACAGCCTAAACGCTAAACGAAGGGCGATCGTATAAAGACCATTTACCGTTTAGGAAAACATTGCCCCATTTGGACACTCCTAGCTCCAGATATGATTTTTTTTGAAGTTTGCATTCAAATCTATGAAAATAAATCCAGAAAATAATTCAAAAACCAACTGACAGCTGGGGCCCGTGAGTCAACGGGACCCAAATGTCAACGACACAGAATAGAGGCGCGGCTTGACTGGAGAAGAGCTCATCGATGGGGAGGTCACCGATGATGAGGTCGGCACCAACATGTTCCTTATCCTATTCTGCACCTACAGGTACCCTTGGTTCGCTCGGAGGGTCACCGGAGCTAACTTGCCTAGCGAGCATGGTGGCTCGGCGACGGCGCACGGTGGTGCTCCGGCCATCCCCAGCGACGGCATGGCCAAGCGAGCACATCTACGGCATCTATGAACCCTAGCGGAGTTCTACGGTGCGGATCGAGCCACGGTGAAGCGGCGGTGAGCTCTGGCCACGTGCATGGCGGCACGACGACACACAGAGCACGGTGGTGGTGTCACCGTTCCGATGAGACAGCGGCTGAAGGTAGGTCTCCATCATCGGGGAAGGTGCAACAACTCTAGGTGACATGGTAACGGGTGCCAGTGCAGGCTAATGGTGGCCGGTGAAGTCGGCGGCGGTGAGCGCGTGCTAGCAGCCATGGCGGGCGTGCATGGTGGCGTCGTGCATTCCCACATGATGGCAGCAGTAGCGGTTAAACAACGAGTGAGGGCGTGAGTGAGGGTAGGGACGCTCGGCGGCCTCTTCAGCGCGCGCGGCCGCTACGCGGCCCATCCCCGGCGCGTGTACGCCACGTGGTGGCCATGGCCTGCAGCCGGTCAGCCACGATGCCATGTTGCCCCGGCTGGTTTCAGGCCTGCCACCGACGACTGACGGCACAAGTTCATGTCCCTGTAACTCCTAATCCGTGGTGATTTAGCAAAAACTTCCCTAATAACAATTGTAGAGCTACGTGAGATCTCCAACTTTGCTTTAGAAACCATCATCTAGTTCTCACTGGTTTACAAACCACATTGCTCCAAAGTGAGGTACTTTGAAACTGAAAACAATTTCAACACTTGGAAAAATTTGAACTTTTAAAAATAGCATTTTGTTGATACTTGTGAGCTCTATTTGACCATGTTAGACACTGAAGTAGCTCATTACCCTTAAATAAAGTTTGTTACCCATGACAAGAACTACAAGTTTTATTTAGGTCACACAACCATGCAAACAATCTAAGCTACTGTTCCACTTTGGTCAAACTATTATCATGAAAATGGCATTTCAAATGAAACCAACACTTAGAAGCAAAATTGGTCTATGTCATGAATACAAACATTGTTCCATTTACCATCCTAGATGTGTCTAAGGTGTTTCCATGACCTCACAACCATCTCATACATTGGTCATACATGATTGCAAGCATAAAGATATATAAAAAATCAACATTTCATGTGATAATGTATAAGAATGAGATGAAATTTCATATGCTCATGTTCATGAATGCTTCAATGATGCTTGTGCTCATGAAATGTAGATACCAAATGCAATGCTTAACACTGGGGTGTTACAAGATGAAGCCTACGCTCGCTGAGGTTCTACACCTACTCTGATGATAGTCCGTGAACGAGGAGCCTTCACCTGCCGACGCGTTAGGTCTACTCTGATGAAGCCCTGTGTACGTTTCTGCTAGAATAATGTTGTACTTAGGAGTGTTACCAAGGGATGTCATGCCTTGTAGACTTGTACTTCTGCTACGTATGAACTGTGGGATCAACTGTTATTTGATAATGTGATTGCTTGATCTCCTAGACTATCACATTATGATTCGTAAATATGGATTTCCCCTTCGTTGAAAATCAGGATCATTTCAGTAATGTTCCAGCTTCTTTTCAAAGATGCATGATGTCTATATTTTCTGATATGATTGAAGAAATCATGGAAGTTTTCATGGATGACTTTTCTGTTTATGGAAAAACTTTTGATGATTGTCTTGAAAATTTAGACAAGATTTTGCAAAGATGTGAGGAAAAGCACGTAGTCCTTAATTGCGAAAAATGTCATTTCATGGTTAGAGAAGGCATAGTGCTTGGACACTTGGTGCCCGAAAGAGGGATTGAGGTAGAGAAAGCTAAAATTGAAGTATCTGAACAGTTACCTCCACCCATAAATATCAAAGGGATCCGCAGTTTTCTTGGTCATGCGGGGTTTTACCGTCGCTTCATAAAAGATTTTTCACATATTGCTAGACCACTTACAAATCTTTTTGGCTAAGGATTCCCTTTGAATTTGATGATGCATGCTTAAAATCTTTTAACATTCTTAAGAAAGCACTCATCTTTGCACCAATCATTCAACCCCCTAATTGGTCGCTACCTTTTGAAATTATGTGTGATACTAGTGATTATGCTGTGGGGCAGTTTTGGGACAAACTAAAGATAAAAAGAATCATGCAATTTCTTATGCTAACAAAACTTTGGCAGGACCTCAACTTAATTATGCAAGAACTGAAAAAGAACTCTTGGCTGTTGTTTTTGCCATTGACAAGTTTAGATCTTACTTAGTAGGAGATAAGGTGATTGTTTATACTAATCATGCTGCTTTGAAGTACCTACTCACTAAGAAAGATGCTAAACCTAGACTTATAAGATGGATTTTGTAACTCCAAGAATTTGACTTAGAAATAAAAGATAAAAAGGGAGTATAAAATTCTATTGCTGATCACTTGTCTAGAATATAGTTTGAAAATCTACAGGAATTACCCATCAAATATTCACTTCAGGACGACATGCTCTTCAAGATCACAAAATCCAACCCCTAGTACGCGAATATTGTTAATTTTAATGTTGTAGGTTATGTGCCACCAGGGGAAAACAAAAGGAAGCTCACCTACGAAAGTCATCTCCACATCTGGGATGAACCGTACCTCTTCAGAGTCTACTCTGATGGCCTACTCAGGAGGTGTGTACCTATAAAAGTACGCACCAAGATCATCCAACGATGCCACTCATCACCATATGGAGGGCATTATGGTGCATTCCGCACTCATTCAAAGATCTGACAAAGTGGATTCTTCTGGCCAACCATGTATGAAGACATGAAGGACTTCATCCAAAGATGTGGAGCATGTCAGAAGCTTGGGAATATTAGTTCAAGAGATGCCATGCCACTTACCAACAACCTCCAGATAGAGCTCTTCGATGTCTGGGGAATTGACTACATGGGACCATTCCCAAAGTCGAAGAACTATGAGTACATCTTGATGGCAGTTGACTATGTCATCAAGTGGGTTGAAGCCATGCCATGTAGATCTATTGATGCAAAGAACTCCAAGAAGATATTTGAAGAGACAATATTTTCAAGATTTGGAGTGCCAAGGATGGTGATTAGTGATGGAGGAACTCACTTCACTAACAAGATTTTTCACAATTACTTGTCAAAACATGGGATCCATCACAATGTCGCTACTCCATACCACCCTCAGACAAGTGGCCAAGCAGAAACATCAAATAAACAAATCAAGAACATTTTGCAAAAGACAATCAACGAGATGGGGACTACATGGAGGATAGACTACCTTATGCACTATGGGCTTATAGAACGGCCTATAAAACACCACTTGGGATGTCACCATATCAACTCATCTATGGAAAGACTTGTCATCTACCTGTTGAGCTAGAATTCAAGGCTCACTAGGCCATCAAGCGATAGAACATGGACTTTGAAGCCACATGAACATAGAGAAAGATGCAACTCTCTAAGCTTGATGAATGGCATGAAAAAGCATATCACAACACCAAGATATACAAGGAGAGAACCAAGAGATGGCATGACAAGAGGATCACGAAGAAGGAGTTCGCCCAAGGAGATAAGGTATTACTTTTTAATTCTAGGGTTAATTTATTCGGGCATGGAAAACTTCGAAGCAAATGGGAATGACCATTCAAGGTTATAAGCATCTCATCGCATGGAGCAGTAACACTTCAAAATGACAAAGGTATGTTATTCAAGGTAAATGGCCACCATCTCAAGATCTTTCTAGAACCTAAAAAACCACCTGAGAATTTAGATGAGGTAGATTTTCTAATTTTACCATAGATTTACACCTCTGCCATCATCTTTACGTTTCATAATGCATAAATATACTTTTTGGGATTAGAAATCGCTGCGAGAAAAACCCGCACAAGAAGATGACGTGTGGGGCCAGCCAGTCCCACCTCTAGGCCAGTTGGCCCACTTGTCAGTCCCCTCATGCCTAGTCAATTTTCACGTCTCTTCTAGATCCTTCCTCTCCACAATCCCGCAGTTTTTCAATGCATTCGGTTTTTCCTTGTTACGAGACCTCTAATGGATAGATCTTGACCCCTGCTGCAAGTTGTTCCCCCTATATAAGCGAGCCTCTGCCTACCTCCATAGTCATCCCATTAAATCCTCCTCTTTCCAACAACAGCAAAACTCTCCTCCTCTCTAGTCCCCCTGGCCAACAAGTAGATCGTCCCCTATGGTTTTGATCTAAACAAGAAGCCCGACGCGCTTGCACTGAGCATCATTCATCCAGAGATCACCCCCATTTTCTCAAGCAAGTCTTACTTCACCCAAGACATCCATCATCCGGTGATCGCTCTGCCACCGCCACGCCCACTTCTTGAAGGCAAGCCATGGCAACAAGAGCCTTGTCTAGATGTCCAGAAGCTGATCAAGGTGATGAAGGAGATGAACCTTCTTCCTCCAAAGGGACACAAGGTGCTGACTGAAGTCAAGACCAACAAGTTTGGAGACGTCACATGTGTAAAATACAAGTCGGTCACACCCCGCTTGAGCATAGATGGAGTTCGCGCTATGCCAGATCAGATCAAGGTTGTTTCGCCGAAGGAGAAGAAGAGAAAGGCGCCATCAACTCTCCCAGAGAATAAGGAGAAACACCCTCGGATGACCATTGCCCCTTAGAGAAGAAGATTGAAGATCTAAGTGAAGTTATCTATACCTTAGAAGAGAGGATCAACGAAGAACACATTTATCGCAAGAGCTTATAACAAGATTTAAATGCTTTGAATCATTTCGTTGCTAAGACAAGGAAGTGAGAATTAGATAGTTGATAATAAGGCACGAGTGGTTAGGTCAAGTGTTTAAAAATAGTATGTTTATGTTACTCGCTTAGCTCAGATTGTTAGAGTGGTTGAAGTTTGTGTTTAGGTTGGTTTATGTAATAAATTGCCTTATGATATTAATGGAGTCTTATTATTATCTGCTCTCTATTTCTTTTGGATATGTGTTCTGTCTCCACATGTTGTGCATAAAGGTATATAGGAAAACAAGTGTGGGGGAAGCACACCGCAACAACAAGATGGAATTCGATAGTGAAAATCACGAAATTCAGAAAGCAATGGACCAAAAACCACGCTCGCCAAAGTTAGACTGAAATGGGCCCGAGAGTGGGCCACCCAGCCTCCTACATGGGCCAGCAGGCCCAGCCCAGCTCTGCCTCACCTCGTGCTTCATCCACGGTCAGGTTTGAGCCCAATACACTCCATTTTTATATGTTATGCTTTTTGTTTTGAACTGAATTGAAAATCCTTTAATAAACAACTTTAAAACCCGAGGAAAGATTATTTCAGTCATGACTAAAGGATAGACTCACATAATATTTTTCCTAGAAGTCTTGCTACTGTTGGGAACTTATTAGGGACCCCATGCTACTTAAGTTGTTGTGGAATGAGATATAGTAGAATAATGAGAACTTGATTCTTGATGTCTTTTTATTGGAGAATTTTATTTCAAAAAGTTAAAAGAATAGCTTCACCTCTCCTTTGTGGTAAGCAATGTCTAACAAGAGCCAAACATGATATGATAGACTAGGAAACCTTCTACATATACTACTTGTCATTGTGTTGAGTTTGGTCAAACCTTGTGACCCTTGTTGAAAAACTTATCATGCTCTCAAGATCAAGATCATGTACACTCCACATATATGTGCTGCTCCTACACTGGGAGTACGCAAAAAGATGTTTTCTATCCACCCAAAAATGTTCTACTCCTATATTGGGAATAGACACAAAAATATGATTGTTAGGACAAATGCTCCAAGTTCTTGTAAATGTCTCTCTTGAAAAGTTTCAATTGCATAGAAAAAGAAAAAGTATTGAAAAAATGGACAAGTGTTTGAGATATCCAAAACAATGGGTACTTAGATGCCCGCCTGAAAAAAAGAGATAAATAAGATAGCCCATGTTTTCTTGCAAAGTGTTTTTCAAGTTTTAATCAAGAGATATATATTTCAAGGAGCATAGTAGAATTATGTTAGCCACCACGTATACATCCACACACATGCACATCTTGATCTAAGAGTGTGACATTTTTCTCGTTGGATCCTTGTTTTGACTTTACAATATATGCAATGCAAGTATGTTCTCATATCTATGCCTGCTTGAGCTCCACATAAGCTTTTTAGAAGTAGGTAAAAAGAAGGCAAAGTCATCATTGCCTTGGTGAGGATCCAAAAATACTATATATACAAAGTGATTTGAGAGTACTACAAAAGGAGAAGGTAAGCTATGTTTTGTTTTCAAAAATTTTAAAATATTTTTCCAATTGAATTTATTGAAGGAAGATGTTGATCTATTTCAAGCTGTTCCATTCTTCAACCACCCAAAGTTTCATGGTAGACACTTTGAATCCTACAGTGCATGCATGACTAGGAATAGTTTTATGTTGATGTCTTGTCCTAAGGTTATGTCTTAAGTAATCCATCCTTTTATCGAGGATGAGTAAAAGCCTAAGTGTGGGGGAGTTTGTTGACGATAGTTAACATTCATCATAAACCGTCAATATAACTTGTATAAATGGCTAAAATGGATCACCAATATAGACTTAGGGGTTTTAACTGACAAATTCCACGAGTTTTGGTGAATCTATGTTTCTAGTAGGATTTAATCAGAAAGCCGCCAAGGAGGACCTATTCGTCAAAGAAAATCACGGAATTCCACCGTGTAAACAGCGTGGGAAGACTATAGAAGACTCCAGAAGGTGAATTACCAAAGCGGAGCCTAAGATCTTGACATGTGGGGCCGATCGGCCCCACCTATAGGTCGGCAAGCCTGTGGGCCCCACATGTGAGCCCACCGTTGCTATGTCGGTTCTCCTCCGCCTTAAGAATTGCATCTCCGCCGTTTATTCAAGTCGGTTTGATCCGAGGGCTCAGGATTGATGCTTCAGCCTATATATACCTACCTGCACCCCCTCTCTAGGGCATCCATGCATTTGATCTAGAGGGCCAGAAACCCTAATCCATATCTACACCAAGATCAGAGCTAGCAATCAAGAAAAGATTAGTCCTCAATAGGATCTAGTCTTGTATTAAAGATAGAGAGATAGAGTGAGAGGGAAGAGTTTTAGAGGAGTCTCGGCCTATCGGGTATCAGTATTGGGGATACCTAGAAGAAGGAAGCTGATGGTCGTGAAAGCTAACTCGCTCGGGTCGTCAAGAGCATATTTTAGTCTCACCTGACCCCGAGGGCGCGAGCTCCATCATGTCTAAAAGTACAAACCTAGGGTCAAACTTCTGACACCAGAAGGGCAGTAGGCATGTCTTGACGTGACCCATGGCCACGACGGGCCATACTTGAGGACTCACATCACCAATAGTGTTGGGCATGCTGACGCTATGCTACCTAATCCCCGTACGACTTATGATGGGGGTATCTACTAACCATGCTGCCCGCTAGAAAGGAATGGAGTGCCATGACCAGCTGATGACGCCCACGTATAGCGCTAGTGATGAATAGGGTCATGACGTGGAGCCGTCCCCATCATCATCTATGGGACCGGTAGGACCCTCATAAAGGAGATGAAGGGCGCCGCGACCCCGGAGGCCTTCTTCCTCCTCACTTTTCTCTCTCTCTCTCTCTCTCTCTCTCTCTCTCTCTCTTTCTTTCTCTTATGTAACCTACGTTTTCCCCTTCAACTATAAAAGGGGAAGCAAGACGCCCCACAAAAGGCAATGGCTCAACGCTGAAAGGAACTGACTTCAACTAGACTCAACTCCAGATCCTTCTATCAGAGACTTGGGACCTTCTCCCTCTCCCGCTTGTTTGTAACCCCTACTACAAACAAGTGCTGGTAACACGAGCAGCCTCAAACTGGACGTAGGGACATTCTGCCCAAACTAGTATATACCCTTGTCCCCACCAAGCACACCATCTAGGCCAGATGTGCAAACACAAATTTACTAGTTGGCGGTTCGAAACACCGACAGTTGGTGTGCCAGGTAGGGCCATTTGCGTGTCTCGTCATCCACAATAGGCCATGGATGGCTAGCCACGATGTGAGTTGGGTCCCAGGCACGCACATGTGCTTCGGGAGCCTAGATTTCTTTGTCACTATGGAGGGAGAGCTGGCGTGGAGTCTCACCCCTGTCCAACTTCTTCGCTCCACCATCCTCAACGCAACCGTCGAGCCCATCGAGGAGCTACGGCTACACGCCCTGAAGGCCCATGGCCCCCGGAGCGACCAGCTTCTCGGCTTCGATTACGGGAAGCTAGAGCGCCAGCTCGATGCCTTCCTAGGACCCCGACTGTCCCAAGATGACCAGCGCTGCCTCACCTTCTCGTTGGCCAACGTCATGATGCAGTTTGCCAGAGGGTAACCACTATCCTTGGAATACCTCACCCAGAGCACCCCGACAGCATTCCCGTTTGGTCTGCACAATGCCACAAGGACCATTGGTCGCCTCACGGCGCAACGCATGCACCCATTCCCCATGGATGACAAATTCATGGGTATGACAAACTATGTCGTAGAATCTTTCCATGACCTTCTCGTGGGAGATTCATAGATGATCTTTGACTCTAACTCTAGTAGGGGAAGCCATAACCCCTCACGAGAATGCTTCATGCCAGGCACCCTCGAGGGGCATGTCGAAAGCATCCACAAGGGAGGGGCTACTCCTACAAATGACCCCAATGACGATGTCGAGGGAGATGTAGGGGCCCCGCCTCACCTGCGGGTAGAGCAGCTAAGGGCATGCCACAAGGAGATCGAGGATGCGTGACTCCAACTAGAGCAAGAGCATGTGGAGCTCAAGAACAAGATCGAGCGATGCGTAGATGGTGGCCGTGTGTGCGCCATCGCCCGTGATGTAAACTGGAGGATCATCGAGAATGACGAAGGCCTCCCGCACTTCGCCCGGGCAAGCCAGAACATAGCTACCACGGAGGCCTTGCTCCGAGGGCTCCCAAAGCCTACGACACCCAAAGACTGTCGGGCCCATCATGAGATCGCACGATACTCGAGTGCGCTGTGGTGCAACAAGCGGAAAGCTCGCTGTCTTGGTGACGCGAGCTCGATGCTAGTAAGCACGTGTCTTCGGGACAACATGGCCGGGACATATCCGTCCACCAGGCACCACATGATGGTGGGGGCTTGCCATGGTCCTAATGCATGAGCGTCTCAGCCCCAACCGTGATGCACGTAACACCCTGGATGCCCGTAGGAATGGACGGGGGGATAAGAGAGAGGAGATTGGCTGTGGCTACCACCCTCGTCGTGGCGGACGCTATGATAGCGGTGAGAACTAGAGCTAAAGCCCTGATCTGCTAGGGCCCCAGTCTTTCAGCCAGCACATCCTCAACATGGCTTTCCCGCCGCGATATCGACCACCGACCAACATCCTGAAAATACTCCGGGGAAACGAACCCAGGTTTGTGCAAGGATTACCGGCTTGCTAGTCAAGATGGTGTTGTGGATAGTGATTCCTTCATTATCCGCAATTGATGTAGACTAGGTCCGATCTTCCGAAAGGTATGATAGCGTCAATTGGTGGAGACTCAACGTTCACGATCTAGGCTTCGAACCAAGACTGATTCGGACCCCCGCAACCATTACACCACTACTCCATTGGTTATCAACCACGCGAACGCGATTGACTTCGCCGAGAAGGCTTTCCTGCAAGCGAATCGAGAACACAAGCAAGAACAGGATAAACGCAATCTAAAATTGCAAATAGATATGAGGCTTATGAAAACAAGGAGTTCAAGTCTTTATTCAAAAGGACTAATCGCCACAGACGAACAAGATCAAGAACTGGGGCCCTGGTTGACAGCAAGCAGCCTTGGCGGCACAGTTGTAGCAAAACGATGTCTGTTTCACAAGGAAATCAAGAACTAAACAAAACCCAAACCCTAAGGAGAGAGACGGCTGATAAATATAGAGTCTTGGGCGTCACCCCCCTGGACGCGCCCCCTAATGGGCCCAAACACGATACACGGTCCAACGGACCAAATTACGATGTCACAGCACCCTGGCAGATTCTAGGCGCTGACTTGTGGCCACGATTCCTGTTGATTCTGAACAGATTTTGATGTGAGCCCACTTGGATTGTCTTCCTTATCAAATTAGCTTTCCATCCCTATATGGATCGTCGAAAACGGAGTCCGGATGCATCCTGGGTGACCAGTTTAAGGCAAACTGGTCCTACAACCAGAGATGGGCTCCAACTTCAGTTGGACTGGGCCTCCACCATGGAAAAGATGAATTGGACGCCCATGCTGGACCTACTCCTCTCCTTGACTTGTATGCGATGAAGTAGTGATGTCCTCATCATCCTCCCTTTCTTGAATTGAAGTCGTCCTCGACTGAAGTAGTTCGTCTCCTCCATTGGATGACAGCAATGATGGCTCCAGAAGAAGACGTTCATCTTGGCACCCAATCCTTCGCAAAGGTGGCTGCCATGGTGGCTTCCCTGCTAGGAATTCATCCTCCTTCTCCTACAAAAGGTTAGTACCAACAAGAGTCATAGCACTAGGAGTAGGATCAAGTGAACATATAGGCGATGTACAAGTTAGAGCATAACATGGTTCATCATGAACAACAAGAACAAATTTAAGAGTAAATAAAACTTCTTTCATGTTACTTGAAGGTTCATTTAATGGTTTGCTAGAGTCTTTATCAAGGCCTTTCTTTTTCTTTTCAGCAAGTTCCTTTTCATATTGCACAATTTCAGCAGGTGTTAAAGGAAGTAAAGCAATGGTTTTTCCTTTAAATATAAAAGTATATCCATTTTGCCTACCATGATGTACAACATTATTGTCATATTGCCAAGGGCGGCCTAACAGAAGTGAACAAGCTTGCATAGACACGACATCAAAATCAACATAATCATGGTAGGAACCAATAGAAAAATGCACACGAGCAGATTGTGTTACCTTTGCCTTACCACTATTGTTGAACCACTGAACATGGTATGAATGTGGAAGAGCACGTGTAGATAAACCAAGAGTCTTGACAAGCTCAGAACTTACCAAGTTATTGCTGCTCCCTCCATCAATTATAGCATGAACATGGAAATTATTGACAATGAGGAACATTTGAAACAAATTATGGCGTTGTAGCTTGTCTACTGACTCAACTTGTGTACTCAAAACACGCTGAACAAGGATTGATTTGTAGTCTGCAGTGCATGCCACACTATCAATTACCTCATCAGGATCTTCAGCACTATCCACAAATTTATCTGCATAAAGATCAGTTGCAAGTGCAAATTCATTCTCTTCATCACTAGCACTAGCATACCCACCATCGTCAGTAGCAATATATGCGCGTTTGCTAGGGCATTCTTTAGCAAGATGTCCCATGCCCTTGCAGCGGTGGCACACAACTTTAGAAGAGCTGCTAGAGGAAGGTGTAGCAGATCCACTAGAAGAAGGTGTGATAGAAGAACTCTTCTTTATAGGCACTGGTGGTGTCTGCATATTAGAAAATTTACTCACCTCGGTTGGACGTGAAGGAAAGGATGGAGTCACGGACGGAGTCATGGAACGCCTAGGTTGTCGTCCCTGTACTTTCCTTTTAGCTTTAATAGCATAATGATATAATTGAGAAAATCTAGTCCATTCTTTATAGTCAAGAACATCCTGTATTTCATGACGTAAACCTCCAAAAAATCTAGAACACTTATCCATTTCATCCTCTCGTATGTTACTACATGCTAGACCAATTAAAAGGTCCTGATAATATTCCTCAACAGTCTTACTACCTTAATTTAAACGTTGCAGTTTTAATCGCAGATCACGCTGATAGTATGGAGGAACAAATCTCAATTTCATTCGTCATTTAAGTACAGTCTAGGTTTGAGGTATTTGAGCATTAGCATTAGCATTAGCATTAGCATTAGCATTAACATTAACATTAACATTATTGCCAATATCATTCCACCAGAAAAGAGCAAAACTAGTAAACTCACTAGTAGCAAGTCTAACTCTATATTCTTCCGGTACTTGATGGGAGCTAAATTTTTGATCTACAGCCATCTTCCAATCTAAATATGCTTCTGGATCAGCAGAACTAGAAAAAGGAGGTATCTTAAACTTGGTTTTAGAGAAAGGATCATTATTACCATGGTTATTACCTCCCATGCCGCGTCGGTTAAAGTTCAACCGATTACGGTTACGTGCATCCTCAGCACGTCGTTGAGCTTCGGCTTCAGCCTCCGCGTCGTCATCATCCTCCTCAGAAAGATCATCCTCATCATCTTCAGTACGTGGTTCAGGATGTCATTGTTCAACATCTTCAATCCTCTTGGCCAAATTGGTGATTTGTTGAAGGATCTCATTGAACTTGTCATCAAGAACGGCACGAAGCTCATTCTTAGAAACACAATCATTGAAATCTGTTGGTGCGTCCTCATTTCCTTTGGCACTGCCTTCGGCTCTCCCTGACATGGTTAGTAGAAAAGAGAAGACAACACAAATAGTATTATCCCTACCAACTACTTAGGTTGTGGACAAGGAAAAATAAGACACTCAACTCTCAAGCGTCTTACCACGGTCTTACAAGTGTTCTTACCAAAGCAATAGGCGGTGCAATCGGTCGGTGACTGTGATACCGTTGTAGCTTGAGTGTAATAGTTGCAAGGTAAACATGTACTTGGTTAGAAGAAAGTGGAGCTTGGACAGGCACAATATAGTAGCAAGGAATAGCAAAATTCACAACTGAATAGCAAAGTTGAATAAGTATCCCAAGTACTTGTCTTAGTTGCTGGCCTACTCACGTTCCAAGTACCAGATGTATCAAGTGATATGAATAGCAAGAATATGATTAGGAACAAGGTAGAAATCAGCACACGCAAACACAGCTCAAATGGCGCTCTCTATGTGCTCCTCTAGATATTGTTCCTCTTTTGCCCCTCTCTTTTTTCTATTTTTTTGGGTTGTCGTTGTTTTTTTGGGAAATTTCAACTTTTTCTGTTTATTTTTTTTGATACTTTTCCTTTACTTAGGAGCACAAAATAAGTAACCACAAAAAATATGAGCTTAAACAAGTGAAAGGCGTGGCCTGTGAAAATTTCAGAATAAGTGCTCAAAATCGATAAAACCCTTGTGACCACGAAAAGAGGATCTTGTGACCACTTTTTGACCAAAATAAAAATCTCCGATCCTAACAACATAGGGGATGGACGGATCCGAATTTTTTTTTCTGATCAATTTTGATATATGGAACGTCGAAATCCGAGTTCATATGCGAAAACAAGACCAGTTTTACGAATTGACTCCGAATTAGAGGACAAAATGGGAACAATACGTGCAAAATTGGTCACAACAACAAGGATTTGATGGAAATAGTGAAGACAAGTGTAACAAATTAGATGGTGTGGACTAGGGTTTGATGGAAACAAAGGAAACACAGCAAGACTTGAAGGTGTTTACGGATTATGATGAAAAACAAAGGAAAAGACACAAACTGGACTACAAAACGATCTAAAACCAGCAACCAGAACTTGACCTAGGACACAAACTCAACAACGTAAAACAGAAACAAAATTACATGGCACAATGAGGTTATAGGACATGGAATATGTGGCGGTATATAATTTTTTTTGGCTTTTTGTGGACTATAGGTAATGCAAAAACAGTCATAATCTAAAGGGAAAATAAAGTTATACCTAACAGGCAACAAGGTCTCTAATACCACTTGATGTAGACTAGGCCCGATCTTTCAAAAGGTATGATAGCGTCGATTGGTAGAGACTCGACGTTCATGATCTAGGCTTTGAACCAAGACTGATTCAGACCCCCGCAACCGTTACACCACTGCTCCGTTGGTTATCAACCACGCGAACGCGATTGTCCTCGCCAAGAAGGCTTTCCTGTAAGCGAATCGAGAACACAAGCAAGAACAGGATAAACGCAATCTAAAATTGCAAATAGATATGAGCCTTATGAAAACACGGAGTTCAAGTATTTATTCGAAAGGACTAATCGCCATAGACGAACAAGATCAAGAACTAGGGCCCTGGTTCACAGCAAGCAACCTTGGCGTCACAGTTGCAGCAAAACGATGTCTGTTTCATAAGGAAATCAAGAACTAAATAAAACCCAAACCCTAAGGAGAGCGACGGCTGATAAATATAGAGTCTTGGGCGTCACCCCCCTGGACGCGCCCCCTAATGGGCCCAAACACGATACACGGTCCAACGGACCAAATTACGGTGTCGCAGCACCCTGGTAGATTCTGAGTGCTGACTTCTGACCATGATTCCTGTTGATTCCGAACAGGTTTTGACGTGAGACCACTTGGATTGCCTTCCTTACCAAATTATCTTTCCATCCATATGTGGATCGTCGAAAACGGAGTCCGGATGCATCCTAGGTGACCAGTTTAAGGGAAACTGGTCCTGGAACCCGAGATGGGCTCCAACTTCAGTTGGACTGGGCCTCCACCATGGAAAAGATGAATTGGACGCCCATGCTGGACCTACTCCTCTCCTTGACTTGTATGCGATGAAGTAGTGATGTCCTCATCATCGAGAATGACGAAGGCCTCCCGCACTTCGCCCGGGCAAGCCAGAACATAGCTACCACGGAGGCCTTGCTCCGAGGGCTCCCAAAGCCTGCGACACCCAAAGACTGTCGGGCCCATCATGAGATCGCACGATACTCGAGTGCGCTGTGGTGCAACAAGCGGAAAGCTCGCTGTCTTGGTGACGCGAGCTCGATGCTAGTAAGCACGTGTCTTCGGGACAACATGGCCGGGACATATCCGTCCACCAGGCACCACACGATGGTGGGGGCTTGCCATGGTCCTAATGCATGAGCGTCTCAGCCCCAACCGTGATGCACGTAACACCCTGGATGCCCGTAGGAATGGACGGGGGGATAAGAGAGAGGAGATTGGCTGTGGCTACCACCCTCGTCGTGGCGGACGCTATGATAGCGGTGAGAACTAGAGCTAAAGCCCTGATCTGCTAGGGCCCCAGTCTTTCAGCCAGCACATCCTCAACATGGCTTTCCCGCCGCGATATCGACCACCGACCAACATCCTGAAAATACTCCGGGGAAACGAACCCAGGTTTGTGCAAGGATTACCGGCTTGCTAGTCAAGATGGTGTTGTGGATAGTGATTCCTTCATTATCCGCAATTGATGTAGACTAGGTCCGATCTTCCGAAAGGTATGATAGCGTCAATTGGTGGAGACTCAACGTTCACGATCTAGGCTTCGAACCAAGACTGATTCGGACCCCCGCAACCGTTACACCACTACTCCGTTGGTTATCAACCACGCAAACGCGATTGACTTCGCCGAGAAGGCTTTCCTGCAAGCGAATCGAGAACACAAGCAAGAACAGGATAAACGCAATCTGAAATTGCAAATAGATATGAGGCTTATGAAAACAAGGAGTTCAAGTCTTTATTCAAAAGGACTAATTGCCACAGACGAACAAGATCAAGAACTGGGGCCCTGGTTGACAGCAAGCAGCCTTGGCGGCACAGTTGTAGCAAAACGATGTCTGTTTCACAAGAAAATCAAGAACTAAACAAAACCCAAACCCTAAGGAGAGAGACGGCTGATAAATATAGAGTCTTGGGCGTCACCCCCCTGGACGCGCCCCCTAATGGGCCCAAACACGATACACGGTCCAACGGACCAAATTACGATGTCGCAGCACCCTGGCAGATTCTAGGCGCTGACTTGTGGCCACGATTCCTGTTGATTCTGAACAGATTTTGATGTGAGCCCACTTGGATTGTCTTCCTTATCAAATTAGCTTTCCATCCCTATATGGATCGTCGAAAACGGAGTCCGGATGCATCCTGGGTGACCAGTTTAAGGCAAACTGGTCCTACAACTAGAGATGGGCTCCAACTTCAGTTGGACTGGGCCTCCACCATGGAAAAGATGAATTGGACGCCCATGCTGGACCTCCTCCTCTCCTTGACTTGTATGCAACTAAGTAGTGATGTCCTCATCAGCAACCTCCCCTTGTTCCTGACTAATTCAGCATGAACATGGCTGGAGCACCTTCCGCCCAACCAGATTCAAAGGTGGACGGACCTGAAGGAGATCTTTATGGGAATTTTCTAGGGCACCTACACGCGCCCAGGGAACCCCTAGGATTTGAAGAATTACTGACATAAGTCTAGGGAAACTCTTCATGAGTACATCTGACGCTTCTCCAGGCAATGCAACTAGTTGCCGAACGTCGCCGACGCTGACGTCATCGGAGCCTTCCTGTCCGGGACCACCTACGAGTCATTGGTCCACAAGCTATGATGCAAGGGCCCTCGAACTACCAAGGAGCTCCTCAACATCGCGACCAGCCTTGCCTCAGGTGAGGAGGTGGTCAGAGTAATTTTTGATAGCCACAAGGGCAAAGCGAAGCGGGACGAGGACACCGACGAGGGCACCTCCAACCACCCGAACAAGAAGAAGAACAAGCAGTGACACAGGGGCTTGCTCGTGTCCACTGCTGAGCGGAAAGGCAGTTGGGCACCCCCTGAGGGTGCTCCCAACCAACTCAAGAAGCTACTTGAGGGGCCATGCCCGAACCATGCCTTCCCTATCAAACACCTGTACAGGGACTGCGCCCTCATGAAGCATTTCCTGTACGGACGCTCCAAAAAGGGGGACCAGAGGAAGAACCCTAAGCCAGCGGTAGAGGAAGAAGCCTGATCTGGTGGTGGATGATGCCGAGGGGAAGGATGGCGGCGGACGACACCATGTGTGGGGCTGAGCCTTCAACATCGGGGACCTGGTGCTTTGCCTCGTCCAGAGCAACAAGAACCACCACAAGCTCTCTCCACTGTGGGAGGGACCATACATCGTCGCGCAGGTGCTCTAGCTAGGCACCTACAAGCTCAAGTCCATCGACGGCAAAGTGTTCACCAACACCTGGAACATCGAGCAGCTACATCGCTTTTACCGCTAGTCTATGCGCATACTTATGAAAATTAAGAATGATATTTCTGAAATACAAAAATGCTTTCTCTTATCAGTTTCGCTATCGTTTCCTCGATCTTTAGTGACACCTGACCCCAGCAATGGCAAGGGGTCGAGCCTCACTCGGGGCTGATAAGAATATATCTACTTAGAAACATTCTTTGCACGACCCCACCTTATGTTAAGATCTACAAGCAAGAGTCACGGAAACAAACACTGAGTAAGGCTAGGGTGTTTTCGCTCACTAGCATGATCAGAGTTTTTTCGCCCGCACCTAGAGCTTTACAACCTTAACATCAGAAGGGGTCAGATCGCATCAACCTTTTTATATATAAAAAAGAGAAGGGCCAAAAGTCTGTTCGGCCAAAAATTAAAAACTTGTCAATTTATTACAACTTTACCGCCTGGCTCATCCAACTAACTAACGCCTCAGGGGGATGACTTCATCCTTGATCTTTATAGCTAGATCCTACACTAGGGGGGCCACCATCTCCTCGATCTCCTCTAGCTTGGCCTCAGAGTAACCTGGCACGAAGCCCTGACTCATCTTTGCCAGATCGATGTTCTCATAGTGAGAACGAGCGATCACAAATGACCAATGAACGCCAAAGCGAAGCACGTTCCTCACGTGCCCGATCCATAATCTGGATAGTGAGGACCATGAGCGAGCTCATCTCCTACTCTGGGGCCAGCTCAAGGTCATCACAGACCAGCTGGATGGCGACACGCAAGGTATCATGCTCATCGCTCTCCTTTAGGAGGGAGGCCTTCACCATGCCGAGCTCCTTCTCTAGGCCATGGCTCTTCATCACCTTCACCCCAAGCTTGTCATCGAGACCTATCCAAGTCACATACTAATCGTGTCAAAAGGCCTACCATGGATTCCTAGGAGAAAGACAACAAGGGAAACTAGAGGCTTACCATCCACATCCGCTCAAAGCTTGCACACCTCATCATGATGCTGGGTCACCTCGGCCTCCAGGCGCTGGACCTCTTCCTGGCACTGATCGACCTCTATGGTGAGCCTGGCGGACACACCCTTGATCACAACCTTTAGGTCCCTCTCCCCCTCAAGCTCACCCTTGAGGAGGTCAATCCACTGCTGGGCGTCGACGTGCTCCTGGTGAGCCAAGTCACGCTCCATGTAGAGCCCCTCTATGGCCCGGAGCAAATCATGCCACTCCTTCCGTAGCCGCTTAGACTCCGCGACGTCCACGCGCATCCTCTCAATCTCATGAGCATCCTCGCGAGCATCCTTCTCCCTGACTCGGAGGTCAGCCAGCTCCTGGGCGATAGGGGCAAGCTCAGCCACCTCCTGATGGGTGGCGGCGAGCAATGCGGCCAGCCCATCACTCCACCGTGTATCTTCAGAGAGGTGGTCCCAAACATCCTTCTCGTGATGAAGGAATTGGGACTTCTCCCAGCTGCAGACCATAAGGGACTACGAAGAGGACAAGTCTTAGAGGTGTGAAAAGGGAAAATGAGTGTAAAAAACATGGCCACATCATACCTGGCCAACCGGGGTGACGACGTCGCGCAACAAGCTTAGTGAGGTGGTTAGAGCGCGAACCGTGGCACCGACCTCCATGTGGACACTCTCCCATTCCCTCTCCTCCATAGCATCGTCAAGGGCAAAAAGCATCGCCTCTGGGTCCCGCTGGTCTACCCACCGGATCTGGGATCCTCCCCACACGTGCAGGTCACCGCCCACCCAGACTAGAGACCGGGATGGCTCCGTGCCGATCCCAAGCAACGCCGACCCCTCTTGCGGTAGCAACTCCTATAGAGCAACCCCTCTAGCGGTAGAGGGGGCGGGTGATGTGGACATGGAGGCCTGCCCCGTCGCCACATCCACTAAGGACACCTTGGGTGCGCCCTCTCCTGTCCACCCCGCCGTAGACGTGGCCACCTACATGGACGACGGCTCTGGTTGCGCCATCTCCGCCTATGACATTGTGGCTACACTCGGCCGTGCCACGTCCGCCATGATGCCTTGGGTGCATCCTCCACCATCCGCCCCACCACAGAGGTGGCCACCTGCGTGCATGATGGCTTCAGCTATGCCATTTCTGCCTATGATGTCGTGGCCTCCTACGCGGATGACGGCCCTGGCTGTGCCGTTTCCGCTTGTGACATCACGGCCACACCTGGTCGTGCCACATTCGCCATGAGCACCTCAGATGCGCCCTCCTCCGTCTACTCCCCCATGGACGTAGCCATTGGCTGCGCCCCTCCGGTCAATGCCGCCATTGGCCCACAGCCACCCCGGTGCCACTCCTGCTTGCCTCTAGCATAACACCGGCCGGCTCCTAACGTGTCTGTCGGAGGATGAGGCACTTCTTCGACACAAGCCTCAGGAGAGTCCTATGTCCTCCAACGCTGTGAAGGACATGACGGTTAGTTTATGGCAAAATTCGTTAGAGCGAAAGAGTGAAGAAATTCTTAACTCACCTCGACGCCTTTGGACGGTGACGTTTTGAGGTCGATCCGCCTGACCTGAGATGCACCTTGTTGGCATGTTGCCATTTTGAGCCTTCCCTCTACACGGAAGGCCCGGATGGAGCAGAGCAGTCGGATCTCACCGACTCTGGGGGCGCCCCGGAAGGCCCGGATGGAGCAGAGCATCCTGATTCCGCCAGCTCTAGGGGCACATACTCCCCCTCCTACCCTAGGGCATGCCATGGGAAGGGCCTTGCCTATGGAAAAGATGAGTCCTCGTCCCCACCTCCTAGCTCGTCCCATTGGACGGGCGACCTAGAACCGTTGCCTCCCTCTCCTTCTTCTTCTTCTTCCTCCTCCAAACCTTGCCGCCACCTTCCTTGATCCACCTTCGCCTGCTCCTTCATCCGCCGCTTCGCCTTCTCCTAATCCTTCTTCTTCCTCCTCTTCTTGTCTGCGGCGTGGTTTGTCACCCTCATGGACGTGTGCTCTGCAATGGCGCGATGGAGGCCCAAAAGCCCAACCCCACCGGTAGCTCGATGAAGCCCGCATTTGGCTACATCGCGGGATGTCCTAGGATTAGGAACACAGCGTTGGACTCCTCCATCACCTCCTTGATGTGCTGCACCACCTTGCTATCATGGAGCAGCCCTTGGGCGAGCACTATCCCATCGTGCTATGCACCGGGCATCATCTCGTATAGCAGGAGGGTGCGCGCCATCTGTGGTGCCACCCTCATCGCATGATACGCCCCAATGACACTAGCCCCACAGAAACCATGGTTCTTTAGGAGTGCGATGGCATCTAGGAGGTCATGGAGCCTCTTCTTTTCCTTCTTAGGAGGTCCCCACCCCCACACCAGTGGCACCTCTTCGATTAGGCGTCCGGTGAAGTCCGACAAGGGGGCGGCGGGGTCGTTCTTCATGTAGAACCAAAGCACGTGCCATCCCTTGTTGGACCTTGATAGCGGATAGGTCATGTACTCGGTGGACCGGTGGCCCCAGAGGTGGATGCCTACACATCCCATTGGCACCGACAGGTCCCCACTTCTCTCCCTTTTCTTGTGCAGGGAGACAGAGAAGAAGTACCTCCACAGCTTGAAGTGGGATTCGATCCCCAGATACCCTTCATACAACGCGATGAAGGCCGTGATGTGCTAGATCCCATTGGGATTCAGGTGCTGCAACTCGATCTGGGTAGGGAGGAATCACAAGTCCATGCTTGTGGAAGGGCGCAAAGCACATGGCGTAGCCATTAGGCGGTGCCGGCGCCTTCTCACGACCAGACACAAGCCACTCCACCGTCTCGGTTCTCCCACAGAGAAGACCATGCTTGACAAGGCCCTCCATGTGCTCGTGGGTGATGTCAGAGCGATACCATGACTCCATGGGAAGCAAGGGCGGAGGAATGAGAACTTCGCTGGCGATAGAAGAGTGAGAGCAAGAGATCTGAGCGGTTGTAGTGGATAAGTGGAGAGGACGAGGTTGCGGTTAGGCATATCAAAGATGAAGGGAAAAACCCTAGTTATAGGGGAAGATGGAGCGAGAGGCGAACCATCCACCTCAATCGATGCACCTATCGCGCCTCGTCACTTTGCCTCTACGAAAATCGTGCACACGCCACCCCTGGCCACCCCGTCGAAGGGTGCACCGGGCGATAGTTCGCACCTCAATGGGCCGAAAGCCGCCACAGGTAAGGAGGCATTCAGAGCAAAAAACGCTCCCATGGCCCATTAAGGCCTAGGAGTTTGAAGGTTGGCCCATCGATGGGTTCACAACCGCTCTGGGGCACCTTTAGAGTGAGGGGTGGCTAAGGATGGGCCCGTTAGCAGCCAACACCTAGGCGCACGAGCACCATGGGTATCCCAACCCATGTTCGAGTCTTGGCCGGTGCATGGTCCATGGTTTTTCCTCAAAGAAAGGCAATGAGCCCTTGGGACCGGTCGAACGGACCCAAGAACTATATGGACTGGACGTCAGGAATCTAGAGTCAGTCACCAGCTGAACCATGTTGGACCCTCGTGAATGGAAAGCTGGGTCCCACTTGGACTAGCTCGCTAATAGCTCACTAAGCACCATGATTCGTCCATCAAGGAAAACATGGCACGGCGCAACCCCTCCATTTTATCGAAAAAACACTTGAGGGAGGACGACCACAATACGAGCTAACCCCTCGACCGGACCCTTGCTACGCGTGGGGGCTCGAGGGAAGTTGGACTCATAAGGAGACCAAATACGCGGTCGCATGACAATGGTGGATCGATCGGATCCTAGGGAGGGATCAAAATCAAGAGAGATCTTTTCCGACCCCCTGAATCCCACAGCTGCATGCGCTCGAAGAGTCCGAATGAGACAAAAAGGAATCATGACCCTACCAAGACATCCTGTGGCCCTTCAAAGGGAGATCAAGACCCTCAGAATACTTCCATCCAAAAAAGCCTTCGAAGGAGTATCCTACTCCTCCGTAGGCTCGGGGGCAACTGTCATGTATTAGTATTTGGGATACCTGGAAGAATGGAGCGCCATGACCAGCTGACCAGAACAGAATGGAGCGCCATGACCGGCTGACGATGCCGACGTATAGCGCCAGTGATGAATAGGGTCACGACGTGGAGCCATCCCCATCATCATCTACAAGATCGGTGGGACCTGTGTAAAGGAGATGAAGGGCAGCGCGACCCCGGAGGCCTTCTTCCTCCTCGTTTCTCTCTCTCTCTCTCTCTCTCTCTCTTTCTCTTGTGCAACCTGCGCCTTCCCCTTCAACTATAAAAGGGGAAGTAGGTGTCCCATGAAAGGCAACGGCTCAATGCTGAAAGCAACTGAGTTCAACTAGACTCAACTCCATTCGATCCTTCCATCAGAGACTTGGGACCTTCTCCCTCTCTTGCCCGTTTGTAACCCTACTACAAACAAGTGTCGGTAACATGAGCAGCCTCAAACTGGACATAGGGATATTCTGCCCGAACCAGTATAAAACCCTTATGTCCAACAAGCACACCATCTGGGCCAGACGCGCAAACACAAATTTACTAGTCGATGGTTCAAAACACCGACACGGCCTATCGGTGCTCTCTCTATGGCTTGTACCCTAGCGGAATTAAGTTCTTCTTGAGCTTGCTTCTGAGATTTCTCTAGTAATCGACTTCTAATTCAAGTAAGAATCTTGTTCATATTGTTCTTCAGGTTTGCAACACTCTTTTGAGTACTTTAATCCTTGTAGCTCTTGGGTTAAATTAGTATTCGTAGTGTAAGCATGGTGCTTAGACTCAGTTACTCGTGGATGTACCATATTTTAAAGATCAGTGGTAGCTCGCGAGGGTGGATCTTATAGCCTCGTTGAATCCTTTGTAGTCCACCTCCCGTTAGTAGGCCTAGCAAGACCTTGTTGCTATAGGAAACATACTCTTCCTATGTTGCTATAGGAAACATACTCTGCTATAGAAGACAAAGCTTACCGAAGTTAGAACTAGAAGACCTTAGCAATCTCCACTACGCTCCTACTATCTAGCCTTCATTGTGAAGTTGGGTTAAGTTAGATTTGGTTATTCTCACACATGTTTCCTGAGTTCGATATAAAACTAGGTACTCCTGATGAAGTGCTACATCGGTATAGTATCCATGCGCTTATAGATTATTCTATGTGCATTAATGTATACCAACACCCCTTGAAGTGCCCCTTCAACTCTCCTCCACCCAGGCAGCGTCCCCCGCCACTGGACTTCTCTAGCAAGAAGCTCCACAATGACCAACCTTCTCGTCCAACCACCGGGGACATTACCTCAATGAAGCCGATCACGGTGCGCCTTTATCCCACGTCAGATATGCATACACCCACGCCTGCCAACAAGCATCGTGCCCTAGTGATCTCCGACAAGTCAGAGGATAGCCTTCCTCTCACCAACAGTGAGAGCACTCATAGCACCACCCCCAATCCTAAGAGGGTGAAGTATGAGATCACTAGGCGCTAGCTTCCTTCAGGGCGCTACAAGAAGGGGTTCATCCGCCCTGACTCTAGTGACGCCAAGGCGATGAAAGGATCATTGTTCGCCCCTTCGGTGCACTGCCGCTCCACTCCTCCACCCATTCACGGACCACCTAGGCAGATGGACCACAGTGATGATGAGAAGGAGGAGCTCACCCTTGAAGGGCTTCAGGCCCAGCTATGCGCCCTTAAGGAGGAGAACCTGACCCTAGGGGAAAGGGTGGCGGAGCAGGAGCTCTGGCACGTTGACATCGAGGACAAGATGGACGTACTCGGCTCACCTCAGAGCTCAAGCGCCTATTCGAGGCCACAGGGAATGAGCACCTCTATGAGGCGCCACTCCCCTAGACCCCGTGGCCACTTAAGTTTTTAGATTAGGCACTCTTTAGTTTATATTTGTTTTCCTTAGTTCGTTATAGGTTGTGTTTTGCATTGTTTGTGTTAGATTTGCTTAGGTTTAAATTATTATTATTGTAAACAAGTGCCTAATGAATAAAATCAAAGTTAGTTTAATTTGTGTCCTGTCCTCTGGTGTTTTCCCACCAGTAGGACCTTGTTATTTTACTAGTTTGTTATTATGAATAAAAAGAATAGATTACCAATGAAGATAGTGTGGGGGAAGCCTCCCTTGGGATTTTGACGGCTTCCCACAATTATGAAAGTGCCATCACTGAGTCATGTACACGCTGCAAAACACCTCGAGTGAAAGACCGACACGTGGGGCCACTTGGGCCCACCGCCCAACGCCCTAGGCCGCTGCTCGGCGCCCCGCTACCACCGCTCGCCGTGGTAAGGTTGGCTCTCAGGCCCACCTTGATCCACCATGCAGGTATGCACTTCTACTTCTTTCTTGTACGCAATTTTTATGTTAAAATTAATTATTCTTACCTTTAAACACATGAAAATAAAAATTAAAATGGCTAAACACATAAGATTATGTTGATTTTTAAAATTTGACTTGTATAAATTCTATTCTATTATCATGTTTAAAACTTGTGATCTACTTTTGATTAGTATTGTCTACCTATGTTGTTGATTTGTGAGATATAGTAGTGACTAAATAAGTGGCCTTTTGTTTACTCATAACCTTGGAGATGTTTATCTTGCTAAAAATAAAACGCTATGATATTATTACTCCTCATGTGAGAAAAATACCTACCAAAACCAAAGTATATTTGCTCATAAAACTAGCGCAAATGCTATTTAATCTTACTTTGAGCTTTGTCAAACTTTGAGATCTAGGTAGAGAGTTATGTCATGCTTTTATAACCAAGCCCACATATACCACCTCTCTAAGCTACTTCTACACTGGAAGTACGCTCATTCATGCCACTATAAAGTTTTGTTTCTCCTTTTGAAAATATATATACATACCTTCTTTTTCCACAGAGGACATGGCTATCTAAAAAAAGAAGAAAGAGAGAAAAAGAAAAGAAAGCTTGAGCACAACTGCTCATTAGTTTAGCTCTCTTGCAATAAAAAAGAGAGAGAGAAGAGATAGCCATGATCCCTGAAGGGAAAGGAGAAGAAGAAACAAAAAGAAAAGGCATTATCCACCATTCTATCCACCCACATATCTTGGTTTAGATTGCATGACATGACCCTCCCAGGATCCATTGTTTGATTTAGTTAAAGTAAGTAGGACAAATATGCCTAGCTTTGATCCCTGCCTATAGCTCCACATAAGCTTTAGGATAGTGAAGGGCAAAGTATCTATGCCCAGGAGAGGACTACCACTAAACACTTTTTGAGTGATAGAGAGAGCTCACATGAGGATATACATGAATCATATTTTCTTTGAAAATTTTGATTAAAAACTCCAATGTAATTTGAGAAGGGAAAGTGTGACTATTTTGATCACAGTTGTTCCACTTATCAACCAGCTAAGGTTTGATCTTAGCCACCGGAAAGATCATAGGTATGAATATGAGACATAGAATAATTTTTATACATGCTCAGATTTTGAGGAGTAGCATATGTCAATCACTTCTTAGTTCACACACTTTACTAGGGACGAGCAAATGTTTAGTGTGGGGGAGCTTGTTGACAACTCTTAACACCCTCTTTTGCCATCAACAAATTGCCATGAAATGTATAAAATCAAGCAAGAAATGACATTTTATGTTTAGATTTCACTTGGTTCCACATGTATTTGGAGAATTGTGATTGTAGGGACAAAATAGTCAAAAAGGAGCAAAACCAAGCATTCTAGAAGCCATCCATGTGGCCAGGAGAGGCAAGGCCCACAGAGGGGCACCGCGCGATGCCAACATGGCACCGCCCGGCCCCACCAGGTGCCCTACCACGTCATTGAGCCGTGGGAGGGTGGCCTAGAGCATTGTGGAGTGTTGATCCAAGGTCAGTTCACTCAGTGGCTGAGATTTACTTCTCTTGATTGAAGGGCCCACTGTCATACAAAGAGGAGGCTCCAACTGACTTAAGCACCGACTTACCGTGGAAGTTTCGACACATGCTATCTTTGCCACCGCCTTGGAGAGCCATTTAGCACCCTACGATGCAAAGGCGGTGGAATCAAGGGCCGGTCGGCGCCCCCTTGAGGCCGCCCGACGCCCAAGTTTCTTCCACCGCCATACCAGCTGCCTATAAGTACCCCCTGCCTAATTTTAGCTATAAATAGATGTCATGAGCTCCTCTATAAGACACACAAGTGAAGAAAGAGCTATGAAGAGAGTAGCTTAGCTTAGGATAGCTAGTCTCTAGAGTAGAGAGAGACAGAGAAGGTGAGGAGAAGCTGGAGAAGGAGTTGGGCTTGTCGGCGACCTCTTCTTCTTGTAGCTCCACGGCTCTTCTATGGTAATTCTATTCCCATTCTTGCATTAAGTTTTGTTACATTTATGTTGTTTACGGGTTTCACGCTTGGTTAGAGTGCTCTAGTCTTATTTCATCGGGATCTAGTTTAGAGTAGTAAGCGTATAGATTAAACATGGTGCTTAGGCTATACGTTACTTGAGTCTCCGGATAGATTGTGGTAGGTGGCAAGTGGTGACCGCCTTGTCCATCCTCTATATTCCACCATGATAGGCTTAGTTATTAAATCATAGGGCTCGTGGCAGACCTTGTCTAGTTAACCCTCCTGGTTGGTAGGCGGGTTGTGCCCCAAGTAAACAACTATTATTTACCATTCCTTGTTCAAGTAATAGTAGCAGAATAACCCATAGTATTCCACTTCTTTCCTCCCCAACATCCATAGAAATCCATTAGTTCTAGAATTCGATCACTCCTTGTTCCTTGTGGATTCGATACCCAGGATTACTCCTCGGTGAAAAGCTACTCTGACAACCGTGCGCTTGCAGTTTTTTTTCTGTGCGTGCCATCCCTGGTGTCAACACTAAGATTTACACTAAATAACATCATGTATGGACATCAACTCACAATAAAATATAGCATATCATATGCAAGGACAGAGTACATGAAAATACATCAGAGGCATGGACAATAGCTTAGAAAATCATATCTATCATAAAAGGCATGGACAACAGCTCACATAATTACTTGAACCATCATAGTCATGGTGACAATAGCTTAGGTTAATAATCACATACATTGACAATAGAGAACCATCTCATCGAGAAAGGTATCACATGCAACTAACCACAGCAAAACATTACCACCACCAGCAAAAGAAGTAAGGAATAGGGTTTGTTCATCTTTACTGAGCCTGGTCAGAGAAGGAAGCCACCAACAAGGACAGATCAAAGGGGAAAAGAGGAAGTACCACAAGATCTACAAACCTACACAAGAAACATCCAATTAATGGAGTGAAATAGATGTGCCGCATCCTGATCTAGGGTTTGCAGCAAGGGGAAATCGAAAAGGGGTGGCTTTTGCATGGAAGTGATCTGGCAAAAACCCTAGACTAGAAAACCAATCACGTGTATGTTGCATCTGTCGGACCCTGGTTGGGCCTCATATAAGCAACCAATCGTGCCCTAAAATATAGCTACAAATACAACAACAGGTGACCATCTTATATTTTAAAATAAAAAGTATATAGCTTCATAAAGACTGTAATAAGTAGATAAGTCCTTCTCTAAAGCTTTGGCGCTGAGTACGAGTATAATTAAGGAATTGTGTTTATTCACAAAAGAAAATATTTGATTTTATGCAACTACTAAACCATGTAATTTTTTTTGTAAATCACGGTACCAACATAGACACTCATATACATGGACGTATACATACATCCTATCCAAATGTGTATACCCTTTGAAAGATTGATCCGGTAGATCTCGATATTCACTACGCCAGATTTGCACATCACTGCCGGATTTGTGAGAACCGGTAGTGATGTACCTTCACTGCCGGTTATGGGCTTGAAAATGAAAAAAATGATTGGGGCTGGGCTAAAACCGGCAGTGAAGGACCACATCACAGCTGGATTAAGCCAAGAGCCGATAGTGATTGGGCTCTATCATTGTCGGTTCTAGCCAAGAACCGACAGTGATAAGCCTACAACACAAAAAGGCTACAGCCGTCCTCTCCTTCCTCCTCTCTTCCATCCCGAGAATAGAGGCGCGCGTTTGGACCCTTCCCTCCATTGTTGCGGCTGCTCTTCACCATGAAGCTACAGCTTGGATTTTGAAGAATGGCTTGATCTTTTTGCTTTCAGGTTAGTAACAAACATCCACTCCTTTGATTTTGTTGCTTAATTAGCTTCGTTTTGATGGCTACATTGCTTGATTCTCATTCTAGTTCTTTCTCCATTCTAGAGAGCACTTTTCCAATTGGACATTTGTGCAAGGCTCAAATTGTGGTGAATCCATCATCCAAACGGTTGGTGTCTATGAACACATTTAAATTCCTAGCTAATTATTCCATGGTGGTCAAGATCATCATTGTTAGTATGTGATGCTATAATTAGTTCTTAGAAGTAGAGTAGAATAGATGTTCTTCATTATTGCGGAATAATTGTTTTTTACTACGATTTTCAATTTACAGGAACGGGGCTACCAATTTCAATTTTCCAATAATTAGTGTACAATAATGTTTTCCAAAAATGGTACTTTCGAGCTACAATTGTTGTTCATGAAGCTCGATTTCTTATTAATTCTTTGTAATTACTATCTCAGTATTTTTTTATGCAGAGATGGATCGAGAGTGGTTGCATCTGTCCTGAACGGACAAGCAGTACATGCATGGCGTCAGCCAATTTATCACCGATGCCAAAGCCCATGCTGGGAATGGGAACCCTATCTTCTGCCCATGCAAAGATTGCAAGAATCATAGGAACTTTCATCAAATTGAGTCTATATGATCGCACTTGATTACCAGGGGGGTCATGCGAAACTATATGATATGGACTATGCATGGTGAGGTTGGTGTGAATGTTCTGTAGGAAAACGATGATGATGTGGACATGCCTGACGTAGCCATCCACGATGCTAACGAGGAACCCGGTGTCAATACGGAACCTATGGCCATAGTTAATAATGTGTTTAGGAACATGCTAGCTGACGACACCAAGGATAACGATGGCATTTCTCAGCTACTACGTAATATAGAGACCGGATGTCTTAGTGAAAGACAGCTAAGAAAGCTAGAGAAAATGAGACAAGATGGCAAAACACCATTGTATAGGAATTGTCCAATGAGCAAACTAGAAGCCGACATCATGCTGTTAGTGTTCAAATCGACAAACGGATTGAGCAATAAAGGCTTCGATCAGTTGTTAGGTATAATAAGGAAAATGCTACCAGAAAAAACAAGTTGCCAGAAAAGACATACTTGGCCAAGCAAATGATCTGCCCCATCGGCCTCGAGATTGAAAAAATCCACGCGTGTTCCAATGATTGCATATTGTACCGTGGAGAAAAATACAAAGACTTGGACAAGTGCCCCAAGTGTGAAGCTAGACGGTACAAGGAAGGGCCGTCAGATGAGGGTACCAAGACCAGAGGAGGTCCCGTAAAGGTCGTTTGGTATTTCCCTGTAGCTCCCCGAGTGCATAGGCTGTTTACATGTGCAAAGTCAGCCAAGCTGTTGTGCTAGCATGGCGAAGAGCGTAAGAAAGATACAATGATGAGGCACCCCACCGATGGGCATGACTGGAGGACTATCAATACTATGTTCTATAAGGACATCGGTGGAGAGGTAAGGCACCTTTGGTTTTCTTTGAGCATAGATGGGATGAATCCTTTCGACCAGGTTAGAAGCAATCATAGCACCTGGCCAATGACGCTCTGTATATACAACCTTCCACCTTGGGTCTATATGAAGCGGTCGTACATCCAGATGCCACTTCTAATGTAAGGGCCAAGACAACCTAGGAATGACATCGATGTGTTTCTGGAACCAGTGATCGATGAACTAGTGGAGATGTTTGAAAAGGGTGTGCCAGATGTTTGGGACGAGTACAAAAAGGAACATGTCACGATCAAGGGAGTACTTATCGCTACAATCACCGACCTGCCAGGTCAAGGTTCTTTGTCCAGAGAGAAGACAAAAGGCTATACTAGATATGTCGAGTGCTTGGATGACACCGATGCGGTAAATCTACCAAATAACTCAAAGATAGTTTATATGGTACACCGTAAGTTCCTACCTAAGGATCACCCTTACTGCAGGAACAGAAAAGATTTCAATGGTACTATTGAGAAACGCTTAGCTCCAAAATATCGAGATGGGCCTGCGATACTTCGAGAACTCAACAAACAAGAGGTTGTCCTTGGGAAGGGGGACAATGCAGTAGCAGCGCCTGATGGGAGCGTTTGGAAGAAAAAATCAGTTTTCTAGAAACTACCTTACTAATCATTTTTTAGTGTATGCCACTGTCTTGATCCCATGCACATCACTAAAAACGTGTGCGCTAACACTCTTAACACCTTGATAGACACCGGGGGGACATCGAAGGATTCACTAGCCACACACCTGGACATGCAACACTTGGGAATCAGGAAGGAGCTACATCCCGTGGAGCTAGAGAATGGCCAGTTCGAACTTCCGGTTGCGTCATGGACATTGAAGATGGAAGAAAAGCGTCCGCTTATTTCTTTCTTCAATGAACACAAAGTCCCGATGGGCTACTGTGCGAACCCGAAGAGGCTAGTGAACATGAGAAAACTCAAGTTCAACTATGTCCCTATGAAGGCCCATGATTGTCATGTCATTCTGACTCAACTGCTCCCTATTGCCCTACGTGGTATCTTCCCCCAAAAGGTCCATGCCCCAATCATAAAGCTTTGCTCGTTCTTCAACGCGATCTCAAAAAAGGTCATTGATGTGTCCACGCTAGAGCAGCTGTAGCAGGACATAGCTGAAACTCCCATCTGGCTTGAGATGCATTTCCCACTGACTTACTTTGATATCTCATTGCATCTGCTCATTCATCTTGTTGACCAAATTAGAGCCCTTGGCCCAATGTACCTGCATCAGATGTTCCCTTTCGAAAGATTGATGAAAGTTTTCAGGAGGTATGTTAGGAACAGATTTAGGCTAGAAGGGGGCATGGTTGAAGGATGGTCAACGGAGGAGGCCATTGAGTTCTGCACATATTATCTGGACATCAAAAGGGTTGGAGTTCTAGAATCTCATCACGAGGGAAGATACATGGCAAAGGAATGATTGGGGAGAAATCTGTTATAGTAGACGGCCCTGTTTCTTTCAGACATGCATAGTTCGCTGTTCTCCAGCAAGCCAAGGGTGTGATGCAATACATTGACGAGCACAGGCAATCGCCGCAAACTCTATATCCGAGCAGGTCACAGGTTTGGCTAGATAAAAAACATAAGGAGGAATTTGTCAACTGGTTGCAACGTCGCTTGCTTGGAATAAAGTTGGGTAATCAACTGGATGCCTTAGCCAAGGGACCTTCAAGTACATATCTTAAGTACCAAGGGTATGAGATCAATGGATTCACATTTTACACAAAAAAAGCAAGATGGAAAGAGTACATACCAAAATTGTGGTGTTCGTTTTGATGTTCACGACGAAAACGGCAACGTGCAGGCGACATACTATGGTTTCATAGAGGAGATATGGGAGCTTGCCTACGATCCGTTGAAGGTAGCTCTTTTTTGCGGCCAGTGGGTCCGGCTCGAGGAAATCAACACTGACAGCAAAGGGTTCACTACCGTTGATCTCACTAAGACCGCATACAGAGACGACCCCTTCGTCCTTGCAAGAGATGTTATGCAAGTCTTCTATGCAAGGGACAACAAGACAAAAGGAAGGCTAAAAGTAGTCCTAGAAGGAAAAAGAAAGATTGTCGGTGTCGATGGAGTGACGGACGAAGAAGACTACAGGGGCTATCAGGAAATGCCTCCATTCGGGGCGAACGTACCCCTACCTATCCTTCAAGAGGGTGACGAACCTGCTTACATACGGCTTGATCACAATGAGGCCCTCATTGTTGATGCACGTAAAGATAGTTAGATTATTGTTAACTATGTAATCATTATGCACATAACCATGAAGGATGTTTGATCCTGATGAAACTCTCATCTCCTCTCTCCTCCTCGTTAATACTCTGCCAACTCAACAAATATGCCGACGTATCATAGCAATTAATGAGAATGAAAGTTATTTAAAACTACCATTGAGACTGACCTTATTACTATTCAAACACTCGATTAGACACCGGACGTAACATTTCTAAACTTTACTCTCTGAATTTAAACACCAGCTAAATATAAATATAAATATATATGTCTAGACTTCCGATAGAAGGACATTGGGGCAGCCATTCTCTTCTGAGCTACTACTAGTAGTGAGGGATCCACAGCTCCTCAATGCCACTGGTCCCCAATCAGTTTGTAGTCCCTGCTCGCAATACTCGAAGGAGCCTAGCCCACAGTCGGCATTGAGCAAAGTTGTAGTAGCTCCATTCCTCCTCCAACCTTCATTGAACATTGATGTATGTGCTCCTAGAGACATGAATGGGAATGCCAATGGCTTGTGTGTTGATTGTTGAGTGATCCATTTACTTGATGCGTGTACTGTTCCAGTCTCCAGATTAGGCCGAGATGAAGAGGAACACCAAGAAGGCCACAGAGAAAGAAGGTGCACAGAGAAAATTCATTTAATAAATTATAAAATAGAACAAAAAAATTTGGGCCACCTCGGACTCGAACATGGGTCTCAGGGGCTAAGTTGAGGGGTCTTAACCGTTGCGGCAGTAGGAGGAGTTCGAAAGAAATCTAAAAGTTATCCGACTTAACACATAACTGCTACACTACATCACTGCCTGTTTGGGGAATCGCCCGACAGTGATGTACCCCATCACTGTCGGTTCATAATCAAAACCGGCAGTGATGAGCTATTTCCGAAGTAAATTAATAATTTATTAAATAGAACAAAAAAATTTGCCGCCTAGGACTCGAACATGGGTCTCAGGGGCTAAGTTGAGGGGTCTTAACTGTTGCGCTAGTAGGAGGAGTTCGAAACAAAATGAAAAGTTATCCTACTTAACACCTAACTGCTACACCACATCACTGCCGGTTTGGGGAATAAACCGGTAGTGATGTACCCCATTACTGTCGATTTACAAGAAAAACCGGCAGTGATGTACCCCATTCACTGTTGGTTTTTAAACTAAAACAGACAGTGATGTGTAGATGCTCCTCACATGCCAACAGTGCTCCCACTGACCACAACAGTTGGAACACTACTCCCACCTACCCCGACAACTTTAGTTCAAAAATAAAAATGTACCACGACTGCTAGCCCCTATAAAATGGCCCTCGGCCAGGAGCTAGCCTCTTCATGCATGTTGGTTTCAGCCAGGCCTTATTAGCCATGATACAATGTTTACCTCTCACAACAAACCACAGATATCGTTATGCATCGTAGTCCACCAAAATGGTGCACACAAGAGGTACTAGAAGAATGCTACTGAAGATAGAGCAATGCCGACGATTAGAGATGCCACGAGGTTCACAGAGCCATCTGCTGCGGTGCGCATTTGGAAAAAGGCCATGTACAGATAAGGCGGATTCATCGATGCCACCTTGTCATCTCCAACCGGTATAGCTCGTAGACCACCTCGGTGCTGCTGTTTGCCCCTAGTTGGTGCTAGAAGAATGCTACTGAGGTGGTTACATTATAATGTGCTGATACACATTGATTGTAACATTGACCTGTACAAAAATAGGTCTTTGTTATCGTATATGGAATTTTAGTGTAAGGTCTTTGTTATCATATATGTAATTTATTTCTAATATTTTTGTTATTTTTTTATGTATTTCATTACTATCTAAATAAATATATCGTTGTTGTTAAAATTTTCCCACTGTACTATCTAAATAAATATATCCTTTACGTATATGCACCTTCACTATCGGTTCTACTTACAAACTGGCAGTGATATTAACTTTCACTATCGGTTCTACTTAAAAACCGGCAGTGATGTCCATGCCTTCCTTTATAAAACAAACTGCCGGCCACATACATCGATCCCACCCACCCACAAACTCTCATAGTCTCATTTCTCACGTTTCACTCTCACTTCTCAAGAAATCCACTCTCTCTACGTGATTTGGTCATGGCTCCTGCATTTTTCAATGGTATTGATATGTTGTCTTCTCCAATATTCTATCTATATTCATTTCATCTATATTTATATTCATGTTTCTTTGCATTCTACATTTATATATATTCTTATTCCTTGCATTCGATCTATATTTAATTATGTTGCCACATTTTACTTGGAAGAATTTTTTGTGCATATATTTTATGTTCATATTTTTTTGGTATTTTATCGATCAGGTGGTATGAACAACGGACCTCCACCACCACGAGAACCAGGTTTCCACCCTGGCAATGAGCCATTCGCTCCTAATGTGGCCATTCCATGGTTCCCTATTCCAGCTGTTGTATGAAATAATTTCCAACATCTTTTGTTCTTTTATGCTAACAAATAAGTGTAATTAGTTTAATATCATTGTTGCATACATATATGTCATAGACTATATCCCAATAGATTGGCTGCGAACAACACTTAGCTGGTTCTTTATCTCAGACATCGTCGAGAACACGGCATCTAATGCAAGTGGTCGGCTATGGACGTGAGTTTTTCCATCCCTTTGAGGGGTGCAAATCATCGAAACCATATCCACGAGACGGGAAGACAGAGCCCGGACGTGATAAGCGCCCAATTCAGTGCCATGCGCATCTGTTTAGAGGCACTTCAATGTGTTTGCAATGATGTGCCTGATTTCTCGCACTTCAAGGCACTTGCTTTGAATGCTGGTGATATCCCCGTCCCGCAAGCAAGCGAATGGTTTGCGAGCTACAACCGTGCGGATGTGGTAAAATGGTAACTTATACCTGAGTCGTGGTTATTTGTTGTTTATTATTGTAATAACATTCTCTATTTTTTTTTCTTTTTCTCTGCATGCAGATTGCGCTCCAGGACCTTACCTAAGCTGCATGTGGCTTGTGGGCTGTTCTAGACGAAGCTACGGAGCAACTCGGGTATGATTGGGACTTCTGCAATGGTAACCTCGGCCAGCTCACTGTAGAAGGACGCTAGTACTGCATAAGGATTACTAACAGGGGTAGTGGTCGTTCAGTAGGTTACATCTATGGCCAACCATTCTTTCGGTATTGTGAGGCACGAGAGAGTGCACTCATATGGGCATTGGACTTCATCGATACAAGCGAATACATAATCCGTGACATCAATTACCATAGATGGCTACAGAGGCATGTTAGTGTGCGTGGCCCGATCAAACTCGGCAATGATTCTGATAGTAATTAATGTTTATTAGGTTGTTTTCAAGGTCGTAGTTTAATTGGGTTCTAATTTTAATTTGTATGGCTTTGTGTGTTTAATTATTGCCATACATGTAATTCGTGTAACATTTGTTGGGCAACTAGAAATATATATTCTAGTGTCATATTCGTCTCAAACTTTTCCTTAGGTTTCCACGTGCCACGTGTGAAGGAAACACCTACTTTGGGATTTTCCGGAGATGGTTTGCTACTTTTTGAGGTTTAATTGAATTTTCGTGCGACAACACCGTTTAAATATAGGTTGAACTGAGTCTACCCACGAAAAGATCTAGAATGGTGCTAAACTGTTACACGGGCCCTAATGTGCCCTAGGGATAAGAATTTTGTGGAGGTGAATGACAAAATCTATTGGGTCCAAGATGATATTCACCCTCTTTTGTCTCATTCGGCATAAAGAAAAATATAATAAATAAAAAATTTGATCAGAAAAACCTCAGATCCTGTGTGGGTTCTTAATTTAGGTGTACAAGCTTGCCAAAAAAATTTCAAGCCATTTCGACATAGGCGGAGTATACAAGCTTCACAGAGTTACATGTGGCCTTTCATCAAACCATGACTATACACATAGGTTATCAAGATTTATTTGGTTCATACGCATTCCAGAGTCGTATTGGTCTCAAACTTTTTCTTAGGCTTGCACGTGCCACGTGTGAAGGAAACACCAAGTTTGGGATTTTTCAGAGATGGTTTGCTACTTTCTGATGTTTAATTGAATTTGTGCGCGACGAGACCGTTTAATTATAGGTTGAACTGAGTCTACCCATGAAAAGATCCGGAATGGTGCCAAATTTTTACACAGGCTCTAATGTGCCCTAGGGATAAGAATTTTGTGGAGGTGGATGACAAAATATATTGGGTCCAAGATGAAATTCACCCACTTTTGTCTCATTTGACACAGAGAAAAATATATTAAATAAAGAAACTAATCAGAAAAATCTCAGATCCTGTGTGGGGTCTTAATTTGGGTGTACAAGCTTGCCAAAAAAATTTCAAGTCATTTCGACATAGGTGGAGTATACATGCTTCACAGAGGTACATGTACCCTTTCATTGAACCATGACTATACACTTAGGTCATCAAGGTTTATTTGGTTCATACACATTTCGGTGTTGTATTGGTCTCAAACTTTTTCTTAGGCTTGCACGTGCCATGTGTGAAGGAAACACCATGTTTGGGATTTTCCGGAGATGGTTTGCTACTTTCTGAGATTTAATTGAATTTCCGCACGACGAGACCGTTTAATTATAGGTTGAACTAAGTCTACCCACGAAAAGATCCAGAATGGTACCAAACTTTTACACAGGCTCTAATATACCCTAAGGATAAGAATTTTGTGGAGGTGGATGACAAAATCTATTGGGTCCAAGATAAAATTCACCCTCTTTTGTCTCATTCAGCACACAGAAAAATATAATAAATTAAAAAACTGATCAGAAAAACCTAAGATCCTGTGTGGGGTCTTAATTTGGGTGTACAAGCTTGCTAAAAAAAATTTAAGCCATTTCAACATAGGAATACATATGCTTCTATTTATTCAGTATATAAAAGAATTTTTTTAATATATATAAACATTACTATCGGTTTAAAAAAACGGCATTGATGAGAATAAACCAACAGTGATACTGGTTATCACTGTCGGTTTATTTTAAAAACCGACAGTGATATTTAAAAAATTAAAAAAATTGTGCCAGCCCTTGGGTTTGAGCTCGGGTCTTAGACTGCAGAGTTCAGAGACTTAACCACTGCGCTAGTATAGGATGTGTGCTTAGGGTTATTTACTTTTTCCTTTTGACCTTGAGGCCGCTTAATAAATTATAAAATAGAACAAAAACATTTGGCCCGCTTGGGACTCGAACACGGGTCTTGGGGGCTAAGTTGAGGGGTGTTAACCGCTGTGCCAGTAGGAGTTCAAAACAAAATAAAAAGTTATCCTACTTAACACCTAACTGCTACACCACAACACTGCCAGTTTGGGGAATGACCCGGCAGTGATCTACCCCATCACTGTCGGTTTACAATCAAAACCGGTAGTGATGAGCTATTTCCCGAAGTAAATTAATAATTTATAAAAAAAAATTGGGCCACCTAGGACTCGAACACGGGTCTCGGGGCTTGGATGAAGGGTCTTAACCATTGAGACAGTCAGATGAGTTCGAAATAAAACAAAAAGTTATCCTACTTAAGACCTAACTGCTAAACCACATCACTACCGGTTTGGAGAATGACCCGACAGTGATGTACACCCATAACTGTCGGTTTGGGGAGTGACCCGGCAGTGATGTACCCCCATCACTATCGGTTTCGACTTACAACCGGCAGTGATGAGATACTGGTATAAAAGAGGCGCAGGTTGAAATTATCCAAATTCATTTCAACCTCGTGCCAACCCCTCCCCCGCGCCGCCGGAGCACCGCCCCACACCATCCACCGCCCCACGCTGGAGCACCGCCCTAGGAGCACCTCCCCATGCCAGAGCACCACCCCACGTCATCCACCGCCCCAAGCCAGGGCACCGCACCGTCCGTGCCCTCATTCGTCGTCCATGACACCGGCCGTGCACCTCCTCCTTCCCGGTGAGTGCATTTAGGAGCACTCCCACCGCCGAGGCCTTCAGGAGCGCGCAGATAGCTGCTTTCCCTCCCCCATGGTGAGTGCGTGGCTCATTGCCCACTGTGTGTTTGATGAAATGCCCCATGGTGTTCCCACCTTCCACCACCTATGGCTAGTAACATTGCTGATTTTTTTGTATCACCCACATCACACGTATAATCATGGTCATCTCAACTCCATCTTCCATGAGTATTAGTGGTCTCCTTAGACCACATAGGCTCGAATGCCAGGTAAAGGAAAAAAGCAGGGACCTCAGTGGCTTCGTGGATTGCTAGATAGAGCACGGGATGAGTAAAGTGATCGAGTCACAAGATGGCATAACATGGAGTGGTTGGGACAAGAAGAAAGTGGCAAATATACACTGTGTTAGGAAAAATTAGTTCTAATACATCCACTCCTATGTATATTATAGTTTTTTAAGACAGTTGATAGTGTATGCCCACATTGATGATGCTGTTAGGGTATGTTTGTTTGTTCAGGCAAGAATCCTAGGCATCCGATTTTTAAATGTCTGGAACAAAAAATAAAGAACTGCCTTGTGACTTCGGAGAGCATTTGCTAGTTTTTTATGAGCTTTCTAACATCCTTACTAAGATAGTCTTTTCTAGCAGATTTTAGATGATTACTGATGATGATGTATTGTGTGATCTTGATACAAACACCGTAGCTACGTATTTGATGTTCAAGTACAAATTTGTGTGCTCTCGCCTCTCTGTCAGTTAGGAGAAGAAATGATACATTTCAATGGCACAGACATGTAGATTTCGATATAACAGTGTGTGGATTACCAATGCATCAATGAGAGGTTTTTTAGATACTAATGGCAATGTAAAACATGACATAGATAGGTGACACCTGAATAAGTGGATTTTATTAAGATATGACTATATAAGTCAATTTCAGCTTCCTCCAAAATTCATAAACCAATCGGTATAATATGACTATTTGGAGCAATGAAGAATTTAGTTATTCATCTTGCACATGAGCAATACTAACAATGTATTGCCGAACAATGTTCTTACTCTTAAGTTTCCCTAGTTCAGTGAGTTACTATTACCACTTACCACATGCCTAATTTACTTAAATGTATAGGCAACCATGGCATGGTATGTAGTGCATGTTGGTCACATCCTGGGATTTATCGAACTTGGGAAGATTGCTATGCACAAGTCAATCGCTACCCTGGTAATTTGCATAAAAAATACAACACAGAAGCTAAAGCTTTGAGGGCCTACTATAGTCATCTGGCCTACCTTGCAAACCATGGGCAACCAGCCTACTATGGTCCAATCAATGCAAACCATGGCCATCCACTGGCACTAGAGATTGAACAGAAGCCACCCGCCGAAGATGTGAAGATTAGGAGAATTGCTCCTTGGTCTTGGAAAGATGTCATGCTTTTATTTATGGCTATGGTCATTGCTTTTCTTATTTGGAAGTTGATGTAGGCTTAGTTTCGTAGAACAGTAGGTAGACTTTGTTGTATGTGGTCAATCAAACAATGAATTTGTTCTAGGTGAACATATGCTATTATTTGACTTTGTTGTATGTGGACTTATTATTAGACTTTGCATTAAACATATTATATATATGTATATATATATGAACATCTGCTATTAGTAGTTGTCCGCATCCAAAACTAACCACGATCGTGTCATAGCCATGACTCATCGTCGCCTGTTACCCCGTCGCCGAAGAACAGATCGGCAACAAGAAGTGGCTGATATCGCTGGGACATGAGAGCCACATGATCCAACAAACAGTGACGGTGTCAATCAGGACGGTGAGAATGAGCAGCCATGGACCCCGTCCGGCCTGCTCGATCTGGGTCAAAATGACCAAGATAGCCATGTAACTTTGGTATCATGTGACTATGTAGCCACACACGCTAATCAATTAAGTTGGTCATAGCTTACTTGGTGTCTCTAGCAGGAGCCTCTGCCGGCCGAGGAGCCAGAGGGTTGGTGTAGCAGGAAGGCCAGATCCAAGCGAGGCATGTCAAAGATTCCTATTGGTAGGAATGCACACTGGCACATTACTGAGTTCGATGAATTTGGGGACCCACTCTCACTGCCTATAGCTTTGACCAAATACAAGACTATCCTTGGGTTACTTGTTAGGGACTTCTTCCCGATTAGGTATAGGAAGTGGATTGGGAAAGATGATGACCCATGGAGGGTTCCCAAAAGTAAGAAGGATTACATATGGGTTGTCAAGATCCCAGAGTATTTCACTTTCCCAATGGAGTATGATAGGGAGTTAGTCAAGAAAAAAGCAAAAGAAATCATGG